>CAWWDK010000127.1:600000-978226 GCA_963942575.1 Priocnemis perturbator
GCCTGTGCTTGCTGTGCTTGCTATGCTGCCTGTGCAAGCTGCCTGTGCTTGCTGTGCTTGCTGTTAGCGATGCATTTGATTTCGCCCATAACACGCGGTAATGCGACAGTGGCACACGACAGTGCGTTGCTGTGTCGCCTGTTTTTGGAGGCGCCGAGAGTCGCGGATCATATGTTTACCTCGGCGGCCGGTGCATTGACCTGCGTCTCAGTAAGAGTAAGCATTGTAAACAAATGCGAGAGTGAATCTCGCCGAAGATCGGAGCAGGCTTTGCCTGTTGGAAAGAGGACGGAGCTTGACACCTCTGCACTTCCCCCAGAATCGCTAAAACGAACACATCTCGTCGAGCTATTTTGCGGGTTTCTAACATGCCTGTGCTTGCTGTGCTGCCAGTGCTTGCTGCCTGTGCTTGCTGTGCTGCCTTTGCTTGCTGCCTGTGCTGCCTGTGCTTGCTGTGCTGCCTGTGCTTGCTGCCTGTGCTTGCTGTGCTGCCTGTTCTTGCTGTGCTGCCTGTGCTTGCTGCGCTGCCTGTGCTTGCTGCCTTTGCTTGCTGTGCTGCCTTTGCTTGCTGCCTGTGCTGCCTGTGCTTGCTGTGCTGCCTGTGTTTGCTGTGCTGCCTGTGCTTGCTGCCTTTGCTTGCTGTGCTGCCTTTGCTTGCTGCCTGTGCTGCCTGTGCTTGCTGTGCTGCCTGTGTTTGCTGTGCTGCCTGTGCTTGCTGCCTGTGCTTGCTGTGCGGCCTGACCTGCCTGTGCTTGCTGCCTGTGCTTGCTGTGCTGGCTGTGCTTGCTGCCTGTGCTTGCTGTGCTGCCTGTGCTTGCTGTGCTGCCTGTGCTTGCTGCCTGTGCTTGCTGTGTTGCCTGTGCTTGCTGCCTCTGCTTGCTGTACTTGCTTTGCTGCCTGTGCTTGCTGTGCTGCCTGTGCTTGCTGCCTGTGCTTGCTGCCTGTGCTTGCTGTGCTGCCTGTGCTTGCTGCCTGTGCTTGCTCTGCTGCCTGTGCTTGCTGCCTGTGCTTGCTGTGCTGCCTGTGCTTGCTGCCTGTGCTTGCTCTGCTGCCTGTGCTTGCTGCCTGTGCATGCTGTGCTGCCTGTTAGCGATGCATTTGATTTCGCCCATAACACGCGGTAATTCGACAGTGGCACACGACAGTGCGTTGCTGTGTCACCTGTTTTTGGAGGCGCCGAGAGTCGCGGATCATATGTTTACCTCGGCGGCCGGTGCATTGACCTGCGTCTCAGTAAGAGTAAGCATTGTAAACAAATGCGAGAGTGAATCTCGCCGAAGATCGGAGCAGGCTTTGCCTGTTGGAAAGAGGACGGAGCTTGAACCCTCTGCACTTCCCCCAGAATCGCTAAAAAACGAACACATCTCGTCGAGCTATTTTGCGGGTTTCTAACATGCCTGTGTTTGCTGCCTGTGCTGCCTGTGCTTGCTGACTGTGCTTGCTGTGCTGCCTGTGCTTGCTGCCTGTGCTTGCTGTGCTGCCTGTGCTTGCTGCCTGTGCTTGCTGTGCTGCCTGTGCTTGCTGCGTGTGCTTGCTGTGCTGCCTGTGCTTGCTGCCTGTGCTTGCTGTGCTGCCTGTGCTTGCTGCCTGTGCTTGCTGCCTGTGCTTGCTCTGCTGCCTGTGCTTGCTGCCTGTGCTTGCTATGCTGCCTGTGCTTGCTGTGCTGCCTGTGCTTGCTGTGCTGCCTTTGCTTGCTGCCTGTGCTTGCTGCCTGTGCTTGCTCTGCTGCCTGTGCTTGCTGCCTGTGCTTGCTGTGCTGCCTGTGCTTGCTGTGCTGCCTTTGCTTGCTGCCTGTGCTTGCTGCCTGTGCTTGCTGCCTGTGCTTGCTGTGCTGCCTGTGCTTGCTGCCTGTGCTTGCTGTGCTGCCTGTTCTTGCTGTGCTGCCTGTGCTTGCTGTGCTGTCTGTGCTTGCTGCCTGTGCTTGCTGTGCTGCCTGTGCTTGCTGCCTGTGCTTGCTGAGCTGAGTGTGTTTGCTGCCTGTGCTGCCTGTGCTTGCTGCCTGTGCTTGCAGTGCTGCCTGACCTTGCTGCCTGTGCTTGCTGTGCTGCCTGTGCTTGCTGCCTGTGCTGCCTGTGCTGCCTGTGCTTGCTGCCTGTGCTTGCTGCCTGTGCTTGCTGTGCTGCCTGTGCTTGCTGCCTGTGCTGCCTGAGCTGCCTGTGCTGCCTGTGCTTGCTGCCTGTGCTTGCTGTGCTGCCTGTGCTTGCTGCCTGTGCTTGCTGTGCTGCCTGTGCTTGCTGCCTGTGCTTGCTGTGCTGCCTGTGCTTGCTGCCTGTGCTTGCTGTGCTCCCTGTGTTTGCTGTGCTGCCTGTGCTTGCTGCCTGTGCTTGCTGTGCTGCCGGTGCTTGCTGCCCTTGCTTGCTGTGCTGCCTGTGCTTGCTGCCTGTGGTTGCTGTGCTGCCTGTGCATGCTGCCCGTGCTTGCTGTGCTGCCGGTGCTTGCTGTGCTGCCTGTGCAAGCTGCCTGTGCTTGCTGTGCTGCCTGTGCTTGCGGCCTGTGCTTGCTGTGCTGCCTGTGCTTGCTGCCTGTTCTTGCTGTGCTGCCTGTGTTTGCTGTGCTGCCTGTGCTTGCTGCCTGTGCTTGCTGCCTGTGCTTGCTGCCTCTGCTTGCTGTACTTGCTTTGCTGCCTGTGCTTGCTGTGCTGCCTGTGCTTGCTGCCTGTGCTTGCTGCTTGTGCTTGCTGTGCTGCCTGTTAGCGATGCATTTGATTTCGCCCATAACACGCGGTAATTCGACAGTGGCACACGACAGTGCGTTGCTGTGTCACCTGTTTTTGGAGGCGCCGAGAGTCGCGGATCATATGTTTACCTCGGCGGCCGGTGCATTGACCTGCGTCTCAGTAAGAGTAAGCATTGTAAACAAATGCGAGAGTGAATCTCGCCGAAGATCGGAGCAGGCTTTGCCTGTTGGAAAGAGGACGGAGCTTGAACCCCCCTGCACTTCCCCCAGAATCGCTAAAAAACGAACACATCTCGTCGAGCTATTTTGCGGGTTTCTAACATGCCTGTGTTTGTTGCCTGTGCTGCCTGTGCTTGCTGCCTGTGCTTGCTGTGCTGCCTGTGCTTGCTGCCTGTGCTTGCTCTGCTGCCTGTGCTTGCTGCCTGTGCTTGCTATGCTGCCTGTGCTTGCTGTGCTGCCTGTGCTTGCTGTGCTGCCTTTGCTTGCTGCCTGTGCTTGCTGCCTGTGCTTGCTCTGCTGCCTGTGCTTGCTGCCTGTGCTTGCTGTGCTGCCTGTGCTTGCTGCCTGTGCTTGCTGTGCTGCCTGTGCTTGCTGCCTGTGCTTGCTGTGCTGCCTGTGCTTACTGTGTTGCCTGTGCTTGCTGCCTGTGCTTGCTGTGCTGCCTGTGCTTGCTGCCTGTGCTTGCTGTGCTGCCTGTGCTTGGTGTGCTGCCTGTGCTTGCTGCCTGTGCTTGCTGTGCTGCCTGTGCTTGCTGTGATGCCTGTGCTTGCTGCGCTGCCTGTGGCTGCTGTGCTGCCTGTGCTTGCTGCCTGTGCTTGCTGTGCTACCTGTGCTTGCTGTGCTGCCTGTGCTTGCTGCCTGTGCTTGCTGTGCCGCCTGTGCTTGTTGTGCTGCCTCTGCTTGCTGCCTGTGCTTGCTGCATGTGCTTGCTGTGCTTGCTATGCTGCCTGTGCAAGCTGCCTGTGCTTGCTGTGCTGCCTGTGCTTGCTGCCTGTGCTTGCTGTGCTGCCTGTGCTTGCTGCCTGTGCTTGCTGTGCTGCCTGTGCTTGCTGCCTGTGCTTGCTGCCTGTGCTTGCTGTGCTGCCTGTGCTTGCTGCGCTGCCTGTGCTTGCGGCCTGTGCTTGCTGTGCTGCCTGTGCTTGCTGCCTGTGCTTGCTGGGCTGCCTGTGCTTGGTGTGCTGCCTGTGTTTGCTGCCTGTGCTTGCTGTGCTGCCTGTGCTTGCTGCCTGTGCTTGCTGTGCTTGCTGTGCTGCCTGTGCCTGCTGTGCTGCCTGTGCTTGCTGCCTGTGCTTGCTGTGTTGCCTGTGCTTGCTATGCTGCCTGTGCAAGCTGCCTGTGCTTGCTGTGCTGCCTGTGCTTGCTGCCTGTGCTTACTGTGTTGCCTGTGCTTGCTGCCTGTGCTTGCTGTGCTGCCTGTGCTTGCTGCCTGTGCTTGGTGTGCTGCCTGTGCTTGCTGCCTGTGCTTGCTGTGCTTGCTGTGCTGCCTGTGCTTGCTGTGCTGCCTGTGCTTGCTGCCTATGCTTGCTGTGCTGCCTGTGCTTGCTGCCTGTGCTGCCTGTGCTTGCTGTGCTGCCTGTGCTTGCTGCCTGTGCTTGCTGTGCTGCCTGTTAGCGATGCATTTGATTTCGCCCATAGCACGCTGTAATTCCACAGTGGCACACGACAGTGCGTTGCTGTGTCACCTGTTTTTGGAGGCGCCGAGAGTCGCGGATCATATGTTTACCACGGCGGCCGGTGCATTGACCTGCGTCTCAGTAAGTGTAAGCATTGTAAACAAATGCGAGAGTGAATCTCGCCGAAGATCGGAGCAGGCTTTGCCTGTTGGAAAGAGGACGGAGCTTGAACCCTCTGCACTTCCCCCAGCATCGCTAAAAAACGAACACATCTCGTCGAGCTATTTTGCGGGTTTCTAACATGCCTGTGTTTGCTGCCTGTGCTGCCTGTGCTTGCTGACTGTGCTTGCTGTGCTGCCTGTGCTTGCTGTGCTGCCTGTGCTTGCTGCCTGTGCTTGCTGTGCTGCCTGTGCTTGCTGCCTGTGCTTGCTGCGTGTGCTTGCTGTGCTGCCTGTGCTTGCTGCCTGTGCTTGCTGTGCTGCCTGTGCTTGCTGCCTGTGCTTGCTCTGCTGCCTGTGCTTGCTGCCTGTGCTTGCTATGCTGCCTGTGCTTGCTGTGCTGCCTTTGCTTGCTGCCTGAGCTTGCTGCCTGTGCTTGCTCTGCTGCCTGTGCTTGCTGCCTGTGCTTGCTGTGCTGCCTTTGCTTGCTGCCTGTGCTTGCTGCCTGTGCTTGCTGCCTGTGCTTGCTGCCTGTGCTTGCTGTGCTGCCTGTGCTTGCTGCCTGTGCTTGCTGTGCTGCCTGTTGTTGCTGTGCTGCCTGTGCTTGCTGTGCTGTCTGTGCTTGCTGCCTGTGCTTGCTGTGCTGCCTGTGCTTGCTGCCTGTGCTGCCTGTGCTTGCTGTGCTGCCTGTGCTTGCTGCCTGTGATTGCTGTGCTGCCTGAGCTGCCTGTGCTTGCTGCCTGTGCTTGCTGCCTGTGCTTGCTGCCTGTGCTAGCTGCCTGTGCTTGCTGCCTGTGCTTGCTGTGCTGCCTGTGCTTGCTGTGCTGCCTGTGCTTGCTGCCTGTGCTTGCTATGCTGCCTGTGCTTGCTGCCTGTGCTGCCTGTGCTTGCTGTGCTGCCTGTGCTTGCTGCCTGTGCTTGCTGTGCTGCCTGTGCTTGCTGCCTGTGCTTGCTGCGTGTGCTTGCTGTGCTGCCTCTGCTTGCTGCCTGTGCTTGCTGTGCTGCCTGTGCTTGCTGCCTGTGCTTGCTGAGCTGAGTGTGTTTGCTGCCTGTGCTGCCTGTGCTTGCTGTGCTGCCTGTGCTTGCTGCCTGTGCTTGCTGTGCTGCCAGTGCTTGTTGCCTGTGCTTGCTGTGCTGCCTGTGCTTGCTGCCTGTGCTTGCTCTGCTGCCTGCGCTTGCTGCCTGTGCTTGCTGTGCTGCCTGTGCTTGCTGCCTGTGCTTGCTGTGCTGCCCGTGCTTGCTGCCTGTGCTTGCTGTGCTGCCTGTGCTTGCTGCCTTTGCTTGCTGTGCTGCCTTTGCTGTGCTGCCGGTGCTTGCTTTGCTGCCTGTGTTTGCTGTGCTGCCTGTGCTTGCTGCCTGTGCTTGCTGTGCTCCCTGTGTTTGCTGTGCTGCCTGTGCTTGCTGCCTGTGCTTGCTGTGCTGCCGGTGCTTGCTGCCCGTGCTTGCTGTGCTGCCTGTGCTTGCTGCCTGTGCTTGCTGCGTGTGCTTGCTGTGCTGCCTCTGCTTGCTGCCTGTGCTTGCTGTGCTGCCTGTGCTTGCTGCCTGTGCTTGCTATTCTGCCTGTGCTTGCTGTGCTGCCTGTGCTTGCTGCCTGTGATTGCTGTGCTGCCTGAGCTGCCTGTGCTTGCTGCCTGTGCTTGCTGCCTGTGCTTGCTGTGCTGCCTGTGCTTGCTGTGCTGCCTTTGCTTGCTGCCTGTGCTTGCTGCCTGTGCTTGCTGCCTGTGCTTGCTGCCTGTGCTTGCTGTGCTGCCTGTGCTTGCTGCCTGTGCTTGCTGTGCTGCCTGTTCTTGCTGTGCTGCCTGTGCTTGCTGTGCTGTCTGTGCTTGCTGCCTGTGCTTGCTGTGCTGCCTGTGCTTGCTGCCTGTGCTTGCTGAGCTGAGTGTGTTTGCTGCCTGTGCTGCCTGTGCTTGCTGTGCTGCCTGTGCTTGCTGCCTGTGCTTGCAGTGCTGCCTGACCTTGCTGCCTGTGCTTGCTGTGCTGCCTGTGCTTGCTGCCTGTGCTGCCTGTGCTTGCTGTGCTGCCTGTGCTTGCTGCCTGTGATTGCTGTGCTGCCTGAGCTGCCTGTGCTTGCTGCCTGTGCTTGCTGTGCTGCCTGTGCTTGCTGCCTGTGCTGCCTGAGCTGCCTGTGCTGCCTGTGCTTGCTGCCTGTGCTTGCTGTGCTGCCTGTGCTTGCTGCCTGTGCTTGCTGTGCTGCCTGTGCTTGCTGCCTGTGCTTGCTGTGCTCCCTGTGTTTGCTGTGCTGCCTGTGCTTGCTGCCTGTGCTTGCTGTGCTGCCGGTGCTTGCTGCCCGTGCTTGCTGTGCTGCCTGTGCTTGCTGCCTGTGCTTGCTGTGCTGCCTGTGCATGCTGCCCGTGCTTGCTGTGCTGCCGGTGCTTGCTGTGCTGCCTGTGCTTGCTGCCTGTGCTTGCTGTGCTGCCTGTGTTTGCTGTGCTGCCTGTGCTTGCTGCCTGTGCTTGCTGTGCTTCCTGTGCTTGCTGCCTGTGCTTGCTGTGCTGAATGTGCTTGCTGCCTGTGCTTGCTCTGCTGCCTGTGCTTGCTCTGCTGCCTGTGCTTGCTGCCTGTGCTTGCGGTGCTGCCCGTGCTTGCTGCCTGTGCTTGCTGTGCTGCCTGTGCTTGCTGCCTTTGCTTGCTGTGCTGCCTTTGCTTGCTGCCTGTGCTTGCTGTGCTGCCTGTGTTTGCTGTGCTGCCTGTGCTTGCTGCCTGTGCTTGCTGTGCTGCCAGTGCTTGTTGCCTGTGCTTGCTGTGCTGCCTTTGCTTGCTGCCTGTGCTTGCTCTGCTGCCTGCGCTTGCTGCCTGTGCTTGCTGTGCTGCCTGTGCTTGCTGCCTGTGCTTGCTGTGCTGCCCGTGCTTGCTGCCTGTGCTTGCTGTGCTGCCTGTGCTTGCTGCCTTTGCTGTGCTGCCGGTGCTTGCTGTGCTGCCTGTGTTTGCTGTGCTGCCTGTGCTTGCTGCCTGTGCTTGCTGTGCTGCCTGTGCTGCCTTTGTTTGCTGTGCTGCCTCTGCTTGCTGCCTGTGCTTGCTGTGCTTGCTATGCTACCTGTGTAAGCTGCCTGTGCTTGCTGTGCTGCCTGTTAGTGATGCATTTGATTTCGCCCATAACACGCGGTAATGCGACAGTGGCACACGACAGTGCGTTGCTGTGTCACCTGTTTTTGAAGGCGCCGAGAGTCGTGGATCATATGTTTACCTCGGCGGCCGGTGCATTGACCTGCGTCTCAGTAAGAGTAAGCATTGTAAACAAATGCGAGAGTGAATCTCGCCGAAGATCGGAGCAGGCTTTGCCTGTTGGAAAGAGGACGGAGCTTGACACCTCTGCACTTCCCCCAGAATCGCTAAAACGAACACATCTCGTCGAACTATTTTGCGGGTTTCTAACATGCCTGTGCTTGCTGTGCTCCCTGTGCTTGCTGCCTGTGCTTGCTGTTCTGCCTGTGCTTGCTGCCTGTGCTTGCTGTGCTGCCTGTGCTTGCTGCCTGTGCTTGCTGTGCTGCCTGTGCTTGCTGCCTGTGCTTGCTGTGCTGCCTGTGCTTGCTGTGCTGCCTGACCTGCCTGTGCTTGCTGCCTGTGCTTGCTGTGCTGCCTGTCCTTGCTGCCTGTGCTTGCTGTGCTGCCTGTGCTTGCTGTGCTGCCTGACCTGCCTGTGCTTGCTGCCTGTGCTTGCTGTGCTGCCTGTGCTTGCTGTGCTGCCCGTGCTTGCTGCCTGTGCTTGCTGTGCTGCCTGTGCTTGCTGCCTTTGCTTGCTGTGCTGCCTGTGTTTGCTGTGCTGCCTGTGCTTGCTGCCTGTGCTTGCTGTGCTGCCAGTGCTTGCTGCCTGTGCTTGCTGTGCTGCCGGTGCTTGCTGCCCGTGCTTGCTGTGCTGCCTGTGCTTGCTGCCTGTGCTTGCTGTGCTTGCTATGCTGCCTGTGCAAGCTGCCTGTGCTTGCTGTGCTGCCTGTTAGCGATGCATTTGATTTCGCCCATAACACGCGGTAATGCGACAGTGGCACACGACAGTGAGTTGCTGTGTCACCTGTTTTTAGAGGCGCCGAGAGTCGCGGATCCTATGTTTACCTCGGCGGCCGGTGCACTGACCTGCGTCTCAGTAAGAGTAAGAATTGTAAACAAATGCGAGAGTGAATCTCGCCGAAGATCGGAGCAGGCTTTGCCTGTTGGAAAGAGGACGGAGCTTGACACCTCTGCTCTTCCCCCAGAATCGCTAAAACGAACACATCTCGTCGAGGTATTTTGCGGGTTTCTAACATGCCTGTGCTTGCTGTGCTGCCTGTGCTTGCTGTGCTGCCTGTGCTTGGTGTGCTGCCTGTGCTTGCTGCCTGTGCTTGCTGTGCTTGCTGTGATGCCTGTGCCTGCTGTGCTTCCTGCGCTTGCTGCCTGTGCTTGCTATGCTGCCTGTGCAAGCTGCCTGTGCTTGCTGTGCTGCCTATGCTTGCTGTGCTGCCTGTGCTTGCTGCCTGTGCTTACTGTGTTGCCTATGCTTGCTGCCTGTGCTTGCTGTGCTGCCTGTGCTTGCTGCCTGTGCTTGCTGCCTGTGCTTGCTGTCTGTGCTTGCTGCCTGTGCTTGCTGCCTGTGCTTGCTGCATGTGCTTGCTGCATGTGCTTGCTGTGCTTGCTATGCTGCCTGTGCAAGCTGCCTGTGCTTGCTGCCTGTGCTTGCTGTGCTGCCTGTGCTTGCTGTCTGTGCTTGCTGTGCTGCCTGTGCTTGCTGTGCTGCCTGTTAGCGATGCATTTGATTTCGCCCATAACACGCGGTCATTCGACAGTGGCACACGACAGTGCGTTGCTGTGTCACCTGTTTTTGCAGGCGCCGAGAGTCGCGGATCATATGTTTACCTCGGCGGCCGGTGCATTGACCTGCGTCTCAGTAAGAGTAAGCATTGTAAACAAATGCAAGAGTGAATCTCGCGGAAGATCGGAGCACGCTTTGCCTGTTGGAAAGAGGACGGAGCTTGACCCCTCTCCAGTTCCCCCAGAATCGGTAAAACGAACACATCTCGTCGAGCTATTTTGCGGGTTTCTAGCATACCTGTGCTTGCTGCCTGTGCTAGCTGTGCTGCCTGTGCTTGCTGCCTGTGCTTGCTGCCTGTGCTTGCTGTGCTGCCTGTGCTTGCTGCCTGTGCTTGCTGTGCTGCCTGTGCTTGCAGCCTGTGCTTGCTGTGCTGCCTGTGCTTGCTGCCTGTGCTTGCTGTGCTGCCTGTGCTTGCTGCCTGTGCTTGCTGTGCTCCCTGTGTTTGCTGTGCTGCCTGTGCTTGCTGCCTGTGCTTGCTGTGCTGCCGGTGCTTGCTGCCCGTGCTTGCTGTGCTGCCTGTGCTTGCTGCCTGTGCTTGCTGTGCTGCCTGTGCATGCTGCCCGTGCTTGCTGTGCTGCCGGTGCTTGCTGTGCTGCCTGTGCTTGCTGCCTGTGCTTGCTGTGCTGCCTGTGTTTGCTGTGCTGCCTGTGCTTGCTGCCTGTGCTTGCTGTGCTTCCTGTGCTTGCTGCCTGTGCTTGCTGTGCTGAATGTGCTTGCTGCCTGTGCTTGCTCTGCTGCCTGTGCTTGCTGCCTGTGCTTGCTGTGCTGCCCGTGCTTGCTGCCTGTGCTTGCTGTGCTGCCTGTGCTTGCTGCCTTTGCTTGCTGTGCTGCCTTTGCTTGCTGCCTGTGCTTGCTGTGCTGCCTGTGTTTGCTGTGCTGCCTGTGCTTGCTGCCTGTGCTTGCTGTGCTGCCAGTGCTTGTTGCCTGTGCTTGCTGTGCTGCCTGTGCTTGCTGTGCTGCCAGTGCTTGTTGCCTGTGCTTGCTGTGCTGCCCGTGCTTGCTGCCTGTGCTTGCTGTGCTGCCTGTGCTTGCTGCCTTTGCTTGCTGTGCTGCCTTTGCTGTGCTGCCGGTGCTTGCTGTGCTGCCTGTGTTTGCTGTGCTGCCTGTGCTTGCTGCCTGTGCTTGCTGTGCTGCCTGTGCTGCCTTTGTTTGCTGTGCTGCCTGTGCTTGCTGCCTGTGCTTGCTGTGCTTGCTATGCTACCTGTGTAAGCTGCCTGTGCTTGCTGTGCTGCCTGTTAGTGATGCATTTGATTTCGCCCATAACACGCGGTAATGCGACAGTGGCACACGACAGTGCGTTGCTGTGTCACCTGTTTTTGGAGGCGCCGAGAGTCGTGGATCATATGTTTACCTCGGCGGCCGGTGCATTGACCTGCGTCTCAGTAAGAGTAAGCATTGTAAATAAATGCGAGAGTGAATCTCGCCGAAGATCGGAGCAGGCTTTGCCTGTTGGAAAGAGGACGGAGCTTGACACCTCTGCACTTCCCCCAGAATCGCTAAAACGAACACATCTCGTCGAACTATTTTGCGGGTTTCTAACATGCCTGTGCTTGCTGTGCTGCCTGTGCTTGCTGCCTGTGCTTGCTGTTCTGCCTGTGCTTGCTGCCTGTGCTTGCTGTGCTGCCTGTGCTTGCTGCCTGTGCTTGCTGTGCTGCCTGTGCTTGCTGCCTGTGCTTGCTGTGCTGCCTGTGTTTGCTGTGCTGCCTGTGCTTGCTGCCTGTGCTTGCTGTGCTGCCTGTGCTTGCTGCTTGTGCTTGCTGTGCTGCCTGTTCTTGCTGTGCTGCCTGTGCTTGCTGCCTGTGCTTGCTGCCTGTGCTTGCTGTGCTGAGTGTGTTTGCTGCCTGTGCTGCCTGTGCTTGCTGCCTGTGCTTGCTGTGCTGCCTGTGCTTGCTGCCTGTGCTTGCAGTGCTGCCTGACCTTGCTGCCTGTGCTTGCTGTGCTGCCTGTGCTTGCTGCCTGTGCTGCCTGTGCTTGCTGTGCTGCCTGTGCTTGCTGCCTGTGCTTGCAGTGCTGCCTGACCTTGCTGCCTGTGCTTGCTGTGCTGCCTGTGCTTGCTGCCTGTGCTGCCTGTGCTTGCTGTGCTGCCTGTGCTTGCTGCCTGTGCTTGCTGTGCTCCCTGTGTTTGCTGTGCTGCCTGTGCTTGCTGCCTGTGCTTGCTGTGCTGCCGGTGCTTGCTGCCCGTGCTTGCTGTGCTGCCTGTGCTTGCTGCCTGTGCTTGCTGCGTGTGCTTGCTGTGCTGCCTCTGCTTGCTGCCTGTGCTTGCTGTGCTGCCTGTGCTTGCTGCCTGTGCTTGCTATGCTGCCTGTGCTTGCTGCCTTTGCTTCCTGTGCTGCCTGTGCTTGCTGCCTGTGATTGCTGTGCTGCCTGAGCTGCCTGTGCTTGCTGCCTGTGCTTGCTGCCTGTGCTTGCTGTGCTGCCTGTGCTTGCTGTGCTGCCTTTGCTTGCTGCCTGTGCTTGCTGCCTGTGCTTGCTGCCTGTGCTTGCTGTGCTGCCTGTGCTTGCTGCCTGTGCTTGCTGTGCTGCCTGTTCTTGCTGTGCTGCCTGTGCTTGCTGTGCTGCCTGTGCTTGCTGCCTGTGCTTGCTGTGCTGCCTGTGTTTGCTGTGCTGCCTGTGCTTGCTGCCTGTGCTTGCTGTGCTTGCTATGCTGCCTGTGCAAGCTGCCTGTGCTTGCTGTGCTGCCTGTTAGCGATGCATTTGATTTCGCCCATAACACGCGGTAATGCGACAGTGGCACACGACAGTGAGTTTCTGTGTCACCTGTTTTTAGAGGCGCCGAGAGTCGCGGATCCTATGTTTACCTCGGCGGCCGGTGCACTGACCTGCGTCTCAGTAAGAGTAAGCATTGTAAACAAATGCGAGAGTGAATCTCGCCGAAGATCGGAGCAGGCTTTGCCTGTTGGAAAGAGGACGGAGCTTGACACCACTGCTCTTCCCCCAGAATCGCTAAAACGAACACATCTCGTCGAGGTATTTTGCGGGTTTCTAACATGCCTGTGCTTGCTGCCTGTGCTAGCTGTGCTGCCTGTGCTTGCTGCCTGTGCTTGCTGTGTTGCCTGTGCTTGCTGCGCTGCCTGTGCTTGCTGCCTGTGCTTGCTGTACTTGCTGTGCTGCCTGTGCTTGCTGCCTGTGCTTGCTGTGCTGCCTGTGATTGCTGTGCTGCCTGTGCTTGCTGTGCTGCCTGTGCTTGCTGCCTGTGCTTGCTGCCTGTGCTTGCTGCATGTGCTTGCTGTGCTGCCTGTGCTTGCTGTGCTGGCTGTGCTTACTGTGCTGCCTGTGCTTGCTGCCTGTGCTTGCTGTGCTGCCTGTGCTGCCTGTGCAAGCTGCCTGTGCTTGCTGTGCTGCCTGTGCTTGCTGTGCTGCCTGTGCTTGCTGCCTGTGCTTGCTGTGCTGCCTGTGCTTGCTGCCTGTGCTTGCTGTGCTGCCTGTGCTTGCTGTGCTGCCTGTGCTTGCTGCCTGTGCTTGCTGTGCTGCCTGTGCTTGCTGCCTGTGCTTGCTGTGCTGCCTGTGCTTGCTGTGCTGCCTGTGCTTGCTGCCTGTGCTTGCTGTGCTTGCTATGCTGGCTGTGCTTGCTGTGCTGGCTGTGCTTGCTGTGCTGCCTGTGCTTGCTGCCTGTGCTTGCTGTGCTGCCTGTGCTTGCTGTGCTGGCTGTGCTTACTGTGCTGCCTGTGCTTGCTGCCTGTGCTTGCTGTGCTGCCTGTGCTGCCTGTGCTTGCTGCCTGTGCTTGCTGTGCTGCCTGTGCTTGCTACCTGTGCTTGCTGTACTTGCTGTGCTGCCTGTGCTTGCTGCCTGTGCTTGCTGTGCTGCCTGTGCTTGCTGTGCTGCCTGTGCTTGTTGCCTGTGCTTGCTGTGCTGCCTGTGCTTGCTGTGCTGCCTGTGTTTGCTGCCTGTGCTTGCTGTGCTGCCTGTGCTTGCTGTGCTGCCTGTGCTTGCTGTGCTGCCTGTGCTTGCTGCCTGTGCTTGCTGTGCTTGCTGTTCTGGCTGTGCTGGCTGTGCTTGCTGTGCTGCCTGTGCTTGCTGCCTGTGCTTGCTGTGCTGGCTGTGCTTACTGTGCTGCCTGTGCTTGCTGCCTGTGCTTGCTGTGCTGCCTGTGCTGCCTGTGCTTGCTGCCTGTGCTTGCTGTGCTGCCTGTGCTTGCTACCTGTGCTTGCTGTACTTGCTGTGCTGCCTGTGCTTGCTGCCTGTGCTTGCTGTGCTGCCTGTGCTTGCTGCCTGTGCTTGCTGCCTGTGCTTGCTGTGCTGCCTGTGCTTGCTGCCTGTGCTTTCTGTGCTGCCTGTTAGCGATGCATTTGATTTCGCCCATAACTCGCGGTAATTCGACAGTAGCACACGACAGTGCGTTGCTATGTCACCTGTTTTTGGAGGCGCCGAGAGTCGCGGATCATATGTTTACCTCGGCGGCCGGTGCTTTGACCTGCGTCTCAGTAAGAGTAAGCATTGTAAACAAATGCGAGAGTGAATCTCGCCGAAGATCGGAGCAGGCTTTGCCTGTTGGAAAGAGGACGGAGCTTGACACCTCTGCTCTTCCCCCAGAATCGCTAAAACGAACACATCTCGTCGTGGTATTTTGCGGGTTTCTAACATGCCTGTGCTTGCTGTGCTGCCTGTGCTTGCTGCCTGTGCTTGCTGCCTGTGCTTGCTGCCTGTGATTGCTGTGCTGCCTGAGCTGCCTGTGCTTGCTGCCTGTGCTTGCTGCCTGTGCTTGCTGTGCTGCCTGTGCTTGCTGTGCTGCCTTTGCTTGCTGCCTGTGCTTGCTGCCTGTGCTTGCTGCCTGTGCTTGCTGCCTGTGCTTGCTGTGCTGCCTGTGCTTGCTGCCTGTGCTTGCTGTGCTGCCTGTTCTTGCTGTGCTGCCTGTGCTTGCTGTGCTGTATGTGCTTGCTGCCTGTGCTTGCTGTGCTGCCTGTGCTTGCTGCCTGTGCTTGCTGAGCTGAGTGTGTTTGCTGCCTGTGCTGCCTGTGCTTGCTGTGCTGCCTGTGCTTGCTGCCTGTGCTTGCAGTGCTGCCTGACCTTGCTGCCTGTGCTTGCTGTGCTGCCTGTGCTTGCTGCCTGTGCTGCCTGTGCTTGCTGTGCTGCCTGTGCTTGCTGCCTGTGATTGCTGTGCTGCCTGAGCTGCCTGTGCTTGCTGCCTGTGCTTGCTGTGCTGCCTGTGCTTGCTGCCTGTGCTGCCTGAGCTGCCTGTGCTGCCTGTGCTTGCTGCCTGTGCTTGCTGCCTGTGCTTGCTGTGCTGCCTGTGCTTGCTGCCTGTGCTTGCTGTGTTCCCTGTGTTTGCTGTGCTGCCTGTGCTTGCTGCCTGTGCTTGCTGTGCTGCCGGTGCTTGCTGCCCGTGCTTGCTGTGCTGCCTGTGCTTGCTGCCTGTGCTTGCTGTGCTGCCTGTGCATGCTGCCCGTGCTTGCTGTGCTGCCGGTGCTTGCTGTGCTGCCTGTGCTTGCTGCCTGTGCTTGCTGTGCTGCCTGTGTTTGCTGTGCTGCCTGTGCTTGCTGCCTGTGCTTGCTGTGCTTCCTGTGCTTGCTGCCTGTGCTTGCTGTGCTGAATGTGCTTGCTGCCTGTGCTTGCTCTGCTGCCTGTGCTTGCTCTGCTGCCTGTGCTTGCTCTGCTGCCTGTGCTTGCTGCCTGTGCTTGCTGTGCTGCCCGTGCTTGCTGCCTGTGCTTGCTGTGCTGCCTGTGCTTGCTGCCTTTGCTTGCTGTGCTGCCTTTGCTTGCTGCCTGTGCTTGCTGTGCTGCCTGTGTTTGCTGTGCTGCCTGTGCTTGCTGCCTGTGCTTGCTGTGCTGCCAGTGCTTGTTGCCTGTGCTTGCTGTGCTGCCTTTGCTTGCTGCCTGTGCTTGCTCTGCTGCCTGCGCTTGCTGCCTGTGCTTGCTGTGCTGCCTGTGCTTGCTGCCTGTGCTTGCTGTGCTGCCCGTGCTTGCTGCCTGTGCTTGCTGTGCTGCCTGTGCTTGCTGCCTTTGCTTGCTGTGCTGCCTTTGCTGTGCTGCCGGTGCTTGCTGTGCTGCCTGTGTTTGCTGTGCTGCCTGTGCTTGCTGCCTGTGCTTGCTGTGCTGCCTGTGCTGCCTTTGTTTGCTGTGCTGCCTCTGCTTGCTGCCTGTGCTTGCTGTGCTTGCTATGCTACCTGTGTAAGCTGCCTGTGCTTGCTGTGCTGCCTGTTAGTGATGCATTTGATTTCGCCCATAACACGCGGTAATGCGACAGTGGCACACGACAGTGCGTTGCTGTGTCACCTGTTTTTGGAGGCGCCGAGAGTCGTGGATCATATGTTTACCTCGGCGGCCGGTGCATTGACCTGCGTCTCAGTAAGAGTAAGCATTGTAAACAAATGCGAGAGTGAATCTCGCCGAAGATCGGAGCAGGCTTCGCCTGTTGGAAAGAGGACGGAGCTTGACACCTCTGCACTTCCCCCAGAATCGCTAAAACGAACACATCTCGTCGAACTATTTTGCGGGTTTCTAACATGCCTGTGCTTGCTGTGCTGCCTGTGCTTGCTGCCTGTGCTTGCTGTTCTGCCTGTGCTTGCTGCCTGTGCTTGCTGTGCTGCCTGTGCTTGCTGCCTGTGCTTGCTGTGCTGCCTGTGCTGCCTGACCTGCCTGTGCTTGCTGCCTGTGCTTGCTGTGCTGCCTGTGCTTGCTGTGCTGCCCGTGCTTGCTGCCTGTGCTTGCTGTGCTGCCTGTGCTTGCTGCCTTTGCTTGCTGTGCTGCCTGTGTTTGCTGTGCTGCCTGTGCTTGCTGCCTGTGCTTGCTGTGCTGCCAGTGCTTGCTGCCTGTGCTTGCTGTGCTGCCGGTGCTTGCTGCCCGTGCTTGCTGTGCTGCCTGTGCTTGCTGCCTGTGCTTGCTGTGCTTGCTATGCTGCCTGTGCAAGCTGCCTGTGCTTGCTGTGCTGCCTGTTAGCGATGCATTTGATTTCGCCCATAACACGCGGTAATGCGACAGTGGCACACGACAGTGAGTTGCTGTGTCACCTGTTTTTAGAGGCGCCGAGAGTCGCGGATCCTATGTTTACCTCGGCGGCCGGTGCACTGACCTGCGTCTCAGTAAGAGTAAGAATTGTAAACAAATGCGAGAGTGAATCTCGCCGAAGATCGGAGCAGGCTTTGCCTGTTGGAAAGAGGACGGAGCTTGACACCTCTGCTCTTCCCCCAGAATCGCTAAAACGAACACATCTCGTCGAGGTATTTTGCGGGTTTCTAACATGCCTGTGCTTGCTGTGCTGCCTGTGCTTGCTGTGCTGCCTGTGCTTGCTGTGCTGCCTGTGCTTGGTGTGCTGCCTGTGCTTGCTGCCTGTGCTTGCTGTGCTTGCTGTGATGCCTGTGCCTGCTGTGCTGCCTGCGCTTGCTGCCTGTGCTTGCTGCCTGTGCTGCCTGTGCTTGCTATGCTGCCTGTGCAAGCTGCCTGTGCTTGCTGTGCTGCCTATGCTTGCTGTGCTGCCTGTGCTTGCTGCCTGTGCTTACTGTGTTGCCTATGCTTGCTGCCTGTGCTTGCTGTGCTGCCTGTGCTTGCTGCCTGTGCTTGCTGCCTGTGCTTGCTGTCTGTGCTTGCTGCCTGTGCTTGCTGCCTGTGCTTGCTGCATGTGCTTGCTGCATGTGCTTGCTGCATGTGCTTGCTGTGCTTGCTATGCTGCCTGTGCAAGCTGCCTGTGCTTGCTGTGCTGCCTGTGCTTGCTGCCTGTGCTTGCTGTGCTGCCTGTGCTTGCTGTCTGTGCTTGCTGTGCTGCCTGTGCTTGCTGTGCTGCCTGTTAGCGATGCATTTGATTTCGCCCATAACACGCGGTCATTCGACAGTGGCACACGACAGTGCGTTGCTGTGTCACCTGTTTTTGCAGGCGCCGAGAGTCGCGGATCATATGTTTACCTCGGCGGCCGGTGCATTGACCTGCGTCTCAGTAAGAGTAAGCATTGTAAACAAATGCAAGAGTGAATCTCGCGGAAGATCGGAGCACGCTTTGCCTGTTGGAAAGAGGACGGAGCTTGACCCCTCTCCAGTTCCCCCAGAATCGGTAAAACGAACACATCTCGTCGAGCTATTTTGCGGGTTTCTAGCATACCTGTGCTTGCTGCCTGTGCTAGCTGTGCTGCCTGTGCTTGCTGCCTGTGCTTGCTGCCTGTGCTTGCTGTGCTGCCTGTGCTTGCTGCCTGTGCTTGCTGTGCTGCCTGTGCTTGCAGCCTGTGCTTGCTGTGCTGCCTGTGCTTGCTGCCTGTGCTTGCTGTGCTGCCTGTGCTTGCTGCCTGTGCTTGCTGTGCTCCCTGTGTTTGCTGTGCTGCCTGTGCTTGCTGCCTGTGCTTGCTGTGCTGCCGGTGCTTGCTGCCCGTGCTTGCTGCGCTGCCTGTGCTTGCTGCCTGTGCTTGCTGTGCTGCCTGTGCATGCTGCCCGTGCTTGCTGTGCTGCCGGTGCTTGCTGTGCTGCCTGTGCTTGCTGCCTGTGCTTGCTGTGCTGCCTGTGTTTGCTGTGCTGCCTGTGCTTGCTGCCTGTGCTTGCTGTGCTTCCTGTGCTTGCTGCCTGTGCTTGCTGTGCTGAATGTGCTTGCTGCCTGTGCTTGCTCTGCTGCCTGTGCTTGCTGCCTGTGCTTGCTGTGCTGCCCGTGCTTGCTGCCTGTGCTTGCTGTGCTGCCTGTGCTTGCTGCCTTTGCTTGCTGTGCTGCCTTTGCTTGCTGCCTGTGCTTGCTGTGCTGCCGGTGTTTGCTGTGCTGCCTGTGCTTGCTGCCTGTGCTTGCTGTGCTGCCAGTGCTTGTTGCCTGTGCTTGCTGTGCTGCCTGTGCTTGCTGTGCTGCCAGTGCTTGTTGCCTGTGCTTGCTGTGCTGCCCGTGCTTGCTGCCTGTGCTTGCTGTGCTGCCTGTGCTTGCTGCCTTTGCTTGCTGTGCTGCCTTTGCTGTGCTGCCGGTGCTTGCTGTGCTGCCTGTGTTTGCTGTGCTGCCTGTGCTTGCTGCCTGTGCTTGCTGTGCTGCCTGTGCTGCCTTTGTTTGCTGTGCTGCCTGTGCTTGCTGCCTGTGCTTGCTGTGCTTGCTATGCTACCTGTGTAAGCTGCCTGTGCTTGCTGTGCTGCCTGTTAGTGATGCATTTGATTTCGCCCATAACACGCGGTAATGCGACAGTGGCACACGACAGTGCGTTGCTGTGTCACCTGTTTTTGCAGGCGCCGAGAGTCGCGGATCATATGTTTACCTCGGCGGCCGGTGCATTGACCTGCGTCTCAGTAAGAGTAAGCATTGTAAACAAATGCAAGAGTGAATCTCGCGGAAGATCGGAGCACGCTTTGCCTGTTGGAAAGAGGACGGAGCTTGACCCCTCTCCAGTTCCCCCAGAATCGGTAAAACGAACACATCTCTTCGAGCTATTTTGCGGGTTTCTAGCATACCTGTGCTTGCTGCCTGTGCTAGCTGTGCTGCCTGTGCTTGCTGCCTGTGCTTGCTGTGTTGCCTGTGCTTGCTGCGCTGCCTGTGCTTGCTGCCTGTGCTTGCTGTACTTGCTGTGCTGCCTGTGCTTGCTGCCTGTGCTTGCTGTGCTGCCTGTGATTGCTGTGCTGCCTGTGCTTGCTGTGCTGCCTGTGCTTGCTGCCTGTGCTTGCTGCCTGTGCTTGCTGCATGTGCTTGCTGTGCTGCCTGTGCTTGCTGTGCTGGCTGTGCTTACTGTGCTGCCTGTGCTTGCTGCCTGTGCTTGCTGTGCTGCCTGTGCTGCCTGTGCAAGCTGCCTGTGCTTGCTGTGCTGCCTGTGCTTGCTGTGCTGCCTGTGCTTGCTGCCTGTGCTTGCTGTGCTGCCTGTGCTTGCTGCCTGTGCTTGCTGTGCTGCCTGTGCTTGCTGTGCTGCCTGTGCTTGCTGCCTGTGCTTGCTGTGCTGCCTGTGCTTGCTGCCTGTGCTTGCTGTGCTGCCTGTGCTTGCTGTGCTGCCTGTGCTTGCTGCCTGTGCTTGCTGTGCTTGCTGTGCTGGCTGTGCTTGCTGTGCTGCCTGTGCTTGCTGCCTGTGCTTGCTGTGCTGCCTGTGCTTGCTGTGCTGGCTGTGCTTACTGTGCTGCCTGTGCTTGCTGCCTGTGCTTGCTGTGCTGCCTGTGCTGCCTGTGCTTGCTGCCTGTGCTTGCTGTGCTGCCTGTGCTTGCTACCTGTGCTTGCTGTACTTGCTGTGCTGCCTGTGCTTGCTGCCTGTGCTTGCTGTGCTGCCTGTGCTTGCTGCCTG
This sequence comes from Priocnemis perturbator, assembly GCA_963942575.1. NCBI lineage: Eukaryota > Metazoa > Arthropoda > Insecta > Hymenoptera > Pompilidae > Priocnemis > Priocnemis perturbator. The sequence continues at coordinate 619,374 of CAWWDK010000127.1, forward strand.
TGCTTGCTGTGCTGCCTGTGCTTGTTGCCTGTGCTTGCTGTGCTGCCTGTGCTTGCTGTGCTGCCTGTGCTTGCTGCCTGTGCTTGCTGTGCTGCCTGTGCTTGCTGTGCTGCCTGTGCTTGCTGCCTGTGCTTGCTGTGCTTGCTGTGCTGGCTGTGCTGGCTGTGCTTGCTGTGCTGCCTGTGCTTGCTGCCTGTGCTTGCTGTGCTGCCTGTGCTTGCTGTGCTGGCTGTGCTTACTGTGCTGCCTGTGCTTGCTGCCTGTGCTTGCTGTGCTGCCTGTGCTGCCTGTGCTTGCTGCCTGTGCTTGCTGTGCTGCCTGTGCTTGCTGCCTGTGCTTGCTGTGCTGCCTGTGCTTGCTACCTGTGCTTGCTGTACTTGCTGTGCTGCCTGTGCTTGCTGTGCTGCCTATGCTTGCTGTGCTGCCTGTGCTTGCTGCCTGTGCTTACTGTGTTGCCTATGCTTGCTGCCTGTGCTTGCTGTGCTGCCTGTGCTTGCTGCCTGTGCTTGCTGCCTGTGCTTGCTGCATGTGCTTGCTGTGCTTGCTATGCTGCCTGTGCAAGCTGCCTGTGCTTGCTGCCTGTGCTTGCTGCCTGTGCTTGCTGCCTGTGCTTGCTGTATTTGCTGTGCTGCCTGTGCTTGCTGCCTGTGCTTGCTGTGCTGCCTGTGCTTGCTGCCTGTGCTTGCTGTGCTGCCTGTACTTGCTGTGCTGCCTGTGCTTGCTGCCTGTGCTTGCTGTGCTGCCTGTGCTTGCTGTGCTGCCTGTGCTTGCTGCCTGTGCTTGCTGTGCTGCCTCTGCTTGCTGTGCTGGCTGTGCTTACTGTGCTGCCTGTGCTTGCTGCCTGTGCTTGCTGTGCTACCTGTGCTGCCTGTGCTTGCTGCCTGTGCTTGCTACCTGTGCTTGCTGTACTTGCTGTGCTGCCTGTGCTTGCTGCCTGTGCTTGCTGTGCTGCCTGTGCTTGCTGCCTGTGCTTGCTGCCTGTGCTTGCTGTGCTGCCTGTGCTTGCTGCCTGTGCTTGCTGTGCTGCCTGTTAGCGATGCATTTGATTTCGCCCATAACACGCGGTAATTCGACAGTAGCACACGACAGTGCGTTGCTGTGTCACCTGTTTTTGCAGGCGCCGAGAGTCGCGGATCATATGTTTACCTCGTCGGCCGGTGCATTGACCTGCGTCTCAGTAAGAGTAAGCATTGTAAACAAATGCGAGAGTGAATCTCGCCGAAGATCGGAGCACGCTTTGCCTGTTGGAAAGAGGACGGAGCTTGACCCCTCTGCACTTCCCCCAGAATCGCTAAAACGAACACATATCGTCGAGCTATTTTGCGGGTTTCTAACATGCCTGTGCTTGCTGCCTGTGCTTGCTGTGCTGACTGTGCTTGCTGTGCAGCCTGTGCTTGGTGTGCTGCCTGTGCTTGCTGCCTGTGATTGCTGTGCTGCCTGTGCTTGCTGTCTGTGCTTGCTGTGCTTGCTGTGATGCCTATGCCTGCTGTGCTGCCTGCGCTTGCTGCCTGTGCTTGCTGCCTGTGCTTGCTGTGCTGCCTGTGCTTGCTGTGCTGCCTGTGCTTGCTGTGCTGGCTGTGCTTACTGTGCTGCCTGTGCTTGCTGCCTGTGCTTGCTGTGCTGCCTGTGCTGCCTGTGCTTGCTGCCTGTGCTTGCTGTGCTGCCTGTGCTTGCTACCTGTGCTTGCTGTACTTGCTGTGCTGCCTGTGCTTGCTGCCTGTGCTTTCTTTGCTGCCTGTTAGCGATGCATTTGATTTCGCTCATAACACGCGGTAATTCGACAGTAGCACACGACAGTGCGTTGCTGTGTCACCTGTTTTTGGAGGCGCCGAGAGTCGCGGATCATATGTTTACCTCGGCGGCAGGTGCATTGACCTGCGTCTCAGTAAGAGTAAGCATTGTAAACAAATGCAAGAGTGAATCTCGCGGAAGATCGGAGCACGCTTTGCCTGTTGGAAAGAGGACGGAGCTTGACCCCTCTGCAGTTCCCCCAGAATCGGTAAAACGAACACATCTCGTCTAGCTATTTTGCGGGTTTCTAGCATACCTGTGCTTGCTGCCTGTGCTTGCTGTGCTGCCTGTTAGCGATGCATTTGATTTCGCCCATAACACGCGGTAATTCGACAGTTGCACACGACAGTGCGTTGCTGTGTCACCTGTTTTTGGAGGCGCCGAGAGTCGCGGATCATATGTTTAACTCGGCGGCCGGTGCATTGACCTGCGTCTCAGTAAGAGTAAGCATTGTAAACAAATGCGAGAGTGAATCTCGCCGAAGATCGGAGCAGGCTTTGCCTGTTGGAAAGAGGACGGAGCTTGACACCTCTGCTCTTCCCCCAGAATCGCTAAAACGAACACATCTCGTCGAGGTATTTTGCGGGTTTCTAACATGCCTGTGCTTGCTGTGCTGCCTGTGCTTGCTGCCTGTGCTTGCTGTGCTGCCTCTGCTTGGTGTGCTGCCTGTGCTTGCTGCCTGTGCTTGCTGTGCTTGCTGTGATGCCTGTGCCTGCTGTGCTGCCTGCGCTTGCTGCCTGTGCTTGCTGCCTGTGCTAGCTGTGCTGCCTGTGCTTGCTATGCTGCCTGTGCAAGCTGCCTGTGCTTGCTGTGCTGCCTATGCTTGCTGTGCTGCCTGTGCTTGCTGCCTGTGCTTACTGTGTTGCCTATGCTTGCTGCCTGTGCTTGCTGTGCTGCCTGTGCTTGCTGCCTGTGCTTGCTGCCTGTGCTTGCTGCATGTGCTTGCTGTGCTTGCTATGCTGCCTGTGCAAGCTGCCTGTGCTTGCTGTGCTGCCTGTGCTTGCTGTGCTGCCTGTGCTTGCTGCCTGTGCTTGCTGTGCTGCCTGTGCTTGCTGCCTGTGCTTGCTGTACTTGCTGTGCTGCCTGTGCTTGCTGTGCTGCCTGTGCTTGCTGCCTGTGCTTGCTGTGCTGCCTGTACTTGCTGTGCTGCCTGTGCTTGCTGCCTGTGCTTGCTGTGCTGGCTGTGCTTGCTGTGCTGGCTGTGCTTGCTGTGCTGCCTGTGCTTGCTGCCTGTGCTTGCTGTGCTGCCTGTGCTTGCTGTGCTTACTGTGCTGCCTGTGCTTGCTGCCTGTGCTTGCTGTGCTGCCTGTGCTGCCTGTGCTTGCTGTCTGTGCTTGCTGTGCTGCCTGTGCTTGCTACCTGTGCTTGCTGTACTTGCTGTGCTGCCTGTGCTTGCTGCCTGTGCTTGCTGTGCTGCCTGTGCTTGCTGCCTGTGCTTGCTGCCTGTGCTTGCTGCGCTGCCTGTGCTTGCTGCCTGTTCTTGCTGTGCTGCCTGTTAGCGATGCATTTGATTTCGCCCATAACACGCGGTAATTCGACAGTAGCACACGACAGTGCGTTGCTGTGTCACCTGTTTTTGGAGGCGCCGAGAGTCGCGGATCATATGTTTACCTCGGCGGCCGGTGCATTGACCTGCGTCTCAGTAAGAGTAAGCATTGTAAACAAATGCGAGAGTGAATCTCGCCGAAGATCGGAGCACGCTTTGCCTGTTGGAAAGAGGACGGAGCTTGACCCCTCTGCACTTCCCCCAGAATCGCTAAAACGAACACATATCGTCGAGCTATTTTGCGGGTTTCTAACATGCCTGTGCTTGCTGCCTGTGCTTGCTGTGCTGACTGTGCTTGCTGTGCTGCCTGTGCTTGGTGTGCTGCCTGTGCTTGCTGCCTGTGATTGCTGTGCTGCCTGTGCTTGCTGTCTGTGCTTGCTGTGCTTGCTGTGATGCCTATGCCTGCTGTGCTGCCTGCGCTTGCTGCCTGTGCTTGCTGCCTGTGCTTGCTGTGCTGCCTGTGCTTGCTGCCTGTGCTTGCTGTGCTGCCTGTGCTTGCTGTGCTGCCTGTGCTTGCTGCCTGTGCTTGCTGTGCTGCCTGTGCTTGCTGTGCTGCCTGTTAGCGATGCATTTGATTTCGCCCATAACACGCGGTAATTCGACAGTGGCACACGACAGTGCGTTGCTGTGTCACCTGTTGTTGGAGGCGCCGAGAGTCGCGGATCATATGTTTACCTCGGCGGCCGGTGCATTGACCTGCGTCTCAGTAAGAGTAAGCATTGTAAACAAATGCAAGAGTGAATCTCGCGGAAGATCGGAGCACGCTTTGCCTGTGGGAAAGAGGACGGAGCTTGACCCCTCTGCAGTTCCCCCAGAATCGGTAAAACGAACACATCTCGTCGAGCTATTTTGCGGGTTTCTAGCATACCTGTGCTTGCTGCCTGTGCTTGCTGCCTGTGCTTGCTGCCTGTGCTTGCTGTACTTGCTGTGCTGCCTGTGCTTGCTGCCTGTGCTTGCTGTGCTGCCTGTGCTTGCTGTGCTGCCTGTGCTTGCTGCCTGTGCTTGCTGTGCTGCCTGCGCTTGCTCCCTGTGCTTGCTGTGCTGCCTGTGCTTGCTGCCTATGCTTGCTGTGCTGCCTGTTAGCGATGCATTTGATTTCGCCCATAACACGCGGTAATTCGACAGTTGCACACGACAGTGCGTTGCTGTGTCACCTGTTTTTGGAGGCGCCGAGAGTCGCGGATCATATGTTTACCTCGGCGGCCGGTGCATTGACCTGCGTCTCAGTAAGAGTAAGCATTGTAAACAAATGCGAGAGTGAATCTCGCCGAAGATCGGAGCAGGCTTTGCCTGTTGGAAAGAGGACGGAGCTTGACCCCTCTGCACTTCCCCCAGAATCGCTAAAACGAACACATATCGTCGAGCTATTTTGCGGGTTTCTAACATGCCTGTGCTTGCTGCCTGTGCTTGCTGTGCTGCCTGTGCTTGCTGCGCTGCCTGTGCTTGCGGCCTGTGCTTGCTGTGCTGCCCGTGCTTGCTGTGCTGCCTGTGCTTGCTGCCTGTGCTTGCTGTGCTGCCTGTGCTTGCTGCCTGTCCTTGCCGTGCTGCCTGTGCTTGCTGCCTGTGCTTGCTGTGCTGCCTGTTAGCGATGCATTTGATTTCGCCCATAACACGCGGTAATTCGACAGTGGCACACGACAGTGCGTTGCTGTGTCACCTGTTTTTGGAGCCGCCGAGAGTCGCGGATCATATGTTTACCTCGGCGGCCGGTGCATTGACCTGCGTCTCAGTAAGAGTAAGCATTGTAAACAAATGCGAGAGTGAATCTCGTCGAAGATCGGAGCACGCTTTGCCTGTTGGAAAGAGGACGGAGCTTGACCCCTCTGCACTTCCCCCAGAATCGCTAAAACGAACACGTATCGTCGCGCTATTTTGCGGGTTTCTAACATGCCTGTGCTTGCTGCCTGTGCTTGGTGTGCTGCCTGTGCTTGCTGCCTGTGCTTGCTGTGCTGCCTGTGATTGCTGTGATGCCTGTGCCTGCTGTGCTGCCTGTGCTTGCTGTGATGCCTGTGCCTGCTGTGCTGCCTGTGCTTGCTGCCTGTGCTTGCTGTGCTGCCTGTGCTTGCTATGCTGCCTGTGCAAGCTGCCTGTGCTTGCTGTGCTGCCTGTGCTTGCTGCCTGTGCTTGCTGTGCTGCCTGTGCTTGGTGTGCTGCCTGTGCTTGCTGCCTGTGCTTGCTGTGCTGCCTGTGCTTGCTGTGCTGCCTGTGCCTGCTGTGCTGCCTGCGCTTGCTGCCTGTGCTTGCTGCCTGTGCTTACTGTGTTGCCTGTGCTTGCTGCCTGTGCTTGCTGTGCTGCCTGTGCTTGCTGCCTGTGCTTGCTGTGCTGCCTGTGCTTGCTGCCTGTGCTTGCTGTACTTGCTGTGCTGCGTGTGCTTGCTGCCTGTGCCTGCTGTGCTGCCTGTGTTTGCTGCCTGTGCTTGCTGTGCTGCCTATGCTTGCTGTGCTGCCTGTGCTTGCTGCCTGTGCTTACTGTGTTGCCTATGCTTGCTGCCTGTGCTTGCTGTGCTGCCTGTGCTTGCTGCCTGTGCTTGCTGCCTGTGCTTGCTGTCTGTGCTTGCTGCCTGTGCTTGCTGCATGTGCTTGCTGCATGTGCTTGCTGCATGTGCTTGCTGTGCTTGCTATGCTGCCTGTGCAAGCTGCCTGTGCTTGCTGTGCTGCCTGTGCTTGCTGTGCTGCCTGTGCTTGCTGCCTGTGCTTGCTGTGCTGCCTGTGCTTGCTGTCTGTGCTTGCTGTGCTGCCTGTTAGCGATGCATTTGATTTCGCCCATAACACGCGGTCATTCGACAGTGGCACACGACAGTGCGTTGCTGTGTCACCTGTTTTTGCAGGCGCCGAGAGTCGCGGATCATATGTTTACCTCGGCGGCCGGTGCATTGACCTGCGTCTCAGTAAGAGTAAGCATTGTAAACAAATGCAAGAGTGAATCTCGCGGAAGATCGGAGCACGCTTTGCCTGTTGGAAAGAGGACGGAGCTTGACCCCTCTCCAGTTCCCCCAGAATCGGTAAAACGAACACATCTCGTCGAGCTATTTTGCGGGTTTCTAGCATACCTGTGCTTGCTGCCTGTGCTAGCTGTGCTGCCTGTGCTTGCTGCCTGTGCTTGCTGTGTTGCCTGTGCTTGCTGCCTGTGCTTGCTGTGCTGCCTGTGCTTGCTGCCTGTGCTGCCTGTGCTTGCTGCCTGTGCTTGTTGTGCTGCCTGTGCTTGCTGCCTGTGCTTGCTGCCTGTGCTTGCTGTGCTCCCTGTGTTTGCTGTGCTGCCTGTGCTTGCTGCCTGTGCTTGCTGTGCTGCCGGTGCTTGCTGCCCGTGCTTGCTGTGCTGCCTGTGCTTGCTGCCTGTGCTTGCTGTGCTGCCTGTGCATGCTGCCCGTGCTTGCTGTGCTGCCGGTGCTTGCTGTGCTGCCTGTGCTTGCTGCCTGTGCTTGCTGTGCTGCCTGTGTTTGCTGTGCTGCCTGTGCTTGCTGCCTGTGCTTGCTGTGCTTCCTGTGCTTGCTGCCTGTGCTTGCTGTGCTGAATGTGCTTGCTGCCTGTGCTTGCTCTGCTGCCCGTGCTTGCTGCCTGTGCTTGCTGTGCTGCCCGTGCTTGCTGCCTGTGCTTGCTGTGCTGCCTGTGCTTGCTGCCTTTGCTTGCTGTGCTGCCTTTGCTTGCTGCCTGTGCTTGCTGTGCTGCCTGTGTTTGCTGTGCTGCCTGTGCTTGCTGCCTGTGCTTGCTGTGCTGCCAGTGCTTGTTGCCTGTGCTTGCTGTGCTGCCTGTGCTTGCTGCCTGTGCTTGCTCTGCTGCCTGCGCTTGCTGCCTGTGCTTGCTGTGCTGCCTGTGCTTGCTGCCTGTGCTTGCTGTGCTGCCCGTGCTTGCTGCCTGTGCTTGCTGTGCTGCCTGTGCTTGCTGCCTTTGCTTGCTGTGCTGCCTTTGCTGTGCTGCCGGTGCTTGCTGTGCTGCCTGTGTTTGCTGTGCTGCCTGTGCTTGCTGCCTGTGCTTGCTGTGCTGCCTGTGCTGCCTTTGTTTGCTGTGCTGCCTGTGCTTGCTGCCTGTGCTTGCTGCCTGTGCTTGCTGCCTGTGCTTGCTGCGCTGCCTGTGCTTGCTGCCTGTTCTTGCTGTGCTGCCTGTTAGCGATGCATTTGATTTCGCCCATAACACGCGGTAATTCGACAGTAGCACACGACAGTGCGTTGCTGTGTCACCTGTTTTTGGAGGCGCCGAGAGTCGCGGATCATATGTTTACCTCGGCGGCCGGTGCATTGACCTGCGTCTCAGTAAGAGTAAGCATTGTAAACAAATGCGAGAGTGAATCTCGCCGAAGATCGGAGCACGCTTTGCCTGTTGGAAAGAGGACGGAGCTTGACCCCTCTGCACTTCCCCCAGAATCGCTAAAACGAACACATATCGTCGAGCTATTTTGCGGGTTTCTAACATGCCTGTGCTTGCTGCCTGTGCTTGCTGTGCTGACTGTGCTTGCTGTGCTGCCTGTGCTTGGTGTGCTGCCTGTGCTTGCTGCCTGTGATTGCTGTGCTGCCTGTGCTTGCTGTCTGTGCTTGCTGTGCTTGCTGTGATGCCTATGCCTGCTGTGCTGCCTGCGCTTGCTGCCTGTGCTTGCTGCCTGTGCTTGCTGTGCTGCCTGTGCTTGCTGCCTGTGCTTGCTGTGCTGCCTGTGCTTGCTGTGCTGCCTGTGCTTGCTGCCTGTGCTTGCTGTGCTGCCTGTGCTTGCTGTGCTGCCTGTTAGCGATGCATTTGATTTCGCCCATAACACGCGGTAATTCGACAGTGGCACACGACAGTGCGTTGCTGTGTCACCTGTTGTTGGAGGCGCCGAGAGTCGCGGATCATATGTTTACCTCGGCGGCCGGTGCATTGACCTGCGTCTCAGTAAGAGTAAGCATTGTAAACAAATGCAAGAGTGAATCTCGCGGAAGATCGGAGCACGCTTTGCCTGTGGGAAAGAGGACGGAGCTTGACCCCTCTGCAGTTCCCCCAGAATCGGTAAAACGAACACATCTCGTCGAGCTATTTTGCGGGTTTCTAGCATACCTGTGCTTGCTGCCTGTGCTTGCTGCCTGTGCTTGCTGCCTGTGCTTGCTGTACTTGCTGTGCTGCCTGTGCTTGCTGCCTGTGCTTGCTGTGCTGCCTGTGCTTGCTGTGCTGCCTGTGCTTGCTGCCTGTGCTTGCTGTGCTGCCTGCGCTTGCTCCCTGTGCTTGCTGTGCTGCCTGTGCTTGCTGCCTATGCTTGCTGTGCTGCCTGTTAGCGATGCATTTGATTTCGCCCATAACACGCGGTAATTCGACAGTTGCACACGACAGTGCGTTGCTGTGTCACCTGTTTTTGGAGGCGCCGAGAGTCGCGGATCATATGTTTACCTCGGCGGCCGGTGCATTGACCTGCGTCTCAGTAAGAGTAAGCATTGTAAACAAATGCGAGAGTGAATCTCGCCGAAGATCGGAGCAGGCTTTGCCTGTTGGAAAGAGGACGGAGCTTGACCCCTCTGCACTTCCCCCAGAATCGCTAAAACGAACACATATCGTCGAGCTATTTTGCGGGTTTCTAACATGCCTGTGCTTGCTGCCTGTGCTTGCTGTGCTGCCTGTGCTTGCTGCGCTGCCTGTGCTTGCGGCCTGTGCTTGCTGTGCTGCCCGTGCTTGCTGTGCTGCCTGTGCTTGCTGCCTGTGCTTGCTGTGCTGCCTGTGCTTGCTGCCTGTCCTTGCCGTGCTGCCTGTGCTTGCTGCCTGTGCTTGCTGTGCTGCCTGTTAGCGATGCATTTGATTTCGCCCATAACACGCGGTAATTCGACAGTGGCACACGACAGTGCGTTGCTGTGTCACCTGTTTTTGGAGCCGCCGAGAGTCGCGGATCATATGTTTACCTCGGCGGCCGGTGCATTGACCTGCGTCTCAGTAAGAGTAAGCATTGTAAACAAATGCGAGAGTGAATCTCGTCGAAGATCGGAGCACGCTTTGCCTGTTGGAAAGAGGACGGAGCTTGACCCCTCTGCACTTCCCCCAGAATCGCTAAAACGAACACGTATCGTCGCGCTATTTTGCGGGTTTCTAACATGCCTGTGCTTGCTGCCTGTGCTTGGTGTGCTGCCTGTGCTTGCTGCCTGTGCTTGCTGTGCTGCCTGTGATTGCTGTGATGCCTGTGCCTGCTGTGCTGCCTGTGCTTGCTGTGATGCCTGTGCCTGCTGTGCTGCCTGTGCTTGCTGCCTGTGCTTGCTGTGCTGCCTGTGCTTGCTATGCTGCCTGTGCAAGCTGCCTGTGCTTGCTGTGCTGCCTGTGCTTGCTGCCTGTGCTTGCTGTGCTGCCTGTGCTTGGTGTGCTGCCTGTGCTTGCTGCCTGTGCTTGCTGTGCTGCCTGTGCTTGCTGTGCTGCCTGTGCCTGCTGTGCTGCCTGCGCTTGCTGCCTGTGCTTGCTGCCTGTGCTTACTGTGTTGCCTGTGCTTGCTGCCTGTGCTTGCTGTGCTGCCTGTGCTTGCTGCCTGTGCTTGCTGTGCTGCCTGTGCTTGCTGCCTGTGCTTGCTGTACTTGCTGTGCTGCGTGTGCTTGCTGCCTGTGCCTGCTGTGCTGCCTGTGTTTGCTGCCTGTGCTTGCTGTGCTGCCTATGCTTGCTGTGCTGCCTGTGCTTGCTGCCTGTGCTTACTGTGTTGCCTATGCTTGCTGCCTGTGCTTGCTGTGCTGCCTGTGCTTGCTGCCTGTGCTTGCTGCCTGTGCTTGCTGCCTGTGCTTGCTGCATGTGCTTGCTGCATGTGCTTGCTGCATGTGCTTGCTGTGCTTGCTATGCTGCCTGTGCAAGCTGCCTGTGCTTGCTGTGCTGCCTGTGCTTGCTGTGCTGCCTGTGCTTGCTGCCTGTGCTTGCTGTGCTGCCTGTGCTTGCTGTCTGTGCTTGCTGTGCTGCCTGTGCTTGCTGTGCTGCCTGTTAGCGATGCATTTGATTTCGCCCATAACACGCGGTCATTCGACAGTGGCACACGACAGTGCGTTGCTGTGTCACCTGTTTTTGCAGGCGCCGAGAGTCGCGGATCATATGTTTACCTCGGCGGCCGGTGCATTGACCTGCGTCTCAGTAAGAGTAAGCATTGTAAACAAATGCAAGAGTGAATCTCGCGGAAGATCGGAGCTCGCTTTGCCTGTTGGAAAGAGGACGGAGCTTGACCCCTCTCCAGTTCCCCCAGAATCGGTAAAACGAACACATCTCGTCGAGCTATTTTGCGGGTTTCTAGCATACCTGTGCTTGCTGCCTGTGCTAGCTGTGCTGCCTGTGCTTGCTGCCTGTGCTTGCTGTGTTGCCTGTGCTTGCTGCCTGTGCTTGCTGTGCTGCCTGTGCTTGCTGCCTGTGCTGCCTGTGCTTGCTGCCTGTGCTTGTTGTGCTGCCTGTGCTTGCTGCCTGTGCTTGCTGCCTGTGCTTGCTGTGCTCCCTGTGTTTGCTGTGCTGCCTGTGCTTGCTGCCTGTGCTTGCTGTGCTGCCGGTGCTTGCTGCCCGTGCTTGCTGTGCTGCCTGTGCTTGCTGCCTGTGCTTGCTGTGCTGCCTGTGCATGCTGCCCGTGCTTGCTGTGCTGCCGGTGCTTGCTGCCTGTGCTTGCTGTGCTGCCTGTGTTTGCTGTGCTGCCTGTGCTTGCTGCCTGTGCTTGCTGTGCTTCCTGTGCTTGCTGCCTGTGCTTGCTGTGCTGAATGTGCTTGCTGCCTGTGCTTGCTCTGCTGCCCGTGCTTGCTGCCTGTGCTTGCTGTGCTGCCCGTGCTTGCTGCCTGTGCTTGCTGTGCTGCCTGTGCTTGCTGCCTTTGCTTGCTGTGCTGCCTTTGCTTGCTGCCTGTGCTTGCTGTGCTGCCTGTGTTTGCTGTGCTGCCTGTGCTTGCTGCCTGTGCTTGCTGTGCTGCCAGTGCTTGTTGCCTGTGCTTGCTGTGCTGCCTGTGCTTGCTGCCTGTGCTTGCTCTGCTGCCTGCGCTTGCTGCCTGTGCTTGCTGTGCTGCCTGTGCTTGCTGCCTGTGCTTGCTGTGCTGCCCGTGCTTGCTGCCTGTGCTTGCTGTGCTGCCTGTGCTTGCTGCCTTTGCTTGCTGTGCTGCCTTTGCTGTGCTGCCGGTGCTTGCTGTGCTGCCTTTGTTTGCTGTGCTGCCTGTGCTTGCTGCCTGTGCTTGCTGTGCTGCCTGTGCTGCCTTTGTTTGCTGTGCTGCCTGTGCTTGCTGCCTGTGCTTGCTGTGCTTGCTATGCTACCTGTGTAAGCTGCCTGTGCTTGCTGTGCTGCCTGTTAGTGATGCATTTGATTTCGCCCATAACACGCGGTAATGCGACAGTGGCACACGACATTGCGTTGCTGTGTCACCTGTTTTTGGAGGCGCCGAGAGTCGTGGATCATATGTTTACCTCGGCGGCCGGTGCATTGACCTGCGTCTCAGTAAGAGTAAGCATTGTAAACAAATGCGAGAGTGAATCTCGCCGAAGATCGGAGCAGGCTTTGCCTGTTGGAAAGAGGACGGAGCTTGACACCTCTGCACTTCCCCCAGAATCGCTAAAACGAACACATCTCGTCGAACTATTTTGCGGGTTTCTAACATGCCTGTGCTTGCTGTGCTGCCTGTGCTTGCTGCCTGTGCTTGCTGTTCTGCCTGTGCTTGCTGCCTGTGCTTGCTGTGCTGCCTGTGCTTGCTGCCTGTGCTGCCTGTGCTTGCTGCCTGTGCTTGCTGTGCTGAGTGTGTTTGCTGCCTGTGCTGCCTGTGCTTGCTGCCTGTGCTTGCTGTGCTGCCTGTGCTTGCTGCCTGTGCTTGCAGTGCTGCCTGACCTTGCTGCCTGTGCTTGCTGTGCTGCCTGTGCTTGCTGCCTGTGCTGCCTGTGCTTGCTGTGCTGCCTGTGCTTGCTGCCTGTGCTTGCAGTGCTGCCTGACCTTGCTGCCTGTGCTTGCTGTGCTGCCTGTGCTTGCTGCCTGTGCTTGCTGTGCTGCCTGTGCTTGCTGCTTGTGCTTGCTGTGCTGCCTGTTCTTGCTGTGCTGCCTGTGCTTGCTGCCTGTGCTTGCTGCCTGTGCTTGCTGTGCTGAGTGTGTTTGCTGCCTGTGCTGCCTGTGCTTGCTGCCTGTGCTTGCTGTGCTGCCTGTGCTTGCTGCCTGTGCTTGCAGTGCTGCCTGACCTTGCTGCCTGTACTTGCTGTGCTGCCTGTGCTTGCTGCCTGTGCTTGCTGTGCTGCCTGTGCTTGCTGTGCTGCCTGTGCTTGCTGCCTGTGCTTGCTGTGCTGCCTGTGCTGCCTGTGCTTGCTGTCTGTGCTTGCTGTGCTGCCTGTGCTTGCTACCTGTGCTTGCTGTACTTGCTGTGCTGCCTGTGCTTGCTGCCTGTGCTTGCTGTGCTGCCTGTGCTTGCTGCCTGTGCTTGCTGCCTGTGCTTGCTACGCTGCCTGTGCTTGCTGCCTGTTCTTGCTGTGCTGCCTGTTAGCGATGCATTTGATTTCGCCCATAACACGCGGTAATTCGACAGTAGCACACGACAGTGCGTTGCTGTGTCACCTGTTTTTGGAGGCGCCGAGAGTCGCGGATCATATGTTTACCTCGGCGGCCGGTGCATTGACCTGCGTCTCAGTAAGAGTAAGCATTGTAAACAAATGCGAGAGTGAATCTCGCCGAAGATCGGAGCACGCTTTGCCTGTTGGAAAGAGGACGGAGCTTGACCCCTCTGCACTTCCCCCAGAATCGCTAAAACGAACACATATCGTCGAGCTATTTTGCGGGTTTCTAACATGCCTGTGCTTGCTGCCTGTGCTTGCTGTGCTGACTGTGCTTGCTGTGCTGCCTGTGCTTGGTGTGCTGCCTGTGCTTGCTGCCTGTGATTGCTGTGCTGCCTGTGCTTGCTGTCTGTGCTTGCTGTGCTTGCTGTGATGCCTATGCCTGCTGTGCTGCCTGCGCTTGCTGCCTGTGCTTGCTGCCTGTGCTTGCTGTGCTGCCTGTGCTTGCTGCCTGTGCTTGCTGTGCTGCCTGTGCTTGCTGTGCTGCCTGTGCTTGCTGCCTGTGCTTGCTGTGCTGCCTGTGCTTGCTGTGCTGCCTGTTAGCGATGCATTTGATTTCGCCCATAACACGCGGTAATTCGACAGTGGCACACGACAGTGCGTTGCTGTGTCACCTGTTGTTGGAGGCGCCGAGAGTCGCGGATCATATGTTTACCTCGGCGGCCGGTGCATTGACCTGCGTCTCAGTAAGAGTAAGCATTGTAAACAAATGCGAGAGTGAATCTCGCCGAAGATCGGAGCAGGCTTTGCCTGTTGGAAAGAGGACGGAGCTTGACCCCTCTGCACTTCCCCCAGAATCGCTAAAACGAACACATATCGTCGAGCTATTTTGCGGGTTTCTAACATGCCTGTGCTTGCTGCCTGTGCTTGCTGTGCTGCCTGTGCTTGCTGCGCTGCCTGTGCTTGCGGCCTGTGCTTGCTGTGCTGCCCGTGCTTGCTGTGCTGCCTGTGCTTGCTGCCTGTGCTTGCTGTGCTGCCTGTGCTTGCTGCCTGTCCTTGCCGTGCTGCCTGTGCTTGCTGCCTGTGCTTGCTGTGCTGCCTGTTAGCGATGCATTTGATTTCGCCCATAACACGCGGTAATTCGACAGTGGCACACGACAGTGCGTTGCTGTGTCACCTGTTTTTGGAGCCGCCGAGAGTCGCGGATCATATGTTTACCTCGGCGGCCGGTGCATTGATCTGCGTCTCAGTAAGAGTAAGCATTGTAAACAAATGCGAGAGTGAATCTCGTCGAAGATCGGAGCACGCTTTGCCTGTTGGAAAGAGGACGGAGCTTGACCCCTCTGCACTTCCCCCAGAATCGCTAAAACGAACACGTATCGTCGCGCTATTTTGCGGGTTTCTAACATGCCTGTGCTTGCTGCCTGTGCTTGGTGTGCTGCCTGTGCTTGCTGCCTGTGCTTGCTGTGCTGCCTGTGATTGCTGTGATGCCTGTGCCTGCTGTGCTGCCTGTGCTTGCTGTGATGCCTGTGCCTGCTGTGCTGCCTGTGCTTGCTGCCTGTGCTTGCTGTGCTGCCTGTGCTTGCTATGCTGCCTGTGCAAGCTGCCTGTGCTTGCTGTGCTGCCTGTGCTTGCTGCCTGTGCTTGCTGTGCTGCCTGTGCTTGGTGTGCTGCCTGTGCTTGCTGCCTGTGCTTGCTGTGCTGCCTGTGCTTGCTGTGCTGCCTGTGCCTGCTGTGCTGCCTGCGCTTGCTGCCTGTGCTTGCTGCCTGTGCTTACTGTGTTGCCTGTGCTTGCTGCCTGTGCTTGCTGTGCTGCCTGTGCTTGCTGCCTGTGCTTGCTGTGCTGCCTGTGCTTGCTGCCTGTGCTTGCTGTACTTGCTGTGCTGCGTGTGCTTGCTGCCTGTGCCTGCTGTGCTGCCTGTGTTTGCTGCCTGTGCTTGCTGTGCTGCCTATGCTTGCAGTGCTGCCTGTGCTTGCTGCCTGTGCTTACTGTGTTGCCTATGCTTGCTGCCTGTGCTTGCTGTGCTGCCTGTGCTTGCTGCCTGTGCTTGCTGCCTGTGCTTGCTGTCTGTGCTTGCTGCCTGTGCTTGCTGCATGTGCTTGCTGCATGTGCTTGCTGCATGTGCTTGCTGTGCTTGCTATGCTGCCTGTGCAAGCTGCCTGTGCTTGCTGTGCTGCCTGTGCTTGCTGTGCTGCCTGTGCTTGCTGCCTGTGCTTGCTGTGCTGCCTGTGCTTGCTGTCTGTGCTTGCTGTGCTGCCTGTGCTTGCTGTGCTGCCTGTTAGCGATGCATTTGATTTCGCCCATAACACGCGGTCATTCGACAGTGGCACACGACAGTGCGTTGCTGTGTCACCTGTTTTTGCAGGCGCCGAGAGTCGCGGATCATATGTTTACCTCGGCGGCCGGTGCATTGACCTGCGTCTCAGTAAGAGTAAGCATTGTAAACAAATGCAAGAGTGAATCTCGCGGAAGATCGGAGCACGCTTTGCCTGTTGGAAAGAGGACGGAGCTTGACCCCTCTCCAGTTCCCCCAGAATCGGTAAAACGAACACATCTCGTCGAGCTATTTTGCGGGTTTCTAGCATACCTGTGCTTGCTGCCTGTGCTAGCTGTGCTGCCTGTGCTTGCTGCCTGTGCTTGCTGTGTTGCCTGTGCTTGCTGCCTGTGCTTGCTGTGCTGCCTGTGCTTGCTGCCTGTGCTTGTTGTGCTGCCTGTGCTTGCTGCCTGTGCTTGCTGCCTGTGCTTGCTGTGCTCCCTGTGTTTGCTGTGCTGCCTGTGCTTGCTGCCTGTGCTTGCTGTGCTGCCGGTGCTTGCTGCCCGTGCTTGCTGTGCTGCCTGTGCTTGCTGCCTGTGCTTGCTGTGCTGCCTGTGCATGCTGCCCGTGCTTGCTGTGCTGCCGGTGCTTGCTGTGCTGCCTGTGCTTGCTGCCTGTGCTTGCTGTGCTGCCTGTGTTTGCTGTGCTGCCTGTGCTTGCTGCCTGTGCTTGCTGTGCTTCCTGTGCTTGCTGCCTGTGCTTGCTGTGCTGAATGTGCTTGCTGCCTGTGCTTGCTCTGCTGCCCGTGCTTGCTGCCTGTGCTTGCTGTGCTGCCCGTGCTTGCTGCCTGTGCTTGCTGTGCTGCCTGTGCTTGCTGCCTTTGCTTGCTGTGCTGCCTTTGCTTGCTGCCTGTGCTTGCTGTGCTGCCTGTGTTTGCTGTGCTGCCTGTGCTTGCTGCCTGTGCTTGCTGTGCTGCCAGTGCTTGTTGCCTGTGCTTGCTGTGCTGCCTGTGCTTGCTGCCTGTGCTTGCTCTGCTGCCTGCGCTTGCTGCCTGTGCTTGCTGTGCTGCCTGTGCTTGCTGCCTGTGCTTGCTGTGCTGCCCGTGCTTGCTGCCTGTGCTTGCTGTGCTGCCTGTGCTTGCTGCCTTTGCTTGCTGTGCTGCCTTTGCTGTGCTGCCGGTGCTTGCTGTGCTGCCTGTGTTTGCTGTGCTGCCTGTGCTTGCTGCCTGTGCTTGCTGTGCTGCCTGTGCTGCCTTTGTTTGCTGTGCTGCCTGTGCTTGCTGCCTGTGCTTGCTGTGCTTGCTATGCTACCTGTGTAAGCTGCCTGTGCTTGCTGTGCTGCCTGTTAGTGATGCATTTGATTTCGCCCATAACACGCGGTAATGCGACAGTGGCACACGACATTGCGTTGCTGTGTCACCTGTTTTTGCAGGCGCCGAGAGTCGCGGATCATATGTTTACCTCGGCGGCCGGTGCATTGACCTGCGTCTCAGTAAGAGTAAGCATTGTAAACAAATGCGAGAGTGAATCTCGCCGAAGATCGGAGCAGGCTTTGCCTGTTGGAAAGAGGACGGAGCTTGACACCTCTGCACTTCCCCCAGAATCGCTAAAACGAACACATCTCGTCGAACTATTTTGCGGGTTTCTAACATGCCTGTGCTTGCTGTGCTGCCTGTGCTTGCTGCCTGTGCTTGCTGTTCTGCCTGTGCTTGCTGCCTGTGCTTGCTGTGCTGCCTGTGCTTGCTGCCTGTGCTGCCTGTGCTTGCTGCCTGTGCTTGCTGTGCTGAGTGTGTTTGCTGCCTGTGCTGCCTGTGCTTGCTGCCTGTGCTTGCTGTGCTGCCTGTGCTTGCTGCCTGTGCTTGCAGTGCTGCCTGACCTTGCTGCCTGTGCTTGCTGTGCTGCCTGTGCTTGCTGCCTGTGCTGCCTGTGCTTGCTGTGCTGCCTGTGCTTGCTGCCTGTGCTTGCAGTGCTGCCTGACCTTGCTGCCTGTGCTTGCTGTGCTGCCTGTGCTTGCTGCCTGTGCTTGCTGTGCTGCCTGTGCTTGCTGCTTGTGCTTGCTGTGCTGCCTGTTCTTGCTGTGCTGCCTGTGCTTGCTGCCTGTGCTTGCTGCCTGTGCTTGCTGTGCTGAGTGTGTTTGCTGCCTGTGCTGCCTGTGCTTGCTGCCTGTGCTTGCTGTGCTGCCTGTGCTTGCTGCCTGTGCTTGCAGTGCTGCCTGACCTTGCTGCCTGTGCTTGCTGTGCTGCCTGTGCTTGCTGCCTGTGCTGCCTGTGCTTGCTGCCTGTGCTTGCTGTGCTGCCTGTGCTTGCTGCCTGTGCTTGCTGTGCTCCCTGTGTTTGCTGTGCTGCCTGTGCTTGCTGCCTGTGCTTGCTGTGCTGCCGGTGCTTGCTGCCCGTGCTTGCTGTGCTGCCTGTGCTTGCTGCCTGTGCTTGCTGCGTGTGCTTGCTGTGCTGCCTCTGCTTGCTGCCTGTGCTTGCTGTGCTGCCTGTGCTTGCTGCCTGTGCTTGCTATGCTGCCTGTGCTTGCTGCCTGTGCTTCCTGTGCTTGCTGTGCTGCCTGTGCTTGCTGCCTGTGATTGCTGTGCTGCCTGAGCTGCCTGTGCTTGCTGCCTGTGCTTGCTGCCTGTGCTTGCTGTGCTGCCTGTGCTTGCTGTGCTGCCTTTGCTTGCTGCCTGTGCTTGCTGCCTGTGCTTGCTGCCTGTGCTTGCTGTGCTGCCTGTGCTTGCTGCCTGTGCTTGCTGTGCTGCCTGTTCTTGCTGTGCTGCCTGTGCTTGCTGCCTGTGCTTGCTGTGCTGCCTGTGCTTGCTGCCTGTGCTTGCTGTGCTGCCTGTGTTTGCTGTGCTGCCTGTGCTTGCTGCCTGTGCTTGCTGTGCTGCCTGTGCTTGCTGCTTGTGCTTGCTGTGCTGCCTGTTCTTGCTGTGCTGCCTGTGCTTGCTGCCTGTGCTTGCTGCCTGTGCTTGCTGTGCTGAGTGTGTTTGCTGCCTGTGCTGCCTGTGCTTGCTGCCTGTGCTTGCTGTGCTGCCTGTCCTTGCTGCCTGTGCTTGCTGTGCTGCCTGTGCTTGCTGTGCTGCCTGACCTGCCTGTGCTTGCTGTGCTGCCTGTGCTTGCTGTGCTGCCCGTGCTTGCTGCCTGTGCTTGCTGTGCTGCCTGTGCTTGCTGCCTTTGCTTGCTGTGCTGCCTGTGTTTGCTGTGCTGCCTGTGCTTGCTGCCTGTGCTTGCTGTGCTGCCAGTGCTTGCTGCCTGTGCTTGCTGTGCTGCCTGTGCTTGCTGCCCGTGCTTGCTGTGCTGCCTGTGCTTGCTGTGCTTGCTATGCTGCCTGTGCAAGCTGCCTGTGCTTGCTGTGCTGCCTGTGCTTGCTGTGCTGCCTGTGCTTGCTGCCTGTGCTTACTGTGTTGCCTATGCTTGCTGCCTGTGCTGCCTGTGCTTGCTGCCTGTGCTTGCTGCCTGTGCTTGCTGTCTGTGCTTGCTGCCTGTGCTTGCTGCATGTGCTTGCTGCATGTGCTTGCTGTGCTTGCTATGCTGCCTGTGCAAGCTGCCTGTGCTTGCTGTGCTGCCTGTGCTTGCTGTGCTGCCTGTGCTTGCTGCCTGTGCTTGCTGTGCTGCTTGTGCTTGCTGTCTGTGCTTGCTGTGCTGCCTGTGCTTGCTGTGCTGCCTGTTAGCGATGCATTTGATTTCGCCCATAACACGCGGTCATTCGACAGTGGCACACGACAGTGCGTTGCTGTGTCACCTGTTTTTGCAGGCGCCGAGAGTCGCGGATCATATGTTTACCTCGGCGGCCGGTGCATTGACCTGCGTCTCAGTAAGAGTAAGCATTGTAAACAAATGCAAGAGTGAATCTCGCGGAAGATCGGAGCACGCTTTGCCTGTTGGAAAGAGGACGGAGCTTGACCCCTCTCCAGTTCCCCCAGAATCGGTACAACGAACACATCTCGTCGAGCTATTTTGCGGGTTTCTAGCATATGTTACGTCCGGGCGAGGCTTATCACGACTTTGATGTTTGTCAAGACGGTCGATGAGAAATCCGCGAGCGGCCTGCCGTGCGACCGGTCGTAACGCTTGAATATTTTTGTTAATTTAATTACAATAAATCAACGGCGATCTAACTGAAGATCATCATTGCGGTATTCTAATCCCTTCCTGGAAGAGGAGGGATTTTCTAGTTTATTTGGTACAAGCTAAACGGAGAAGTTAAGTTAAAATCTAATATCGCGTTTAGTTGTTTGCAGGACTAATAGGATTCGTGTGTCTTCTCAAGACCCGTACAGGTCCCCAATTGTTCTCGCGAGGTTATGTTTCGGCCGGTGTACAATGCTATGGTATATGAGGTGTGACGTCACAACACAGATTAAATTAAAGAGAGTAATATAAGGGGAAAACAAAAGTAGTTATATTCAATTGAAAATAATCGTATAAAGAAAAGATAGAATATATATATATATAGAGAGAAAAGTAGAACAGATGTGTTACGAATTCGCTAAACTATGAAAGAATTACTGCAAGAGATGTTATCGCAGTATTGAGAAAAGTTCATGTGTAGTGCGCGACAATGATGCGCCTTAACACGAGCGCTTTCGGATATCAGTAATTACGCCTTTACAATCGACAAGTTAACAAGGAATCTTGCACGGTCAAATGACCGTGCCCGTGGGATCCCGCCGTGGCCTAAGCTCGGGTATGATCATACAATAAGATGGTAATTGTCGTCGTGTTTCGCGACTGGAGGTTCCTACCGTGTCGCTGGTCTTCGGTTACTGTCGTATAATTTCGGTTTGCGCACGCGCTCTTTCTCCTCCTCTCTGCTCTAGCACTCTCTCTATCTCTCTTTCTCTTTGGCGGTAGGTCGGTTGGAATTTCGGTGTTTAAACGATGATAGTACCTTCGAATCGTAATAGAATTTTAGTACTTTGAACCTCCTTGATTTGCCTATGCTCTGTGATAATTGAGCCGGGAACTAGTCCGTTACAAGGTTCGGCAAGTCAGGAAGATTGTGCTTCTATTCAAATATCTCGATAATTAATTCCGACTTTAATCGCCATACGAGCGAGGAACAACCTTTCCGCGTTCCGTTCAAGTTAAAGAATAAAGAAAAAGTAATGTAAATGGAATCAAAAGGAAACTTAAGCTAACGTGTCCGACGCAATTTGTCGGCCACGTGCAGAACGTAACGCGCACACCTTCGCACTTTCACTAAATTAAAGAAAACTGAGTCTATGTCTCACTTAATAATTAGATTTTACAAGCTATTGTTTAACGAGGATTAATGAGTCCGTATTACTACACACTGCTAAAAGAATATGCACTTTAGGCTCAGAAATTAATGAAAACTAAGACACCCTCGGACAATCGACTACGTACCTCACGACTTTACAGCCAACTGCCCAGAGAAATCCGTCGCGAGACGGCTCCTGGGCTCGCTCTAGGCCAGTTTTTCATACCCTAACCATGGAAACGGTCGATCAGCGGTCGATTTAGTGTACAAATATTGTGTTACTATGCTCGCTCGATGTTCAGCGAGAGACTTTCGTTTGCTCATTTATCCTCTTTTAATTATTCAGTTTTATTGCGAATAAAATATGATTGCCTTGACTCAGCTATTCAAAACTTTAGTAGTGCACGCTCCTGACTTATATGCTTGAACAGAATCAGGTTGATATCTGGGCAATGCCTTATTGCCACGAAAATAATAATTTACTTTTGAGAGAGAGAGAAACCAAAAATTAACACGCGGAACCTCATCGCTTTTTCCTTAGCCTATACACGCACACACTCATACCGCACGCACACACTCATACTCTGCTCACACGCATTCATATCCACTCACACGCTTACATTTACTTACATCTACTTATATCTACTTATATATATATACGATGGGACGAATATGATTCCACGGTGAGGGAATTCCACTACATATTAACAACTCAACAGCACCACATATACGATGGGGCTAAACCGTGATACAAGTAATTCATATACGCGGCCTGGAGGAAAAATGGAATAACATGATTTTACAACTAATACTCTAACAGCGCACCGGAAGCGATGAGCCTAAGCCGTTATGAGTAATTCGTCATCCGGCGGCCGGAGTGAAGGAAAGGAAAGAGAGTTTAATTTGAAAGATAATAAAGAGAAGGAAAAATCAAAAAGTTACGCTGGGACGTAACATCCTCCCCCCCTTGGAATCATCATCGTCCCCGATGATGTGCCGCGCGCTTTAGTCTCACGCGTAGGGGTTAAGTGACGTCCGGTGGTAACGAATGAAAACGTGTAACATGCGTCTGTCGCGACGATGGGGTACGGCGTTGGTTCCTCCTACCCTAAGGTAGAATCTGACCCCCCTGGTGTCTCCCCGGAATGTTTCTAGGACACAGTCAATCAGTGGTCGCCGTACGCTCAAACACCCCTCTACGTCAATCCTCTCGATGGTCACACAGTTCCTCACCAGCCCGCAAATATCATCGTCGGTCACCCCCTGATTGTCACGACACTCCAACTCCTCCAGAGCTCGTAGTCGCAGCAGAAACTGTGCACCCACAGTGGGATACATATGGCTGATGTCGAGATGTTTGAGATGAGGGAGGCCGCCAAGCGACTCCAAGGCGAACTGGCCGCGGATGTTCGTGCATGCCGTAATATTCAAGGACACCAGTTCCTTCATAAACTCCCCCACCTTGTCGATAAAGGTGACGTCCACCCAGCTACACCCCACAATGCACAGATGCGTTACCCTCGTGAACCGCGGGGGCAGCCACAACGCCTCCGTCACTGAGCCATACCCCAATTCTATAAAGTTCGCCACATTACCCTCCTCTTCTGCTTCCTCGAGTTCTCGCTCCAGCACCTCGTCTCTCTGGTCACAGTATTGGAATGTTAACCGCCTCATCGTCACTCCCAGCGCCTGATTGTGTCCAAGAGCCGCCAAAACGCTTTCCTCGAAATATACCGGTCGGTCTATGGTCAGATCGGTAAGGGAGGTGTTCGCCGCAATCAGCGCTGCCAGAGGGGCGGGCCTAATTTTGGTTTTAACCAATGTGAGGCTCTGGAGACAGGAGCTTAATGTGCGGAAGGACGTTCCCGTCATGTTCGTTTCTAACGCGGCGAATTTGGTGAGTTTCAACGCGGCGAACACCCACAACAACTCAGTGTCCACCGGACCCCCGCATTCCCCTACGGTGAGACTCGTCAAACGGGTGTTGTAGCTAGCCAACGCGCGCACTCCTGATGGGAGTATTCGGAGGCCCGAAACGTCTAGTTCCTCTACCTCTCTTGCCCATGATGCTATCACAGTCAAAATCTGGGGCCGCAGTGCCCTGCACGCGCATGTGTCTGCCAGGTGCACTACTCGGAGCCCTTGCGCGCAACGCTGCACCAACCAGTTGATGGAATCGTTAGTGGGGGCCGGTTCGCTTCGGTAGGTCGGCCATCGCCAATCCTCCGTGCTGACCACCCTTTCCCTGGCTAGCGCCCGCCTCACCCCTTCCTGCCACTCCTTGTTGACCTGCTCCATCCTGCCAAGGTCACGGAAGGATAAGAAGGGCGCCAAGAGCGCCACCACTTCGACCGGGAGTGGCGGTGCATACGGCGCGTGATAACCAAGACCGTCGAACGGATGCATGGTGGCAACATCCACGGCGGTTGATGTGGTCGGTCCTCGATAGTGCCACGCATCGCACATCTGCACCCCCAGCACCCGCCTGCGCAGCGTGATGGGGTTGGTTTTTGCTGCTTCCACGGCCGCTACCGCCTCCTCTGTTGTCCGGAATGTCACGAACCCGGTCGCTCCCGTGTGGCCGCGTCGCACCACCGCCCCTATTGCCCCCATGGTCCGGAATGCTCCTAGGAGTTGCTCCTTTCTGGTGTTTGGTGACATTCGGGCGACGAATACTCGGTTTATCTCTAGATTTGCCGGCTCCATCTCGAGACTTACTAAGAGGTTACATGGTTATATTGTGGTTACAAGTTCAAAGGTTGTTTCATGCCGTCGCTTTTCCACGGGGAATCGACATTCGCAGGAAGCTGGCTGTAAAGATTATTATTGGTAAAGACGCCCGAGGCGAATGTGTGAAGCCCGTTCCTCGCTCTGAGGGAGAGAGTCTTAGTTCATAGGCAAGACTTTATCCGCGTGCTTAAGGAGACGTTTTCCCTCCTCCGTCTCCAGCAACACGGTATTTCCCTCCAGCCTTTTTACGACGCGGTAAGGACCCCGATATCGACTGCCAAATTTGCCCTTCTTGGGCTCGATAAGGACCCGCACCATGTCGCCTTCTTTCGCCTCAAGCGGCCGCGCGCGCGCGTCGTAGTGCACCTTGGATTTCTGCTTCGCCTTCAATAGATTTTCCCCTGCCGCGATCTGCATTTCCGAAAGGTGGGGAATAAGCTCCCGTAGATACGCGGAGTACGTATCCCTCCTCTCGTCCACGCAGATCGAGCTTGGGTATCGCGCGATTCTACCATACACGAGCTCGTACGGTGTAAAATTCGTAGCTTCGTGTACCGAGGTGTTATATGAGAACATTGCAAACGGTACCAGCCTATCCCAGTCATCATATTCATCTAAGTAATGCTTTATGTATTCTGTAAGCACGATGTGGCTGCGTTCTAACGCACCATTAGACTGAGGGCGGTATCCTGACGTCGTCACATGATCGATATCAAAAAGTCGCGCGATTTCCCTAATTACTCTATTTATAAAGCTAGTGCCTCTATCTGTTAATATCGTTCGCGGCGCTCCGAATTGTAGTATGAGATTTGTGACCATCGCATGGGCTATTGTTTCCGCTTTTATATCCGGCACGGGCACTGCAATGCAATATTTAGTGAGGTTATCCTGCATTGTCAATATGTGTTTGTTCCCTTCCGGCGTTGTGGGAAGCGGCCCGACAGTGTCTAAGGATATTTTAACAAAAGGTTCAATTGGCGTATCCGTTATGATCATTGGCTCGCGCGTTCTCGCGCGGACTAACTTTTTCTCTAAGCATCCCGTGCAAGTGCGAATAAAATTTTGGATCTCATTTTTCATACCCGGCCAATAATATCGTTCACGAATACGATGATAAGTCTTTGTCACACCTTTGTGACCACCCATACGCCCTGCGTGCAATTCGGATATTATCTTCGGTCGCAACGCCTCAGCTGGTATCGAGACATTCCCGGTGAATAAGGTAATAGTTATCCCGGAATCTTCGAATATTTCGTTTAATAAGTCCGGATAAATTCCGCACGACAGTTTTTCCGTGATATCTCCTTTCAGTGATAGCCCGCACGATGTTTGCCCGTAGCTGGTTAAAACGTCCCGTAATCTAGTCAATCCGTCCCTGAATTCAGCAACGGTGGGGGTATCGTAAAATCTCTTTGCTACTACTATGCTGTAAATAAAATGTTTCTTGTAGCGCGTAACTAAAATTTTCCCTGCTGTTGGATTAACGGACTTCATATCTTCGATGTTAATTGCACGCAATTCCGTTAACAACCGCGATACCGTATTGTCGAATTCGCAATCGGCTGTTATGAAATGGGCTATGTTCCCCCGTCGCGCTGTTAGATTCTCGCGCGAATATCGTACAGGCTTTACTCCGCTCCTTAGGTTATCTCGTGGTAGGCTCTGTGGACGAGGCTGATCAAGCTCGCGAGGCACACTCTCGCTCACGGGAATCCCGACGATAGTTGTGTTCGGTGCTCGGTCAGCGTATAGTCGTCGTGACGGTACGTCTCTCGGTAATGTTTCCTTTGTCGGAGGGTTCGGTGTCGAAAGTGCCAGTGGTCGCGTCGCGGGAACAGGCGTCGGTATAAACGATCGTCGTATCGGTTTCGAAATTATAGTATCGTTAAGTTTCCCCGGCGCTTCCTCGGTTTCCTTGATAGGTGTTAAAGGCCCTGTAGAGGGACGCGCGATAGTCCCGGCACGGGCAGGACGGGTGGGGAACTCCATTGTGTCTAACGCATTTCCCGACCTGTCCGGCACTAAGATTTCCCCCACTTCCTCTACCGGTTCTCGTTCATGTAAGTCGTCAAAGAGTGTTGAATTTTGTTTATTCGCGCTGCTGTCGTCATGCGGCAGTTCGTCCGCGCTTTCGTCGTCAGTCCGTTGGTCATGTCTGAATAGAGCGTCGTGAAAACGTACGATCGAGTCGGACAACTCCTCCAGCGTAATCGGCCCTTCCGATTCTTCACTAGAAGATTCGCCCTCATCGGTCGCGTAGTGGTGCCGGGTGGGAACCTCCATGGTGGGTGGTGCGCTTCCCGGCGCCTCCACCTCTTCGCTCGCGCCCGGTTCTGTTTCTGGTATTTTGTCTGTCTCCGGCGGCGGTCGACTCGGTAGTCTCGGTTTTACACTAGGCAACACGCTCCTACGTTCAACGAATATTGGCGTGTCGGAAACGTCTGATGACGGGTCATCGCTGTCTGCTGTCGCCTCTGTCTGTGTCGACGGTACAACCGGAGCACGGTTACGCGTTCTTGATGCTACCGCGCTTGTATCTAAAGGATTTGGCAACCTCGGATTTACTCGAACTCTACCCGTTCTTTCCTCCGGTGGAGAAGAATCGCTTGTTGACACGCGTGGGTTATCCGAGCCTGATTCCGCGGTCCCTTGTCTCAACGGTAACACCTTCATTACTGAACGCTCCTTACTTTCCTCGTCGGCACTTAGTATACTTGGTTTGACTGGATTACGCGACAACGCGTCGGCATTAGTATTGAGCTTTCCCGGTTTGTGCACGAACTCATATTCATAGTCCCTTAGTTTCAGTCTCCAACGTACAAGTCGTTGTCCCGGATCTTTTACAGAATCTATCCATTTCAATGGTTCGTGATCACTAAAGAGCGTGAACTTCCTACCGTATAAGTATGGTCTGAAATGCAGTACCGCGTAAAGAACAGCTAAGCACTCCTTTTCAGTGGTAGTATAATTCTGTTCCGGTTTTGTCAAGTTTCGCGACAAGTACGCAACGGGCAGATCATTACCGTTAGTATTCTGACTGAGCACTGCGCCTATCGCAACGTCTGAGGCGTCAGTTGTTAAAGTAAAGGGCTCATTAAAATTAGGAAACTGTAGAATAGGAGACTTGCACAATGCTCCGCGTAATATTTTAAAACTCTTAGTGTGTTCCGCGTTCCAATCAAACTTCGCGTTTTTCTTCAATAATTCAGTCAACGGTTTCGCGATCGCGGCGAAATTCTCTATAAAGCGACGATAGTAGCCTACTAAGCCTAGGAACTCCCGAACATT
This sequence comes from Priocnemis perturbator, assembly GCA_963942575.1. NCBI lineage: Eukaryota > Metazoa > Arthropoda > Insecta > Hymenoptera > Pompilidae > Priocnemis > Priocnemis perturbator. Next base: position 645,590 of record CAWWDK010000127.1, read on the forward strand.
GCGCTGTGTCTGTGGATACGGAAAATTCTTCACAGCGCTTATTTTACCTGGGTCTGGGCGTACCCCGTTTCGACCTATTATGTGTCCTAGGTACGCTACTTCCGTACGCAGAAAGTCGCACTTATCCGGTTGCAATGTAAGTTTCGCGTCGCGTAGTCTATTAAATAACCGTTGTACTTTCCTCCGGTGTTCTTCCAGAGATTTGGCGTATACGACTATGTCATCTAAGTAAACGAAAACTTCTACTCCTTGCAATCCACGCAACACCTGATCCATTAATCGTTGGAAGGTCGCCGGCGCGTTCTTAAGCCCTTCCGGCATTCGTACATATTCGTAATGACCGTTCGGTGTCGTGAATGCAGTTTTCGCGCGATCTTTCGGTTCCATGCCGATTTGCTGAAACCCGCTTGCCAAATCAAATACTGAGAAATAACGCGCCTCGCCTAGGTGATCCATGATATCAGTGATATTGGGCAATGGATACGCGTCCCCGATCGTCTTCTCATTTAATTTCCTAAAATCTATCACCATACGCCAGCGTTTATTCCCGTGGGAATCTGGTTTTTTCGGTACTATCCAGAGTGGCGAATTGTATGGTGAGCTTGATGGTGTTATAATATTGTCGGTTAATTTCAAGGAGATTTGCCGCGCGATCTCTTCTTTATGTATCGGTGGAAATCTGTATTGACGCGTATTAATCGGTAGGTCGTCTGTCGTCGGTATTGTGTGAGTGATGCACGGTGTCGATTGTAGTTTGTCACCCGGTAGATGGAAGGTTTTAGGGTATTCCTCTATCAAATCGATTACGTGCTCGCGTTCTTCGGCGTTAAGGTGTTCGAGCCGCAAGCGAGAGAGCACCTCACTCACCCGATCAGTCGTCACCGGCTTTTCCGCGCGTTCGGAGTCTGTATCGAAATATTCCTGTTCTTCGGGAAAATTATGGTACTCGAACGGCACTATGTTTTGTGGCGGAATCTCAATTTCCACGCGCTTGTCTAAGGTATTAATCGCCAGCACGTGGCACGCGCCCTGACTGACTGAGACGGCTGCTTCACCGATATAGATACCGTCTGCAATGCTCATTCGCGGCAAATAGCCCTCCGTTAAATCTCTCCCTTCATCCACGTCGATCCTAAGTACTTGTCTCGCGCGCGGCTGCAGATGGTATACTCGCGTCGCTGGCGAGCTGCGTCGCGCGCTGTTCGGTTCGGATTCTCCGACGAATCGCATTGGTCTTATCGGATCGCTTTGTGTTACTAAAGTGTTGTGTGCAAATGAAATCTCTGCACGTTCTTGTCGCAGGTATTCTTTACCGAGAATTCCGTCGCTTCGTATTGGAAAGTTAGATCGTACTACGTGGAATTTTACTACTTGCCCGAGCAAGGTTAAAGTGGTCGTGCCTAGAATTTCGGTTTGCTCCATAGTAATCCCTGTTATAATTACTGATTCGTCTAGCGCGACAGACACGTCTTCCCCGAGAGCTTTTAACTTTATTATATTTACATCTGCTCCAGTATCGATTAAAAAGTAGGCAAATTCCCGTCGCAATTCTACCGCGTGCATTTTAACCTGCGGTGAATCTCGGTTCGATTCGAAGCGTATTACTGCGGGTTTTCCTCCAGAAACCTCACGGTTGCTCGACGCTCCGTGCTGTGCGGGCTCGGCGGCGCGTCCGACCGACGAGCTCCTCGAGAGTTTAAATCTGGTTCCCTAGTCAATTCAGGTGACGCTTGTTCACGCCTTGGCGGTGGTTGCCATTGCGGTTGTGATCGCGAAGGTGGCGGAGAGTCATTTCGTCGCATTGGTTCGTAATCGCGGTTATTTCCCGGGCGGTTAGTTCCGTAACGATACTGGCGTTCTGGCGACATGGCGCGGGGCGGTGTCAAGCGTTGTGCGGCACATTGACAAGTGCACGGCGCAGCGTACGGTGTCGGCGGGTACAGTGCGTTCGGCGGCGGATAGTAACCCGTCGGTGGCAAACCCGAATGATGCGAGCTCAAAGGCGGCGATTTTAATATACTAACAGACGCTCCCAGATGTTCGTGAGACGGTCCCGCTGCCCGCTGGTCGTAAGGGCTAAGCGGTCGGGGTGAAGGAGTACGCGACGGCACTTCCTCCTCTCTGCGCGATACGAGCAGTCTCGCCGACTCCAAACCCGTGTTTCTGGACGCCTTCATTCGGTGTTCTATTTGTGCCGCAATTCCTACGGCTGCATCTAGATCTTTTGGCGCACGCGCTTCTATTTCTCGCATCATTTCGTCCGGTAACCCCCGCACGAACCCCTCAAGGGCACTTTCCCTAACCGGAATTATCATTATTTCCGCCCCAGTCGGATGCGTTTCCTGCAGCGCTATCCTTGCCCCTGAGACGAGTGCCGATAATCTATCGTAAAACCCGTAAACCCCCTCATCGCGTCGCATCCTGATAGTAACGATATCCTTCATGTATTGCGCGAAAGTTCTGTGGCCCCCAAAACGCGTCTTTAGATGTTTAATTAGCGAGTCGACGGTGGAAAAATCTTTTTCATAAGTGCTTACTCCCGCTCGACCCTCGAGTTTATTTATCACTCCGCGCACGAACGCGTCCTCCCAAGCCGGCGGTACGAGAGCCGCGCCTCCGCGTACTCTTCTAACGAATTCGCTCAATGGTATATTTGACCCGTCATAACTGGGTATCCCGACTAACCCCTGTTGGAGGGCATATATCTCCGCCATCATAGAGGTCGATGCATCGGGATCTGCGCCCGATCTACGCGTGGTGTTGTTCGCGGTCGATTCGTTTGGCTGACTCATTTTTGGCTAGTCGATACCGGGGCGCTTGTGTCTAATTACGTGCAGCGCTCCTGTGCTATATCGACCGTAAAGGACAAAGCTAATCTAAGCGTTTATCGAATTCAAAACAACATGCACATAACCTAAAAATAAAATTATTACTCTGTCTTGATTCGTCACACCTTTAATCAGAAATATAACCTCAAAGTGAAAGAAATTAAAGTAAATAAAAGGAAATATCCAATGAAAATTATAATTAATTATATATATATAAAGAAGAAATAAAGAACAGAATTGGTGGCAACACAAAGATCTGACACCAATTCAGAAGTGGATATAATAGTAATAGAAATATGTAGTGTAAATATATATATATTTGAAATAAAAAGAATGATGAAAAACCTAATTGGTGGAAGACACAAAATGAATCCCACCTCTGACACCAATTCAGCTGTTACGTCCGGGCGAGGCTTATCACGACTTTGATGTTTGTCAAGACGGTCGATGAGAAATCCGCGAGCGGCCTGCCGTGCGACCGGTCGTAACGCTTGAATATTTTTGTTAATTTAATTACAATAAATCAACGGCGATCTAACTGAAGATCATCATTGCGGTATTCTAATCCCTTCCTGGAAGAGGAGGGATTTTCTAGTTTATTTGGTACAAGCTAAACGGAGAAGTTAAGTTAAAATCTAATATCGCGTTTAGTTGTTTGCAGGACTAATAGGATTCGTGTGTCTTCTCAAGACCCGTACAGGTCCCCAATTGTTCTCGCGAGGTTATGTTTCGGCCGGTGTACAATGCTATGGTATATGAGGTGTGACGTCACAACACAGATTAAATTAAAGAGAGTAATATAAGGGGAAAACAAAAGTAGTTATATTCAATTGAAAATAATCGTATAAAGAAAAGATAGAATATATATATATATAGAGAGAAAAGTAGAACAGATGTGTTACGAATTCGCTAAACTATGAAAGAATTACTGCAAGAGATGTTATCGCAGTATTGAGAAAAGTTCATGTGTAGTGCGCGACAATGATGCGCCTTAACACGAGCGCTTTCGGATATCAGTAATTACGCCTTTACAATCGACAAGTTAACAAGGAATCTTGCACGGTCAAATGACCGTGCCCGTGGGATCCCGCCGTGGCCTAAGCTCGGGTATGATCATACAATAAGATGGTAATTGTCGTCGTGTTTCGCGACTGGAGGTTCCTACCGTGTCGCTGGTCTTCGGTTACTGTCGTATAATTTCGGTTTGCGCACGCGCTCTTTCTCCTCCTCTCTGCTCTAGCACTCTCTCTATCTCTCTTTCTCTTTGGCGGTAGGTCGGTTGGAATTTCGGTGTTTAAACGATGATAGTACCTTCGAATCGTAATAGAATTTTAGTACTTTGAACCTCCTTGATTTGCCTATGCTCTGTGATAATTGAGCCGGGAACTAGTCCGTTACAAGGTTCGGCAAGTCAGGAAGATTGTGCTTCTATTCAAATATCTCGATAATTAATTCCGACTTTAATCGCCATACGAGCGAGGAACAACCTTTCCGCGTTCCGTTCAAGTTAAAGAATAAAGAAAAAGTAATGTAAATGGAATCAAAAGGAAACTTAAGCTAACGTGTCCGACGCAATTTGTCGGCCACGTGCAGAACGTAACGCGCACACCTTCGCACTTTCACCAAATTAAAGAAAACTGAGTCTATGTCTCACTTAATAATTAGATTTTACAAGCTATTGTTTAACGAGGATTAATGAGTCCGTATTACTACACACTGCTAAAAGAATATGCACTTTAGGCTCAGAAATTAATGAAAACTAAGACACCCTCGGACAATCGACTACGTACCTCACGACTTTACAGCCAACTGCCCAGAGAAATCCGTCGCGAGACGGCTCCTGGGCTCGCTCTAGGCCAGTTTTTCATACCCTAACCATGGAAACGGTCGATCAGCGGTCGATTTAGTGTACAAATATTGTGTTACTATGCTCGCTCGATGTTCAGCGAGAGACTTTCGTTTGCTCATTTATCCTCTTTTAATTATTCAGTTTTATTGCGAATAAAATATGATTGCCTTGACTCAGCTATTCAAAACTTTAGTAGTGCACGCTCCTGACTTATATGCTTGAACAGAATCAGGTTGATATCTGGGCAATGCCTTATTGCCACGAAAATAATAATTTACTTTTGAGAGAGAGAGAAACCAAAAATTAACACGCGGAACCTCATCGCTTTTTCCTTAGCCTATACACGCACACACTCATACCGCACGCACACACTCATACTCTGCTCACACGCATTCATATCCACTCACACGCTTACATTTACTTACATCTACTTATATCTACTTATATATATATACGATGGGACGAATATGATTCCACGGTGAGGGAATTCCACTACATATTAACAACTCAACAGCACCACATATACGATGGGGCTAAACCGTGATACAAGTAATTCATATACGCGGCCTGGAGGAAAAATGGAATAACATGATTTTACAACTAATACTCTAACAGCGCACCGGAAGCGATGAGCCTAAGCCGTTATGAGTAATTCGTCATCCGGCGGCCGGAGTGAAGGAAAGGAAAGAGAGTTTAATTTGAAAGATAATAAAGAGAAGGAAAAATCAAAAAGTTACGCTGGGACGTAACACATACCTGTGCTTGCTGCCTGTGCTAGCTGTGCTGCCTGTGCTTGCTGCCTGTGCTTGCTGTGTTGCCTGTGCTTGCTGCGCTGCCTGTGCTTGCTGCCTGTGCTTGCTGTACTTGCTGTGCTGCCTGTGCTTGCTGCCTGTGCTTGCTGTGCTGCCTGTGATTGCTGTGCTGCCTGTGCTTGCTGTGCTGCCTGTGCTTGCTGCCTGTGCTTGCTGCCTGTGCTTGCTGCATGTGCTTGCTGTGCTGCCTGTGCTTGCTGTGCTGGCTGTGCTTACTGTGCTGCCTGTGCTTGCTGCCTGTGCTTGCTGTGCTGCCTGTGCTGCCTGTGCAAGCTGCCTGTGCTTGCTGTGCTGCCTGTGCTTGCTGTGCTGCCTGTGCTTGCTGCCTGTGCTTGCTGTGCTGCCTGTGCTTGCTGCCTGTGCTTGCTGTGCTGCCTGTGCTTGCTGTGCTGCCTGTGCTTGCTGCCTGTGCTTGCTGTGCTGCCTGTGCTTGCTGCCTGTGCTTGCTGTGCTGCCTGTGCTTGCTGCCTGTGCTTGCTGTGCTGGCTGTGCTTGCTGTGCTGCCTGTGCTTGCTGCCTGTGCTTGCTGTGCTGCCTGTGCTTGCTGTGCTGGCTGTGCTTACTGTGCTGCCTGTGCTTGCTGCCTGTGCTTGCTGTGCTCCCTGTGCTGCCTGTGCTTGCTGCCTGTGCTTGCTGTGCTGCCTGTGCTTGCTACCTGTGCTTGCTGTACTTGCTGTGCTGCCTGTGCTTGCTGCCTGTGCTTGCTGTGCTGCCTGTGCTTGCTGCCTGTGCTTGCTGTGCTGCCTGTGCTTGCTGCCTGTGCTTGCTGTGCTGCCTGTGCTTGCTGTGCTGCCTGTGCTTGCTGCCTGTGCTTGCTGTGCTGCCTGTGCTTGCTGTGCTGCCTGTGCTTGCTGCCTGTGCTTGCTGTGCTTGCTGTGCTGGCTGTGCTGGCTGTGCTTGCTGTGCTGCCTGTGCTTGCTGCCTGTGCTTGCTGTGCTGCCTGTGCTTGCTGTGCTGGCTGTGCTTACTGTGCTGCCTGTGCTTGCTGCCTGTGCTTGCTGTGCTGCCTGTGCTGCCTGTGCTTGCTGCCTGTGCTTGCTGTGCTGCCTGTGCTTGCTACCTGTGCTTGCTGTACTTGCTGTGCTGCCTGTGCTTGCTGCCTGTGCTTGCTGTGCTTGCTGCCTGTGCTTGCTGCCTGTGCTTGCTGTGCTGCCTGTGCTTGCTGCCTGTGCTTTCTGTGCTGCCTGTTAGCGATGCATTTGATTTCGCCCATAACACGCGGTAATTCGACAGTAGCACACGACAGTGCGTTGCTGTGTCACCTGTTTTTGGAGGCGCCGAGAGTCGCGGATCATATGTTTACCTCGGCGGCCGGTGCTTTGACCTGCGTCTCAGTAAGAGTAAGCATTGTATACAAATGCGAGAGTGAATCTCGCCGAAGATCGGAGCAGGCTTTGCCTGTTGGAAAGAGGACGGAGCTTGACACCTCTGCTCTTCCCCCAGAATCGCTAAAACGAACACATCTCGTCGAGGTATTTTGCGGGTTTCTAACATGCCTGTGCTTGCTATGCTGCCTGTGCAAGCTGCCTGTGCTTGCTGTGCTGCCTATGCTTGCTGTGCTGCCTGTGCTTGCTGCCTGTGCTTACTGTGTTGCCTATGCTTGCTGCCTGTGCTTGCTGTGCTGCCTGTGCTTGCTGCCTGTGCTTGCTGCATGTGCTTGCTGTGCTTGCTATGCTGCCTGTGCAAGCTGCCTGTGCTTGCTGCCTGTGCTTGCTGTGCTGCCTGTGCTTGCTGCCTGTGCTTGCTGTATGTGCTGTGCTGCCTGTGCTTGCTGCCTGTGCTTGCTGTGCTGCCTGTGCTTGCTGTGCTGCCTGTGCTTGCTGCCTGTGCTTGCTGTGCTGCCTGTGCTTGCTGTGCTGGCTGTGCTTGCTGTGCTGCCTGTGCTTGCTGCCTGTGCTTGCTGTGCTGCCTGTGCTTGCTGTGCTGGCTGTGCTTACTGTGCTGCCTGTGCTTGCTGTGCTACCTGTGCTGCCTGTGCTTGCTGCCTGTGCTTGCTGTGCTGCCTGTGCTTGCTACCTGTGCTTGCTGTACTTGCTGTGCTGCCTGTGCTTGCTGCCTGTGCTTGCTGTGCTGCCTGTGCTTGCTGCCTGTGCTTGCTGCCTGTGCTTGCTGTGCTGCCTGTGCTTGCTGCCTGTGCTTGCTGTGCTGCCTGTTAGCGATGCATTTGATTTCGCCCATAACACGCGGTAATTCGACAGTAGCACACGACAGTGCGTTGCTGTGTCACCTGTTTTTGCAGGCGCCGAGAGTCGCGGATCATATGTTTACCTCGGCGGCCGGTGCATTGACCTGCGTCTCAGTAAGAGTAAGCATTGTAAACAAATGCGAGAGTGAATCTCGCCGAAGATCGGAGCACGCTTTGCCTGTTGGAAAGAGGACGGAGCTTGACCCCTCTGCACTTCCCCCAGAATCGCTAAAACGAACACATATCGTCGAGCTATTTTGCGGGTTTCTAACATGCCTGTGCTTGCTGCCTGTGCTTGCTGTGCTGACTGTGCTTGCTGTGCTGCCTGTGCTTGGTGTGCTGCCTGTGCTTGCTGCCTGTGATTGCTGTGCTGCCTGTGCTTGCTGTCTGTGCTTGCTGTGCTTGCTGTGATGCCTATGCCTGCTGTGCTGCCTGCGCTTGCTGCCTGTGCTTGCTGCCTGTGCTTGCTGTGCTGCCTGTGCTTGCTGCCTGTGCTCGCTGTGCTGCCTGTGCTTGCTGTGCTGCCTGTGCTTGCTGCCTGTGCTTGCTGTGCTGCCTGTGCTTGCTGTGCTGCCTGTTAGCGATGCATTTGATTTCGCCCATAACACGCGGTAATTCGACAGTGGCACACGACAGTGCGTTGCTGTGTCACCTGTTGTTGGAGGCGCCGAGAGTCGCGGATCATATGTTTACCTCGGCGGCCGGTGCATTGACCTGCGTCTCAGTAAGAGTAAGCATTGTAAACAAATGCAAGAGTGAATCTCGCGGAAGATTGGAGCACGCTTTGCCTGTTGGAAAGAGGACGGAGCTTGACCCCTCTGCAGTTCCCCCAGAATCGGTAAAACGAACACATCTCGTCGAGCTATTTTGCGGGTTTCTAGCATACCTGTGCTTGCTGCCTGTGCTTGCTGTGCTGCCTGTTAGCGATGCATTTGATTTCGCCCATAACACGCGGTAATTCGACAGTTGCACACGACAGTGCGTTGCTGTGTCACCTGTTTTTGGAGGCGCCGAGAGTCGCGGATCATATGTTTACCTCGGCGGCCGGTGCATTGACCTGCGTCTCAGTAAGAGTAAGCATTGTAAACAAATGCGAGAGTGAATCTCGCCGAAGATCGGAGCAGGCTTTGCCTGTTGGAAAGAGGACGGAGCTTGACACCTCTGCTCTTCCCCCAGAATCGCTAAAACGAACACATCTCGTCGAGGTATTTTGCGGGTTTCTAACATGCCTGTGCTTGCTCCCTGTGCTTGCTGCGCTGCCTGTGCTTGCTGCCTGTGCTTGCTGTGCTGCCTGTGCTTGCTGCCTGTGCTTGCTGCCTGTGCTTGCTGTGCTTGCTGTGCTGCCTGTGCTTGGTGTGCTGCCTGTGCTTGCTGCCTGTGCTTGCTGCCTGTGCTTGCTGTGCTGCCTGTGCTTGCTGTGCTGCCTGTGCTTGCTGCCTGTGCTTGCTAAGCTGCCCGTGCTTGCTGCCTGTGCTTGCTATGCTTGCTGTGCCGCCTGTGCTTGTTGTGCTGCCTGTGCTTGCTGTGCTGCCTGTGCTTGCTGTGCTGCCTGTGCTTGCTGCCTGTGCTTGCTGTGCTGCCTGTGCTTGCTGCCTGTGCTTGCTATGCTGCCTGTGCAAGCTGCCTGTGCTTGCTGTGCTGCCTGTGCTTGCTGCCTGTGCTTGCTGTGCTGCCTGTGCTTGCTGCCTTTGCTTGCTGTGCTGCCTGTGCTTGCTGCCTGTGCTTGCTGTGCTGCCTGTTAGCGATGCATTTGATTTCGCCCATTACACGCGGTAATTCGACAGTGGCACACGACAGTGCGTTGCTGTGTCACCTGTTTTTGGAGGCGCCGAGAGTCGCGGATCATATGTTTACCTCGGCGGCCGGTGCATTGACCTGCGTCTCAGTAAGAGTAAGCATTGTAAACAAATGCAAGAGTGAATCTCGCCGAAGATCGGAGCAGGCTTTGCCTGTTGGAAATAGGACGGAGCTTGACCCCTCTGCACTTCCCCCAGAATCGCTAAAACGAACACACCTCGTCGAGCTATTTTGCGGGTTTCTAACATGCCTGTGCTTGCTGTGCTGCCTGTGCTTGCTGTGCTGCCTGTGCTTGCTGCCTGTGCTTGCTGTGCTGCCTGTGCTTGCTGCCTGTGCTTGCTGTGCATGCTGTGCTGCCTGTGCTTGCTGTGCTGCCTGTGCTTGCTGCCTGTGCTTGCTGCGCTGCCTGTGCTTGCTGCCTGTGCTTGCTGTGCTGCCTGTGCTTGGTGTGCTGCCTGTGCTTGCTGCCTGTGCTTGCTGCCTGTGCTTGCTATGCTGCCTGTGCAAGCTGCCTGTGCTTGCTGTGCTGCCTGTGCTTGCTGTGCTGCCTGTTAGCGATGCATCTGATTTCACCCATAACACGCGGTAATTCGACAGTGGCACTACGAAAGTGCGTTGCTGTGTCACCTGTTTTTGGAGGCGCCGAGAATCGCGGATCATATGTTTACCTCGGCGGCCGGTGCATTGACCTGCGTCTCAGTAAGAGTAAGCATTGTAAACAAATGCGAGAGTGAATCTCGCCGAAGATCGGAGCAGGCTTTGCCTGTTGGAAATAGGACGGAGCTTGACCCCTCTGCACTTCCCCCAGAATCGCTAAAACGAACACATCTCGTCGAGCTATTTTGCGGGTTTCTAACATGCCTGTGCTTGCTGCCTGTGCTGCCTGTGCTTGCTGCACTGCCTGTGCTGCCTGTGCTTGCTGCCTGTGCTTGCTGTGCTGCCTGTGCTTGATGTGCTGCCTGTGCTTGCTGCCTGTGCTTGCTGTGCTTGCTGCCTGTGCTGTGCTGCCTGTGCTTGCTGTGCTGCCTGTGCTTGCTGCCTGTGCTTGCTGTGCTGCCTGTGCTTGCTGCCTGTGCTTGCGATGCTGCCTGTGCTTGCTGCCTGTGCTTGCTGTGCTGCCTGTGCTTGCTGCCTGTGCTTGCTGCCTGTGCCTGCTGTGCTGCCTGTGCTTGCTGCCTGTGCTTGCTGCCTGTGCTTGCTGTGCTGCCTGTGCTTGCTGCCTGTGCTTGCTGCCTGTGCTTGCTGTGCTGCCTGTGCTTGCTGCCTGTGCTTGCTGCCTGTGCTTGCTGTGCTGGCTGTGCTTGCTGTGCTGCCTGTGCTTGCTGCCTGTGCTTGCTGCCTGTGCCTGCTGTGCTGCCTGTGCTTGCTGCCTGTGCTTGCTGCCTGTGCTTGCTGTGCTGCCTGTGCTTGCTGCCTGTGCTTGCTGCCTGTGCTTGCTGTGCTGCCTGTGCTTGCTGCCTGTGCTTGCTGCCTGTGCTTGCTGTGCTGCCTGTGCTTGTTGCCGATGCTTGCTGTGCCGCCTGTGCTTGTTGTGCTGCCTGTGCTTGCTGTGCCGCCTGTGCTTGTTGTGCTGCCTGTGCTTGCTGCCTGTGCTTGCTGTGCTGCCTGTGCTTGCTGTGCTGCCTGTGCTTGCTGCCTGTGCTTGCTAAGCTGCCCGTGCTTGCTGCCTGTGCTTGCTATGCTTGCTGTGCCGCCTGTGCTTGTTGTGCTGCCTGTGCTTGCTGTGCTGCCTGTGCTTGCTGCCTGTGCTTGCTGTGCTGCCTGTGCCTGCTGTGCTGCCTGCGCTTGCTGCCTGTGCTTGCTGTGCTGCCTGTGCTAGCTGCCTGTGCTTGCTATGCTGCCTGTGCTTGCTGCCTGTGCAAACTGCCTGTGCTTGCTTAGCTTGCTGTGCTGCCTGTGCTTGCTGTGCTGCCTGTGCTGCCTGTGCTTGCTGCCTGTGCTTGCTGTGCTGCCTGTGCTTGCTGCCTGTGCTTGCTGTGCTGCCTGTGCTTGTGCCTGTGCTTGCTGTGCTTGCTGTGGTGCCTGTGCTTGCTGTGCTGCCCGTGCTTGCTGCCTGTGCTTGCTGTGCTGCCTGTGCTTGCTGCCTGTGCTTGCTGTGCTGCCTGTGCTTGCTGTGTTGCCTGTGCTTGCTGTACTGCCTGTGCTTGCTGCGCTGCCTGTGCTTGCTGCCTGTGCTTGCTGTGCTGCCTGTGCTTGCTGCCTGTGCTTGCTGCCTGTGCTTGCTGTGCTGCCTGTGCTTGCTGGCTGTGCTTGCTGTGCTGCCTGTGCTTGCTGCCTGTGCTTGCTGTGCTGCCTGTGCTTGCTGCCTGTGCTTGCTGTGCTTGCTGTGCCGCCTGTGCTTGTTGTGCTGCCTGTGCTGCCTGTGCTTGCTGTGCTGCCTGTGCTTGTTGCCTGTGCTAGCTGTGCTGCCTGTGCTTGCTGCCTGTGCTTGCTGTGCTTGCTATGCTGCCTGTGCAAGCTGCCTGTGCTTGCTGTGCTGCCTGTGCTTGCTGTGCTGCCTGTGCTTGCTGTGCTGCCTGTTAGAGATGCATTTGATTTCGCCCATAACACGCGGTAATTCGACAGTGGCACACGACAGTGCGTTGCTGTGTCACCGGTTTTTGGAGGCGCCGAGAGTCGCGGATCATATGTTTATCTCGGCGGCCGGTGCATTGACCTGCGTCTCAGTAAGAGTAAGCATTGTAAACAAATGCGAGAGTGAATCTCGCCGAAGATCGGAGCAGGCTTTGCCTGTTGGAAATAGGACGGAGCTTGACCCCTCTGCACTTCCCCCAGAATCGCTAAAACGAACACACCTCGTCGAGCTATTTTGCGGGTTTCTAACATGCCTGTGCTTGCTGTGCTGCCTGTGCTTGCTGTGCTGCCTGTGCTTGCTGCCTGTGCTTGCTGTGCTGCCTGTGCTTGCTGCCTGTGCTTGCTGTGCTTGCTGTGCTGCCTGTGCTTGCTGTGCTGCCTGTGCTTGCTGCCTGTGCTTGCTGCGCTGCCTGTGCTTGCTGCCTGTGCTTGCTGTGCTGCCTGTGCTTGGTGTGCTGCCTGTGCTTGCTGCCTGTGCTTGCTGCCTGTGCAAGCTGCCTGTGCTTGCTGTGCTGCCTGTGCTTGCTGTGCTGCCTGTTAGCGATGCATCTGATTTCACCCATAACACGCGGTAATTCGACAGTGGCACACGACAGTGCGTTGCTGTGTCACCTGTTTTTGGAGGCGCCGAGAATCGCGGATCATATGTTTACCTCGGCGGCCGGTGCATTGACCTGCGTCTCAGTAAGAGTAAGCATTGTAAACAAATGCGAGAGTGAATCTCGCCGAAGATCGGAGCAGGCTTTGCCTGTTGGAAATAGGACGGAGCTTGACCCCTCTGCACTTCCCCCAGAATCGCTAAAACGAACACATCTCGTCGAGCTATTTTGCGGGTTTCTAACATGCCTGTGCTTGCTGCCTGTGCTGCCTGTGCTTGCTGCACTGCCTGTGCTGCCTGTGCTTGCTGCCTGTGCTTGCTGTGCTGCCTGTGCTTGCTGTGCTGCCTGTGCTTGCTGCCTGTGCTTGCTGTGCTTGCTGTGCTTGCTGCCTGTGCTGTGCTGCCTGTGCTTGCTGTGCTGCCTGTGCTTGCTGCCTGTGCTTGCTGTGCTGCCTGTGCTTGCTGCCTGTGCTTGCGATGCTGCCTGTGCTTGCTGCCTGTGCTTGCTGCCTGTGCTTGCTGTGCTGCCTGTGCTTGCTGCCTGTGCTTGCTGCCTGTGCCTGCTGTGCTGCCTGTGCTTGCTGCCTGTGCTTGCTGCCTGTGCTTGCTGTGCTGCCTGTGCTTGCTGCCTGTGCTTGCTGCCTGTGCTTGCTGTGCTGCCTGTGCTTGCTGCCTGTGCTTGCTGCGTGTGCTTGCTGTGCTGGCTGTGCTTGCTGTGCTGCCTGTGCTTGCTGCCTGTGCTTGCTGCCTGTGCCTGCTGTGCTGCCTGTGCTTGCTGCCTGTGCTTGCTGCCTGTGCTTGCTGTGCTGCCTGTGCTTGCTGCCTGTGCTTGCTAAGCTGCCCGTGCTTGCTGCCTGTGCTTGCTATGCTTGCTGTGCCGCCTGTGCTTGTTGTGCTGCCTGTGCTTGCTGTGCTGCCTGTGCTTGCTGTGCTGCCTGTGCTTGCTGCCTGTGCTTGCTGTGCTGCCTGTGCTTGCTGCCTTTGCTTGCTGTGCTGCCTGTGCTTGCTGCCTGTGCTTGCTGTGCTGCCTGTTAGCGATGCATTTGATTTCGCCCATTACACGCGGTAATTCGACAGTGGCACACGACAGTGCGTTGCTGTGTCACCTGTTTTTGGAGGCGCCGAGAGTCGCGGATCATATGTTTACCTCGGCGGCCGGTGCATTGACCTGCGTCTCAGTAAGAGTAAGCATTGTAAACAAATGCAAGAGTGAATCTCGCCGAAGATCGGAGCAGGCTTTGCCTGTTGGAAATAGGACGGAGCTTGACCCCTCTGCACTTCCCCCAGAATCGCTAAAACGAACACACCTCGTCGAGCTATTTTGCGGGTTTCTAACATGCCTGTGCTTGCTGTGCTGCCTGTGCTTGCTGCCTGTGCTTGCTGTGCTGCCTGTGCTTGCTGCCTGTGCTTGCTGTGCTGCCTGTGCTTGCTGTGCTGCCTGTGCTTGCTGCCTGTGCTTGCTGCGCTGCCTGTGCTTGCTGCCTGTGCTTGCTGTGCTGCCTGTGCTTGGTGTGCTGTCTGTGCTTGCTGCCTGTGCTTGCTGCCTGTGCTTGCTATGCTGCCTGTGCAAGCTGCCTGTGCTTGCTGTGCTGCCTGTTAGCGATGCATCTGATTTCACCCATAACACGCGGTAATTCGACAGTGGCACACGACAGTGCGTTGCTGTGTCACCTGTTTTTGGAGGCGCCGAGAATCGCGGATCATATGTTTACCTCGGCGGCCGGTGCATTGACCTGCGTCTCAGTAAGAGTAAGCATTTTAAACAAATGCGAGAGTGAATCTCGCCGAAGATCGGAGCAGGCTTTGCCTGTTGGAAATAGGACGGAGCTTGACCCCTCTGCACTTCCCCCAGAATCGCTAAAACGAACACATCTCGTCGAGCTATTTTGCGGGTTTCTAACATGCCTGTGCTTGCTGCCTGTGCTGCCTGTGCTTGCTGTGCCGCCTGTGCTTGTTGTGCTGCCTGTGCTTGCTGTGCTGCCTGTGCTTGCTGCCTGTGCTTGCTGTGCTGCCTGTGCCTGCTGTGCTGCCTGCGCTTGCTGCCTGTGCTTGCTGTGCTGCCTGTGCTAGCTGCCTGTGCTTGCTATGCTGCCTGTGCTTGCTGCCTGTGCTTGCTTAGCTTGCTGTGCTGCCTGTGCTTGCTGTGCTGCCTGTGCTGCCTGTGCTTGCTGCCTGTGCTTGCTGTGCTGCCTGTGCTTGCTGTGCTGGCTGTGCTTGCTGTGCTGCCTGTGCTTGCTGCCTGTGCTTGCTGTGCTGCCTGTGCTTGCTGTGCTGCCTGTGCTTGCTGCCTGTGCTTGCTGTGCTTGCTGTGGTGCCTGTGCTTGCTGTGCTGCCCGTGCTTGCTGCCTGTGCTTGCTGTGCTGCCTGTGCTTGCTGCCTGTGCTTGCTGTGCTGCCTGTGCTTGCTGCCTGTGCTTGCTGTGCTGCCTGTGCTTGCTGCCTGTGCTTGCTGCCTGTGCTTGCTGCCTGTGCTTGCTGTGCTGCCTGTGCTTGCTGCCTGTGCTTGCTGCGCTGCCTGTGCTTGCTGCCTGTGCTTGCTATGCTGCCTGTGCTTGCTGCCTGTGCTTGCTGCCTGTGCTTGCTGTGCTGCCTGGGCTTGCTGTGCTGCCTGTGCTTGCTGCCTGTGCTTGCTGTGCTTGCTATGCTGCCTGTGCAAACTGCCTGTGCTTGCTTAGCTTGCTGTGCTGCCTGTGCTTGCTGTGCTGCCTGTGCTGCCTGTGCTTGCTGCCTGTGCTTGGTGTGCTTGCTGTGCTGCCTGTGCTTGCTGTACTGGCTGTGCTTGCTGTGCTGCCTGTGCTTGCTGCCTGTGCTTGCTGTGCTGCCTGTGCTTGCTGCCTGTGCTTGCTGTGCTGCCTGTGCTTGCCGCCTGTGCTTGCTGTGCTGCCTGTGCTTGCTGTGCTGCCTGTGCTTGCTGCCTGTGCTTGCTGTGCTGCCTGTGCTTGCTACCTGTGCTTGCTGTACTTGCTGTGCTGCCTGTGCTTGCTGTGCTGCCTGTGCTTGCTGCCTGTGCTTGCTGTGCTGCCTGTGCTTGCTGCCTGTGCTTGCTGTGCTGCCTGTGCTTGCTGCCTGTGCTTGCTGTGCATGCTATGCTGCCTGTGCCTGCTGTGCTGCCTGCGCTTGCTGCCTGTGCTTGCTGCCTGAGCTTGCTGTGCTGCCTGTGCTTGCTATGCTGCCTGTGCAAGCTGCCTGTGCTTGCTGTGCTGCCTATGCTTGCTGTGCTGCCTGTGCTTGCTGTGCTGCCTGTGCTTGCTGCCTGTGCTTGCTGTGCTGCCTGTGCTTGCCGCCTGTGCTTGCTGTGCTGCCTGTGCTTGCTGTGCTGCCTGTGCTTGCTGTGCTGCCTGTGCTTGCTACCTGTGCTTGCTGTACTTGCTGTGCTGCCTGTGCTTGCTGTGCTGCCTGTGCTTGCTGCCTGTGCTTGCTGTGCTGCCTGTGCTTGCTGCCTGTGCTTGCTGTGCTGCCTGTGCTTGCTGCCTGTGCTTGCTGTGCTGCCTGTGCTTACTGCCTGTGCTTGCTGTGCATGCTATGCTGCCTGTGCCTGCTGTGCTGCCTGCGCTTGCTGCCTGTGCTTGCTGCCTGAGCTTGCTGTGCTACCTGTGCTTGCTATGCTGCCTGTGCTTGCTGCCTGTGCTTGCTGTGCTGCCTATGCTTGCTGCCTGTGCTTGCTGTGCTGCCTGTGCTTGCTGCCTGTGCTTGCTGTGCTGCCTGTGCTTGCTGCCTGTGCTTGCTGTACTTGCTGTGCTGCCTGTGCTTGCTGCCTGTGCCTGCTGTGCTGCCTGTGCTTGCTGCCTGTGCTTGCTGCCTGTGCTGCCTGTGCTGCCTGTGCTTGCTGCCTGTGCTTGCTGTGCTGCCTGTTAGCGATGCATTTGATTTCGCCCATAACACGCGGTAATTCGAAAGTGGCACACGACAGTGCGTTGCTGTGTCACCTGTTTTTGGAGGCGCCGAGAGTCGCGGATCATATGTTTACCTCGGCGGCCGGTGCATTGACCTGCGTCTCAGTAAGAGTAAGCATTGTAAACAAATAAGAGAGTGAATCTCGCCGAGGATCGGAGCAGGCTTTGCCAGTTGGAAAGAGGACGGAGCTTGACCCCTCTGCACTTCCCTCAGAATCGCTAAAACGAACACATCTCGTCGAGCTATTTTGCGGGTTTCTAACATGCCTGTGCTTGCTGCCTGTGCTGCCTGTGCTTGCTGTGCTGCCTGTGCTTGCTGTGCTGCCTGTGCTTGCTGCACTGCCTGTGCTGCCTGTGCTTGCTGCCTGTGCTTGCTGTGCTGCCTGTGCTTTCCGCCTGTGCTTGCTGTGCTGCCTGTGCTTGCTGCCTGTGCTTGCTGTGCTGCCTGTGCTTGATGTGCTGCCTGTGCTTGCTGCCTGTGCTTGCTGTGCTGCCTGTGCTTGCTGCCTGTGCTTGCTGTGCTGCCTGTGCTTGATGTGCTGCCTGTGCTTGCTGCCTGTGCTTGCTGTGCTGCCTGTGCTTGCTGCCTGTGCTGTGCTGCCTGTGCTGCCTGTGCTTGCTGCCTGTGCTTGCGGTGCTGCCTGTGCTTGCTGCCTGTTCTTGCTATGCTGCCTGTGCTTGCTGTGCTGCCTGTGCTGCCTGTGCTTGCTGCCTGTGCTTGCTGCCTGTTCTTGCTATGCTGCCTGTGCTTGCTGTGCTGCCTGTGCTTGCTGCCTGTGCTTGCTGTGCTGCCTGTGCTTGCTGTCTGTGCTTGTTGTGCTGCCTGTGCTTGCTGCCTGTGCTTGCTGTGCTGCCTGTGCTTGCTGCCTGTGCTTGCTGTGCTGCCTGTGCTTGCTGCCTGTGCTTGCTGCGCTGCCTGTGCTTGCTGCCTGTGCTTGCTGTGCTGCCTGTGCTTGTTGCCGATGCTTGCTGTGCCGCCTGTGCTTGTTGTGCTGCCTGTGCTTGCTGTGCCGCCTGTGCTTGTTGTGCTGCCTGTGCTTGCTGTGCTGCCTGTGCTTGCTGCCTGTGCTTGCTGTGCTGCCTGTGCCTGCTGTGCTGCCTGCGCTTGCTGCCTGTGCTTGCTGTGCTGCCTGTGCTTGCTGCCTGTGCTTGCTGTGCTGCCTGTGCTTGCTGTGCTTGCTATGCTGCCTGTGCTTGCTGCCTGTGCTTGCTGTGCTTGCTATGCTGCCTGTGCAAACTGCCTGTGCTTGCTTAGCTTGCTGTGCTGCCTGTGCTTGCTGTGCTGCCTGTGCTGCCTGTGCTTGCTGCCTGTGCTTGCTGTGCTTGCTGTGCTGCCTGTGCTTGCGGCCTGTGCTTGCTGTGCTGCCTGTGCTTCCTGCCTGTGCTTGCTGTGCTGCCTGTGCTTGGTGTGCTGCCTGTGCTTGCTGCCTGTGCTTTCTGTGCCGCCTGTGCTTGCTGCCTGTGCTTGCTGTGCTGCCTGTGCTTGCTGCCTGTGCTTGCTGTGCTGCCTGTGCTTGCTGCCTGTGCTTGCTGCCTGTGCTTGCTGTGCTGGCTGTGCTTGCTGTGCTGCCTGTGCTTGCTGCCTGTGCTTGCTGCCTGTGCCTGCTGTGCTGCCTGTGCTTGCTGCCTGTGCTTGCTGTGCTGCCTGTGCTTGCTGCCTGTGCTTGCTAAGCTGCCCGTGCTTGCTGCCTGTGCTTGCTATGCTTGCTGTGCCGCCTGTGCTTGTTGTGCTGCCTGTGCTTGCTATGCTTGCTGTGCCGCCTGTGCTTGTTGTGCTGCCTGTGCTTGCTGTGCTGCCTGTGCTTGCTGCCTTTGCTTGCTGTGCTGCCTGTGCTTGCTGCCTGTGCTTGCTGTGCTGCCTGTTAGCGATGCATTTGATTTCGCCCATTACACGCGGTAATTCGACAGTGGCACACGACAGTGCGTTGCTGTGTCACCTGTTTTTGGAGGCGCCGAGAGTCGCGGATCATATGTTTACCTCGGCGGCCGGTGCATTGACCTGCGTCTCAGTAAGAGTAAGCATTGTAAACAAATGCAAGAGTGAATCTCGCCGAAGATCGGAGCAGGCTTTGCCTGTTGGAAATAGGACGGAGCTTGACCCCTCTGCACTTCCCCCAGAATCGCTAAAACGAACACACCTCGTCGAGCTATTTTGCGGGTTTCTAACATGCCTGTGCTTGCTGTGCTGCCTGTGCTTGCTGCCTGTGCTTGCTGTGCTGCCTGTGCTTGCTGCCTGTGCTTGCTGTGCTGCCTGTGCTTGCTGTGCTGCCTGTGCTTGCTGCCTGTGCTTGCTGCGCTGCCTGTGCTTGCTGCCTGTGCTTGCTGTGCTGCCTGTGCTTGGTGTGCTGTCTGTGCTTGCTGCCTGTGCTTGCTGCCTGTGCTTGCTATGCTGCCTGTGCAAGCTGCCTGTGCTTGCTGTGCTGCCTGTGCTTGCTGTGCTGCCTGTTAGCGATGCATCTGATTTCACCCATAACACGCGGTAATTCGACAGTGGCACACGACAGTGCGTTGCTGTGTCACCTGTTTTTGGAGGCGCCGAGAATCGCGGATCATATGTTTACCTCGGCGGCCGGTGCATTGACCTGCGTCTCAGTAAGAGTAAGCATTTTAAACAAATGCGAGAGTGAATCTCGCCGAAGATCGGAGCAGGCTTTGCCTGTTGGAAATAGGACGGAGCTTGACCCCTCTGCACTTCCCCCAGAATCGCTAAAACGAACACATCTCGTCGAGCTATTTTGAGGGGTTTCTAACTTGCCTGTGCTTGCTGTGCCGCCTGTGCTTGTTGTGCTGCCTGTGCTTGCTGTGCTGCCTGTGCTTGCTGTGCTGCCTGTGCTTGCTGCCTGTGCTTGCTGTGCTGCCTGTGCCTGCTGTGCTGCCTGCGCTTGCTGCCTGTGCTTGCTGTGCTGCCTGTGCTAGCTGCCTGTGCTTGCTATGCTGCCTGTGCTTGCTGCCTGTGCTTGCTTAGCTTGCTGTGCTGCCTGTGCTTGCTGTGCTGCCTGTGCTGCCTGTGCTTGCTGCCTGTGCTTGCTGTGCTGCCTGTGCTTGCTGTGCTGGCTGTGCTTGCTGTGCTGCCTGTGCTTGCTGCCTGTGCTTGCTGTGCTGCCTGTGCTTGCTGTGCTGCCTGTGCTTGCTGCCTGTGCTTGCTGCCTGTGCTTGCTGTGCTTGCTGTGGTGCCTGTGCTTGCTGTGCTGCCCGTGCTTGCTGCCTGTGCTTGCTGTGCTGCCTGTGCTTGCTGCCTGTGCTTGCTGTGCTGCCTGTGCTTGCTGCCTGTGCTTGCTGTGCTGCCTGTGCTTGCTGCCTGTGCTTGCTGCCTGTGCTTGCTGCCTGTGCTTGCTGTGCTGCCTGTGCTTGCTGCCTGTGCTTGCTGCGCTGCCTGTGCTTGCTGCCTGTGCTTGCTATGCTGCCTGTGCTTGCTGCCTGTGCTTGCTGCCTGTGCTTGCTGTGCTGCCTGGGCTTGCTGTGCTGCCTGTGCTTGCTGTGCTTGCTATGCTGCCTGTGCAAACTGCCTGTGCTTGCTTAGCTTGCTGTGCTGCCTGTGCTTGCTGTGCTGCCTGTGCTGCCTGTGCTTGCTGCCTGTGCTTGGTGTGCTTGCTGTGCTGCCTGTGCTTGCTGTACTGGCTGTGCTTGCTGTGCTGCCTGTGCTTGCTGCCTGTGCTTGCTGTGCTGCCTGTGCTTGCTGCCTGTGCTTGCTGTGCTGCCTGTGCTTGCCGCCTGTGCTTGCTGTGCTGCCTGTGCTTGCTGTGCTGCCTGTGCTTGCTGCCTGTGCTTGCTGTGCTGCCTGTGCTTGCTACCTGTGCTTGCTGTACTTGCTGTGCTGCCTGTGCTTGCTGTGCTGCCTGTGCTTGCTGCCTGTGCTTGCTGTGCTGCCTGTGCTTGCTGCCTGTGCTTGCTGTGCTGCCTGTGCTTGCTGCCTGTGCTTGCTGTGCATGCTATGCTGCCTGTGCCTGCTGTGCTGCCTGCGCTTGCTGCCTGTGCTTGCTGCCTGAGCTTGCTGTGCTGCCTGTGCTTGCTATGCTGCCTGTGCAAGCTGCCTGTGCTTGCTGTGCTGCCTATGCTTGCTGTGCTGCCTGTGCTTGCTGCCTGTGCTTGCTGTGCTGCCTGTGCTTGCTGCCTGTGCTTGCTGTGCTGCCTGTGCTTGCCGCCTGTGCTTGCTGTGCTGCCTGTGCTTGCTGTGCTGCCTGTGCTTGCTGTGCTGCCTGTGCTTGCTGCACTGCCTGTGCTGCCTGTGCTTGCTGCCTGTGCTTGCTGTGCTGCCTGTGCTTTCCGCCTGTGCTTGCTGTGCTGCCTGTGCTTGCTGCCTGTGCTTGCTGTGCTGCCTGTGCTTGCTGTGCTGCCTGTGCTTGCTGCCTGTGCTTGCTGTGCTGCCTGTGCTTGCTGCCTGTGCTTGCTGTGCTGCCTGTGCTTGATGTGCTGCCTGTGCTTGCTGCCTGTGCTTGCTGTGCTGCCTGTGCTTGCTGCCTGTGCTGTGCTGCCTGTGCTGCCTGTGCTTGCTGCCTGTGCTTGCGGTGCTGCCTGTGCTTGCTGCCTGTTCTTGCTATGCTGCCTGTGCTTGCTGTGCTGCCTGTGCTGCCTGTGCTTGCTGCCTGTGCTTGCTGCCTGTTCTTGCTATGCTGCCTGTGCTTGCTGTGCTGCCTGTGCTTGCTGCCTGTGCTTGCTGTGCTGCCTGTGCTTGCTGTCTGTGCTTGCTGTGCTGCCTGTGCTTGCTGCCTGTGCTTGCTGTGCTGCCTGTGCTTGCTGCCTGTGCTTGCTGTGCTGCCTGTGCTTGCTGCCTGTGCTTGCTGCGCTGCCTGTGCTTGCTGCCTGTGCTTGCTGTGCTGCCTGTGCTTGTTGCCGATGCTTGCTGTGCCGCCTGTGCTTGTTGTGCTGCCTGTGCTTGCTGTGCCGCCTGTGCTTGTTGTGCTGCCTGTGCTTGCTGTGCTGCCTGTGCTTGCTGCCTGTGCTTGCTGTGCTGCCTGTGCCTGCTGTGCTGCCTGCGCTTGCTGCCTGTGCTTGCTGTGCTGCCTGTGCTTGCTGCCTGTGCTTGCTGTGCTGCCTGTGCTTGCTGTGCTTGCTATGCTGCCTGTGCTTGCTGCCTGTGCTTGCTGTGCTTGCTATGCTGCCTGTGCAAACTGCCTGTGCTTGCTTAGCTTGCTGTGCTGCCTGTGCTTGCTGTGCTGCCTGTGCTGCCTGTGCTTGCTGCCTGTGCTTGCTGTGCTTGCTGTGCTGCCTGTGCTTGCGGCCTGTGCTTGCTGTGCTGCCTGTGCTTCCTGCCTGTGCTTGCTGTGCTGCCTGTGCTTGGTGTGCTGCCTGTGCTTGCTGCCTGTGCTTTCTGTGCCGCCTGTGCTTGCTGCCTGTGCTTGCTGTGCTGCCTGTGCTTGCTGCCTGTGCTTGCTGTGCTGCCTGTGTTTGCTGTGCTGCCTGTGCTTGCTGTGCTGCCTGTGCTTGCTGCCCGTGCTTGCTGTGCTGCCTGTGCTTGCTGTGCTTGCTGTGCTGCCTGTGCTTGCTGTGCTTGCTATGCTGCCTGTGCTTGCTGCCTGTGCTTGCTATGCTTGCTATGCTGCCTGTGCAAACTGCCTGTGCTTGCTTAGCTTGCTGTGCTGCCTGTGCTTGCTGTGCTGCCTGTGCTGCCTGTGCTTGCTGCCTGTGCTTGCTGTGCTTGCTGTGCTGCCTGTGCTTGCTGCCTGTGCTTGCTGTGCTTGCTATGCTGCCTGTGCAAACTGCCTGTGCTTGCTTAGCTTGCTGTGCTGCCTGTGCTTGCTGTGCTGCCTGTGCTGCCTGTGCTTGCTGCCTGTGCTTGCTGTGCTTGCTGTGCTGCCTGTGCTTGCGGCCTGTGCTTGCTGTGCTGCCTGTGCTTCCTGCCTGTGCTTGCTGTGCTGCCTGTGCTTGGTGTGCTGCCTGTGCTTGCTGCCTGTGCTTTCTGTGCCGCCTGTGCTTGCTGCCTGTGCTTGCTGTGCTGCCTGTGCTTGCTGCCTGTGCTTGCTGTGCTGCCTGTGTTTGCTGTGCTGCCTGTGCTTGCTGCCCGTGCTTGCTGTGCTTGCTGTGCTGCCTGTGCTTGCGGCCTGTGCTTGCTGTGCTGCCTGTGCTTCCTGCCTGTGCTTGCTGTGCTGCCTGTGCTTGGTGTGCTGCCTGTGCTTGCTGCCTGTGCTTTCTGTGCCGCCTGTGCTTGCTGCCTGTGCTTGCTGTGCTGCCTGTGCTTGCTGCCTGTGCTTGCTGTGCTGCCTGTGTTTGCTGTGCTGCCTGTGCTTGCTGTGCTGCCTGTGCTTGCTGCCCGTGCTTGCTGTGCTGCCTGTGCTTGCTGCCTGTGCTTGCTGTGCTGCCTGTGCTTGCTGCCTGTGCTTGCTGTGCTGCCTGTGCTTGCTGCCTGTGCTTGCTGTGCTGCCTGAGCTGCCTGTGCTTGCTGTCTGTGCTTGCTGTGCTGCCTGTGCTTGGTGCCTGTGCTTGCTGCGCTGCCTGTGCTTGCTGCCTGTGCTTGCTGCCTGTGCTTGCTGTGCTGCCTGTGCTTGCTGCCTGTGCTTGCTGTGCTTGCTGTGCTGCCTGGGCTTGCTGTGCTGCCTGTGCTTGCTGCCTGTGCTTGCTGTGCCGCCTGTGCTTGTTGTGCTGTCTGTCCTTGCTGTGCTGCCTGTGCTTGCTGCCTGTGCTTGCTGTGCTGCCTGTGCTTGCTGCATGTGCTTGCTGTGCTTGCTATGCTGACTGTGCAAGCTGCCTGTGTTTGCTGTGCTGCCTGTGCTTGCTGTGCTGCCTGTGCTTGCTGTGCTGCCTGTGCTTGCTGCCTGTGCTGCCTGTGCTTGCTGCCTGTGCTTGCTGCCTGTGCTTGCTGTGCTGCCTGTGCTTGCTGCCTGTGCTTGCTGTGCTGCCTGTTAGCAATGCATTTGATTTCGCCCATAACACGCGGTAATTCGACAGTGGCACACGACAGTGCGTTGCTGTGTCACCTGTTTTAGGAGGCGCCGAGAGTCGCGGATCATATGTTTACCTCGGCGGCCGGTGCATTGACCTGCGTCTCAGTAAGAGTAAGCATTGTAAACAAATAAGAGAGTGAATCTCGCCGAAGATCGGAGCAGGCTTTGCCTGTTGGAAAGAGGACGGAGCTTGACCCCTCTGCACTTCCCCCAGAATCGCTAAAACGAACACATATCGTCGAGCTATTTTGCGGGTTTCTAACATGCCTGTGCTTGCTGCCTGTGCTTGCTGCGCTGCCTGTGCTTGCGGCCTGTGCTTGCTGTGCTGCCTGTGCTTGCTGCCTGTGCTTGCTGTGCTGCCTGTGCTTGCCGCCTGTGCTTGCTGTGCTGCCTGTGCTTGCTGTGCTGCCTGTGCTTGCTGTGCTGCCTGTGCTTGCTGCACTGCCTGTGCTGCCTGTGCTTGCTGCCTGTGCTTGCTGTGCTGCCTGTGCTTTCCGCCTGTGCTTGCTGTGCTGCCTGTGCTTGCTGCCTGTGCTTGCTGTGCTGCCTGTGCTTTCCGCCTGTGCTTGCTGTGCTGCCTGTGCTTGCTGCCTGTGCTTGCTGTGCTGCCTGTGCTTGCTGTGCTGCCTGTGCTTGCTGCCTGTGCTTGCTGTGCTGCCTGTGCTTGCTGCCTGTGCTTGCTGTGCTGCCTGTGCTTGATGTGCTGCCTGTGCTTGCTGCCTGTGCTTGCTGTGCTGCCTGTGCTTGCTGCCTGTGCTGTGCTGCCTGTGCTGCCTGTGCTTGCTGCCTGTGCTTGCGGTGCTGCCTGTGCTTGCTGCCTGTTCTTGCTATGCTGCCTGTGCTTGCTGTGCTGCCTGTGCTGCCTGTGCTTGCTGCCTGTGCTTGCTGCCTGTTCTTGCTATGCTGCCTGTGCTTGCTGTGCTGCCTGTGCTTGCTGCCTGTGCTTGCTGTGCTGCCTGTGCTTGCTGTCTGTGCTTGCTGTGCTGCCTGTGCTTGCTGCCTGTGCTTGCTGTGCTGCCTGTGCTTGCTGCCTGTGCTTGCTGTGCTGCCTGTGCTTGCTGCCTGTGCTTGCTGCGCTGCCTGTGCTTGCTGCCTGTGCTTGCTGTGCTGCCTGTGCTTGTTGCCGATGCTTGCTGTGCCGCCTGTGCTTGTTGTGCTGCCTGTGCTTGCTGTGCCGCCTGTGCTTGTTGTGCTGCCTGTGCTTGCTGTGCTGCCTGTGCTTGCTGCCTGTGCTTGCTGTGCTGCCTGTGCCTGCTGTGCTGCCTGCGCTTGCTGCCTGTGCTTGCTGTGCTGCCTGTGCTTGCTGCCTGTGCTTGCTGTGCTGCCTGTGCTTGCTGTGCTTGCTATGCTGCCTGTGCTTGCTGCCTGTGCTTGCTGTGCTTGCTATGCTGCCTGTGCAAACTGCCTGTGCTTGCTTAGCTTGCTGTGCTGCCTGTGCTTGCTGTGCTGCCTGTGCTGCCTGTGCTTGCTGCCTGTGCTTGCTGTGCTGCCTGTGCTTCCTGCCTGTGCTTGCTGTGCTGCCTGTGCTTGGTGTGCTGCCTGTGCTTCCTGCCTGTGCTTGCTGTGCTGCCTGTGCTTGGTGTGCTGCCTGTGCTTGCTGCCTGTGCTTTCTGTGCCGCCTGTGCTTGCTGCCTGTGCTTGCTGTGCTGCCTGTGCTTGCTGCCTGTGCTTGCTGTGCTGCCTGTGTTTGCTGTGCTGCCTGTGCTTGCTGTGCTGCCTGTGCTTGCTGCCCGTGCTTGCTGTGCTGCCTGTGCTTGCTGTGCTTGCTGTGCTGCCTGTGCTTGCTGTGCTTGCTATGCTGCCTGTGCTTGCTGCCTGTGCTTGCTGTGCTTGCTATGCTGCCTGTGCAAACTGCCTGTGCTTGCTTAGCTTGCTGTGCTGCCTGTGCTTGCTGTGCTGCCTGTGCTGCCTGTGCTTGCTGCCTGTGCTTGCTGTGCTTGCTGTGCTGCCTGTGCTTGCTGCCTGTGCTTGCTGTGCTTGCTATGCTGCCTGTGCAAACTGCCTGTGCTTGCTTAGCTTGCTGTGCTGCCTGTGCTTGCTGTGCTGCCTGTGCTGCCTGTGCTTGCTGCCTGTGCTTGCTGTGCTTGCTGTGCTGCCTGTGCTTGCGGCCTGTGCTTGCTGTGCTGCCTGTGCTTCCTGCCTGTGCTTGCTGTGCTGCCTGTGCTTGGTGTGCTGCCTGTGCTTGCTGCCTGTGCTTTCTGTGCCGCCTGTGCTTGCTGCCTGTGCTTGCTGTGCTGCCTGTGCTTGCTGCCTGTGCTTGCTGTGCTGCCTGTGTTTGCTGTGCTGCCTGTGCTTGCTGCCCGTGCTTGCTGTGCTTGCTGTGCTGCCTGTGCTTGCGGCCTGTGCTTGCTGTGCTGCCTGTGCTTCCTGCCTGTGCTTGCTGTGCTGCCTGTGCTTGGTGTGCTGCCTGTGCTTGCTGCCTGTGCTTTCTGTGCCGCCTGTGCTTGCTGCCTGTGCTTGCTGTGCTGCCTGTGCTTGCTGCCTGTGCTTGCTGTGCTGCCTGTGTTTGCTGTGCTGCCTGTGCTTGCTGTGCTGCCTGTGCTTGCTGCCCGTGCTTGCTGTGCTGCCTGTGCTTGCTGCCTGTGCTTGCTGTGCTGCCTGTGCTTGCTGCCTGTGCTTGCTGTGCTGCCTGTGCTTGCTGCCTGTGCTTGCTGTGCTGCCTGAGCTGCCTGTGCTTGCTGTCTGTGCTTGCTGTGCTGCCTGTGCTTGGTGCCTGTGCTTGCTGCGCTGCCTGTGCTTGCTGCCTGTGCTTGCTGCCTGTGCTTGCTGTGCTGCCTGTGCTTGCTGCCTGTGCTTGCTGTGCTTGCTGTGCTGCCTGGGCTTGCTGTGCTGCCTGTGCTTGCTGCCTGTGCTTGCTGTGCCGCCTGTGCTTGTTGTGCTGTCTGTCCTTGCTGTGCTGCCTGTGCTTGCTGCCTGTGCTTGCTGTGCTGCCTGTGCTTGCTGCATGTGCTTGCTGTGCTTGCTATGCTGACTGTGCAAGCTGCCTGTGTTTGCTGTGCTGCCTGTGCTTGCTGTGCTGCCTGTGCTTGCTGTGCTGCCTGTGCTTGCTGCCTGTGCTGCCTGTGCTTGCTGCCTGTGCTTGCTGCCTGTGCTTGCTGTGCTGCCTGTGCTTGCTGCCTGTGCTTGCTGTGCTGCCTGTTAGCAATGCATTTGATTTCGCCCATAACACGCGGTAATTCGACAGTGGCACACGACAGTGCGTTGCTGTGTCACCTGTTTTAGGAGGCGCCGAGAGTCGCGGATCATATGTTTACCTCGGCGGCCGGTGCATTGACCTGCGTCTCAGTAAGAGTAAGCATTGTAAACAAATAAGAGAGTGAATCTCGCCGAAGATCGGAGCAGGCTTTGCCTGTTGGAAAGAGGACGGAGCTTGACCCCTCTGCACTTCCCCCAGAATCGCTAAAACGAACACATATCGTCGAGCTATTTTGCGGGTTTCTAACATGCCTGTGCTTGCTGCCTGTGCTTGCTGCGCTGCCTGTGCTTGCGGCCTGTGCTTGCTGTGCTGCCTGTGCTTCCTGCCTGTGCTTGCTGTGCTTGCTGTGCTGCCTGTGCTTGGTGTGCTGCCTGTGCTTGCTGCCTGTGCTGCCTGTGCTTGCTGTGCTGCCTGTGCTTGCTGCCTGTGTTTGCTGTGCTGCCTGTGCTTGCTGTGCTGCCTGTGCTTGCTGCCTGTGCTTGCTGTGCTGCCTGTGCTTGCTGCCTGTGCTGCCTGTGCTTGCTGTGCTGCCTGTGCTTGCTGCACTGCCTGTGCTGCCTGTGCTTGCTGCCTGTGCTTGCTGTGCTGCCTGTGCTTTCCGCCTGTGCTTGCTGTGCTGCCTGTGCTTGCTGCCTGTGCTTGCTGTGCTGCCTGTGCTTGATGTGCTGCCTGTGCTTGCTGTGCTGCCTGTGCTTTCCGCCTGTGCTTGCTGTGCTGCCTGTGCTTGATGTGCTGCCTGTGCTTGCTGCCTGTGCTTGCTGTGCTGCCTGTGCTTGCTGCCTGTGCTGTGCTGCCTGTGCTGCCTGTGCTTGCTGCCTGTGCTTGCTGCCTGTGCTTGCTGTGCTGCCTGTGCTTGTTGTGCTGCCTGTGCTTGCTGTGCCGCCTGTGCTTGTTGTGCTGCCTGTGCTTGCTGTGCTGCCTGTGCTTGCTGCCTGTGCTTGCTGTGCTGCCTGTGCCTGCTGTGCTGCCTGCGCTTGCTGCCTGTGCTTGCTGTGCTGCCTGTGCTTGCTGCCTGTGCTTGCTGTGCTGCCTGTGCTAGCTGCCTGTGCTTGCTATGCTGCCTGTGCTTGCTGCCTGTGCTTGCTGTGCTTGCTATGCTGCCTGTGCAAACTGCCTGTGCTTGCTTAGCTTGCTGTGCTGCCTGTGCTTGCTGTGCTGCCTGTGCTGCCTGTGCTTGCTGCCTGTGCTTGCTGTGCTGCCTGTGCTGCTGTGCTGGCTGTGCTTGCTGTGCTGCCTGTGCTTGCTGCCTGTGCTTGCTGTGCTGCCTGTGCCTGCTGCCTGTGCTTGCTGTGCTGCCTGTGCTTGCCGCCTGTGCTTGCTGTGCTGCCTGTGCTTGCTGTGCTGCCTGTGCTTGCTGCCTGTGCTGCCTGTGCTTGCTACCTGTGCTTGCTGTACTTGCTGTGCTGCCTGTGCTTGCTGTGCTGCCTGTGCTTGCTGCCTGTGCTTGCTGTGCTGCCTGTGCTTGCTGCCTGTGCTTGCTGTGCATGCTGTGCTGCCTGTGCCTGCTGTGCTGCCTGCGCTTGCTGCCTGTGCTTGCTGCCTGTGCTTGCTGTGCTGCCTGTGCTTGCTATGCTGCCTGTGCAAGCTGCCTGTGCTTGCTGTGCTGCCTATGCTTGCTGTGCTGCCTGTGCTTGCTGCCTGTGCTTGCTGCCTGTGCTTGCTGTGCTGCCTGTGCTTGCTGCCTGTGCTTGCTGCCTGTGCTTGCTGTACTTGCTCTGCTGCCTGTACTTGCTGCCTGTGCCTGCTGCCTGTGCTTGCTGTGCTGCCTGTGCTGCCTGTGCTTGCTGCCTGTGCTTGCTGTGCTGCCTGTTAGCGATGCATTTGATTTCGCCCATAACACGCGGTAATTCGACAGTGGCACACGACAGTGCGTTGCTGTGTCACCTGTTTTTGGAGGCGCCGAGAGTCGCGGATCATATGTTTACCTCGGCGGCAGGTGCATTGACCTGCGTCTCAGTAAGAGTAAGCATTGTAATCAAATGCGAGAGTGAATCTCGCCGAAGATCGGAGCAGGCTTTGCCGGTTGGAAAGAGGACGGAGCTTGACCCCTCTGCGCTTCCCCCAGAATCGCTAAAACGAACACATATCGTCGAGCTATTTTGCGGGTTTCTAACATGCCTGTGCTTGCTGCCTGTGCTTGCTGTGCTGCCTGTGCTTGGTGTGCTGCCTGTGCTTGCTGCCTGTGCTTGCTGTGCTGCCTGTGCTTGCTGCCTGTGCTTGCTGTGCTGCCCGTGCTTGCTGCCTGTGCTTGCTGTGCTGCCTGTGCTTGCTGCCTGTGCTTGCTGTGCTGCCTGTGCTTGCTGCCTGTGCTTGCTGTGCTGCCTGTGCTTGCTGCCTGTGCTTGCTGCGCTGCCTGTGCTTGCTGCCTGTGCTTGCTGTGCTGCCTGTGCTTGTTGCCGATGCTTGCTGTGCCGCCTGTGCTTGTTGTGCTGCCTGTGCTTGCTGTGCCGCCTGTGCTTGTTGTGCTGCCTGTGCTTGCTGTGCTGCCTGTGCTTGCTGCCTGTGCTTGCTGTGCTGCCTGTGCCTGCTGTGCTGCCTGCGCTTGCTGCCTGTGCTTGCTGTGCTGCCTGTGCTTGCTGCCTGTGCTTGCTGTGCTGCCTGTGCTAGCTGCCTGTGCTTGCTGTGCTTGCTATGCTGCCTGTGCTTGCTGCCTGTGCTTGCTGTGCTTGCTATGCTGCCTGTGCAAACTGCCTGTGCTTGCTTAGCTTGCTGTGCTGCCTGTGCTTGCTGTGCTGCCTGTGCTGCCTGTGCTTGCTGCCTGTGCTTGCTGTGCTGCCTGTGCTGCTGTAATTGCTGTGCTTGCTGTGCTGCCTGTGCTTGCTGCCTGTGCTTGCTGTGCTGCCTGTGCCTGCTGCCTGTGCTTGCTGTGCTGCCTGTGCTTGCCGCCTGTGCTTGCTGTGCTGCCTGTGCTTGCTGTGCTGCCTGTTAGAGATGCATTTGATTTCGCCCATAACACGCGGTAATTCGACAGTGGCACACGACAGTGCGTTGCTGTGTCACCTGTTTTTGGAGGCGCCGAGAGTCGCGGATCATATGTTTACCTCGGCGGCCTGTGCATTGACCTGCGTCTCAGTAAGAGTAAGCATTGTAAACAAATGCGAGAGTGAATCTCGCCGAAGATCGGAGCAGGCTTTGCCTGTTGGAAAGAGGACGGAGCTTGACCCCTCTGCACTTCCCTCAGAATCGCTAAAACGAACACATCTCGTCGAGCTATTTTGCGGGTTTCTAACATGCCTGTGCTTGCTGCCTGTGCTGCCTGTGCTTGCTGTGCTGCCTGTGCTTGCTGTGCTGCCTGTGCTGCCTGTGCTTGCTGCCTGTGCTTGCTGTGCTGCCTGTGCTTTCCGCCTGTGCTTGCTGTGCTGCCTGTGCTTGCTGCCTGTGCTTGCTGTGCTGCCTGTGCTTGCTGTGCTGCCTGTGCTTGCTGCCTGTGCTTGCTGTGCAGCCTGTGCTTGCTGCCTGTGCTGTGCTGCCTGTGCTTGCTGCCTGTGCTTGCGGTGCTGCCTGTGCTTGCTGCCTGTTCTTGCTATGCTGCCTGTGCTTGCTGTGCTGCCTGTGCTGCCTGTGCTTGCTGCCTGTGCTTGCTGCCTGTTCTTGCTATGCTGCCTGTGCTTGCTGTGCTGCCTGTGCTTGCTGCCTGTACTTGCTGTGCTGCCTGTGCTTGCTGCCTGTGCTTGCTGTGCTGCCTGTGCTTGCTGCCTGTGCTTGCTGTGCTGCCTGTGCTTGCTGCCTGTGCTTGCTGTGCTGCCTGTTAGCGATGCATTTGATTTCGCCCATAACACGCGGTAATTCGACAGTGGCACACGACAGTGCGTTGCTGTGTCACCTGTTTTTGGAGGCGCCGAGAGTCGCGGATCATATGTTTACCTCGGCGGCAGGTGCATTGACCTGCGTCTCAGTAAGAGTAAGCATTGTAATCAAATGCGAGAGTGAATCTCGCCGAAGATCGGAGCAGGCTTTGCCTGTCGGAAAGAGGACGGAGCTTGACCCCTCTGCACTTCCCCCAGAATCGCTAAAACGAACACATATCGTCGATCTATTTTGCGGGTTTCTAACATGCCTGTGCTTGCTGCCTGTGCTTGCTGCGCTGCCTGTGCTTGCGGCCTGTGCTTGCTGTGCTGCCTGTGCTTGCCGCCTGTGCTTGCTGTGCTGCCTGTGCTTGCTGCCTGTGCTTGCTGTGCTGCCTGTGCTTGCTACCTGTGCGTGCTGTACTTGCTGTGCTGCCTGTGCTTGCTGTGCTGCCTGTGCTTGCTGCCTGTGCTTGCTGTGCTGCCTGTGCTTGCTGCCTGTGTTTGCTGTGCATGCTGTGCTGCCTGTGCCTGCTGTGCTGCCTGCGCTTGCTGCCTGTGCTTGCTGCCTGTGGTTGCTGTGCTGCCTGTGCTTGCTATGCTGCCTGTGCAAGCTGCCTGTGCTTGCTGTGCTGCCTATGCTTGCTGTGCTGCCTGTGGTTGCTGCCTGCGCTTGCTGCCTGTGCTTGCTGTGCTGCCTGTGCTTGCTGCCTGTGCTTGCTGCCTGTGCTTGCTGTACTTGCTGTGCTGCCTGTACTTGCTGCCTGTGCCTGCTGTGCTGCCTGTGCTTGCTGCCTGTGCTTGCTGTGATGCCTGTGCT
This sequence comes from Priocnemis perturbator, assembly GCA_963942575.1. Taxonomy (NCBI): domain Eukaryota; kingdom Metazoa; phylum Arthropoda; class Insecta; order Hymenoptera; family Pompilidae; genus Priocnemis; species Priocnemis perturbator. Next base: position 676,804 of record CAWWDK010000127.1, read on the forward strand.
GCCTGTGCTTGCTGCCTGTGCTTGCTGTGCTGCCTGTGCTTGCTGCCTGTGCTTGCTGTGCTGCCTGTGCCTGCTGTGCTGCCTGCGCTTGCTGCCTGTGCTTGCTGTGCTGCCTGTGCTTGCTGCCTGTGCTTGCTGTGCTGCCTGTGCTAGCTGCCTGTGCTTGCTGTGCTGCCTGTGCTTGCTGCCTGTGCTTGCTGTTCTGCCTGTGCCTGCTGCCTGTGCTTGCTGTGCTGCCTGTGCTTGCCGCCTGTGCTTGCTGTGCTGCCTGTGCTTGCTGTGCTGCCTGTGCTTGCTGCCTGTGCTTGCTGTGCTGCCTGTGCTTGCTACCTGTGCTTGCTGTACTTGCTGTGCTGCCTGTGCTTGCTGTGCTGCCTGTGCTTGCTGCCTGTGCTTGCTGTGCTGCCTGTGCTTGGTGTGCTGCCTATGCTTGCTGTGCTGCCTGTGCTTGCTGCCTGTGCTTGCTGTGCTGCCTGTGCTTGCTGCCTGTGCTTGCTGTACTTGCTGTGCTGCCTGTACTTGCTTCCTGTGCCTGCTGTGCTGCCTGTGCTTGCTGCCTGTGCTTGCTGCCTGTGCTTGCTGTGCTGCCTGTGCTGCCTGTGCTTGCTGCCTGTGCTTGCTGTGCTGCCTGTTAGAGATGCATTTGATTTCGCCCATAACACGCGGTAATTCGACAGTGGCACACGACAGTGCGTTGCTGTGTCACCTGTTTTTGGAGGCGCCGAGAGTCGCGGATCATATGTTTACCTGGGCGGCAGGTGCATTGACCTGCGTCTCAGTAAGAGTAAGCATTGTAACCAAATGCGAGAGTGAATCTCGCCGAAGATCGGAGCAGGCTTTGCCTGTTGGAAAGAGGACGGAGCTTGACCCCTCTGCACTTCCCCCAGAATCGCTAAAACGAACACATATCGTCGAGCTATTTTGCGGGTTTCTAACATGCCTGTGCTTGCTGCCTGTGCTTGCTGCGCTGCCTGTGCTTGCGGTCTGTGCTTGCTGTGCTGCCTGTGCTTGCTGTGCTGCCTGTGCTTGCTGCCTGTGCTTGCTGTGCTGCCTGTGCTTGCTGCCTGTGCTTGCTGTGCTGCCTGTGCTTGCTACCTGTGCTTGCTGTGCTGCCTGCTAGCGATGCATTTGATTTCGCCCATAACACGCGGTAATTCGACAGTGGCACACGACAGTGCGTTGCTGTGTCACCTGTTTTTGGAGGCGCCGAGAGTCGCGGATCATATGTTTACCTCGGCGGCAGGTGCATTGACCTGCGTCTCAGTAAGAGAAAGCATTGTAAACAAATGCGAGAGTGAATCTCGCCGAAGATCGGAACAGGCTTTGCCTGTTGGAAAGAGGACGGAGCTTGACCCCTCTGCACTTCCCCCAGAATCGCTAAAACGAACATATATCGTCGAGCTATTTTGCGGGTTTCTAACATGCCTGTGCTTGCTGCCTGTGCTTGCTGCGCTGCCTGTGCTTGCGGCCTGTGCTTGCTGTGCTGCCTGTGCTTCCTGCCTGTGCTTGCTGTGCTGCTTGTGCTTGGTGTGCTGCCTGTGCTTGCTGCCTGTTCTTGCTGTGCTGCCTGTGCTTGCTGCCTGTGCTTGCTGTGCTGCCTGTGCTTGCTGCCTGTGCTTGCTGCCTGTGCTTGCTGTGCTGCCTGTGCTTGCTGCCTGTGCTTGCTGTGCTGCCTGTGCTTGCTGCCTGTGCTTGCTGTGCTTGCTGTGCTGCCTGTGCCTGCTGTGCTGCCTGCGCTTACTGCCTGTGCTTGCTGCCTGTGCTTGCTGTGCTGCCTGTGCTTGCTACGCTGCCTGTGCAAGCTGCCTGTGCTTGCTGTGCTGCCTATGCTTGCTGTGCTGCCTGTGCTTGCTACCTGTGCTTGCTGTACTTGCTGTGCTGCCTGTGCTTGCTGTGCTGCCTGTGCTTGCTGCCTGTGCTTGCTGTGCTGCCTGTGCTTGCTGCCTGTGCTTGCTGTGCTGCCTGTGCTTGCTGCCTGTGCTTGCTGTGCTGCCTGTGCTTGCTGCCTGTGCTTGCTGTGCTGCCTGTGCTTGCTGCCTGTGCTTGCTGTGATGCCTGTGCTTGCTGTGCTGCCTGTGCTTGCTGCCTGTGCTTGCTGCCTGTGCTTGCTGCCTGTGCTTGCTGTGCTGCCTGTGCTTGCTGCCTGTGCTTGCTGTGCTGCCTGTGCTTGGTGTGCTGCCTGTGCTTGCTGTGCTGCCTGTGCTTGGTGTGCTGCCTGTGCTTGCTGCCTGTGCTTGCTGTGCTGCCCGTGCTTGCTGCCTGTGTTTGCTGTGCTTGTTGTGCCGCCTGTGCTTGTTGTGCTGCCTGTGCTTGCTGTGCTGCCTGTGCTTGCTGCCTGTGCTTGCTGTGCTGCCTGTGCTTGCTGCCTGTGTTTGCTATGCTGCCTGTGCAAGCTGCCTGTGCTTGCTGTGCTGCCTGTGCTTGCTGTGCTGCCTGTGCTTGCTGCCTGTGCTTGCTGTGCTTGCTGTGCTGCCTGTGCTTGATGTGCTGCCTGTGCTTGCTGTGCTGCCTGTGCTTGCTGCCTGTGCTTGCTGTGCTTGCTGTGCTGCCTGTGCTTGATGTGCTGCCTGTGCTTGCTGTGCTGCCTGTTAGCGATGCATCTGATTTCAGCCATAACACGCGGTAATTCGACAGTGGCACACGACAGTGCGTTGCTGTGTCACCTGTTTTTGGAGGCGCCGAGAATCGCGGATCATATGTTTACCTCGGCGACCGGTGCATTGACCTGCGTCTCAGTAAGAGTAAGCATTGTAAACAAATGCGAGAGTGAATCTCGCCGAAGATCGGAGCAGGCTTTGCCTGTTGGAAATAGGACGGAGCTTGACCCCTCTGCACTTCCCCCAGAATCGCTAAAACGAACACATCTCGTCGAGCTATTTTGCGGGTTTCTAACATGCCTGTGCTAGCTGCCTGTGCTTGCTGTGCTGCCTGTGTTTGCTGCCTGTGCTTGCTGCCTGTGCTTGCTGTGCTTGCTGTGCTGCCTGTGCTTGGTGTGCTGCCTGTGCTTGCTGTGCTGCCTGTTAGCGATGCATTTGATTTCGCCCATAACACGCGGTAATTCGACAGTGGCACACGACAGTGCGTTGCTGTGTCACCTGTTTTTGGAGGCGCCGAGAGTCGCGGATCATATGTTTACCTCGGCGGCCGGTGCATTGACCTGCGTCTCAGTAAGAGTAAGCATTGTAAACAAATAAGAGAGTGAATCTCGCCGAAGATCGGAGCAGGCTTTGCCTGTTGGAAAGAGGACGGAGCTTGAACCCTCTGCACTTCCCCCAGAATCGCTAAAACGAACACATATCGTCGAGCTATTTTGCGGGTTTCTAACATGCCTGTGCTTGCTGTGCTGCCTGTGCTTGCTGCGCTGCCTGTGCTTGCTGCCTGTGCTTGCTGTGCTGCCCGTGCTTGCTGCCTGTGCTTACTGTGCTTGTTGTGCTGCCTGTGCTTGCTGTGCTGCCTGTGCTTGCTGCCTGTGCTTGCTGTGCTGCCTGTGCTTGCTGCCTGTGCTTGCTATGCTGCCTGTGCAAGCTGCCTGTGCTTGCTGTGCTCCCTGTGCTTGTTGCCTGTGCTTGCTGTGCTGCCTGTGTTTGCTGCCTTTGCTTGCTGTGCTGCCTGTGCTGCCTGTGCTTGCTGCCTGTGCTTGCTGTACTGCCTGTGCTTGCTGCCTGTGCTTGCTGCCTGTGCTTGCTGTGCTGCCTGTGCTTGCTGCCTGTGCTTGCTGCCTGTGCTTGCTGTGCTGCCTGTGCTTGCTGCCTGTGCTTGCTGCCTGTGCTTGCTGTGCTGCCTGTGCTTGCTGTGCTGCCTGTGCTGTGCTGCCTGTGCTTGCTGCCTGTGCTTGCTGTGCTGCCTGTGCTTGCTGCCTGTGCTTGCTGTGCTGCCTGTGCTTGCTGCCTGTGCTTGCTGCGCTGCCTGTGCTTGCTGCCTGTGCTTGCTGCCTGTGCTTGCTGTGCTGCCTGTGCTTGCTGCCTGTGCTTGCTGTGCTGCCTGTGCTTGCTGTGCTGCCTGTGCTTGCTGCCTGTGCTTGCTGTGCTACCTGTGCTTGCTGCCTGTGCTTGCTATGCTGCCTGTGCAAGCTGCCTGTGCTTGCTGTGCTGCCTATGCTTGCTGTGCTGCCTGTGTTTGCTGTGCTCCCTGTGCTTGCTGCCTGTGCTTGCTGTGCTGCCTGTGCTTGCTGCCTTTGCTTGCTGTGCTGCCTGTGCTTGCTGCCTGTGCTTGCTGTGCTGCCTGTTAGCGATGCATTTGATTTCGCCCATTACACGCGGTAATTCGACAGTGGCACACGACATTGCGTTGCTGTGTCACCTGTTTTTGGAGGCGCCGAGAGTCGCGGATCATATGTTTACCTCGGCGGCCGGTGCATTGACCTGCGTCTCAGTAAGAGTAAGCATTGTAAACAAATGCAAGAGTGAATCTCGCCGAAGATCGGAGCAGGCTTTGCCTGTTGGAAATAGGACGGAGCTTGACCCCTCTGCACTTCCCCCAGAATCGCTAAAACGAACACACCTCGTCGAGCTATTTTGCGGGTTTCTAACATGCCTGTGCTTGCTGTGCTGCCTGTGCTTGATGCCTGTGCTTGCTCTGCTGCCTGTGCTTGCTGCCTGTGCTTGCTGTGCTGCCTGTGCTTGCTGCCTGTGCTTGCTGCCTGTGCTTGCTGTGCTGCCTGTGCTTGCTGCCTGTGCTTGCTGTGCTGCCTGTGCTTGCTGCCTGTGCTTGCTGTGCTGCCTGTGCTTGCTGTGCTGCCTGTGCTGCCTGTGCTTGCTGCCTGTGCTTGCTGTGCTGCCTGTGCTTGCTGCCTGTGCTTGCTGTGCTGCCTGTGCTTGCTGCCTGTGCTTGCTGCGCTGCCTGTGCTTGCTGCCTGTGCTTGCTGTGCTGCCTGTGCTTGCTGCCTGTGCTTGCTGTGCCGCCTGTGCTTGTTGTGCTGCCTGTGCTGCCTGTGCTTCCTGTGCTGCCTGTGCTTGCTGCCTGTGCTTGCTGTGCTGCCTGTGCTTGCTGCCTGTGCGTGCTGTGCTTGCTATGCTGCCTGTGCAAACTGCCTGTGCTTGCTGTGCTGCCTGTGCTTGCTGCCTGTGCTTGCTGTGCTGCCTGTTAGAGATGCATTTGATTTCGCCCATAACACGCGGTAATTCGACAGTGGCACACGACAGTGCGTTGCTGTGTCACCGGTTTTTGGAGGCGCCGAGAGTCGCGGATCATATGTTTATCTCGGCGGCCGGTGCATTGACCTGCGTCTCAGTAAGAGTAAGCATTGTAAACAAATGCGAGAGTGAATCTCGCCGAAGATCGGAGCAGGCTTTGCCTGTTGGAAAGAGGACGGAGCTTGACCCCTCTGCACTTCCTCCAGAATCGCTAAAACGGACACATCTCGTCGAGCTATTTTGCGGGTTTCTAGCATACCTGTGCTTGCTGCCTGTGCTTGCTGCCTGTGCTTGTTGTGCTGCCTGTGCTTGCTGTGCTGCCTGTTAGCGATGCATTTGATTTCGCCCATTACACGCGGTAATTCGACAGTGGCACACGACAGTGCGTTGCTGTGTCACCTGTTTTTGGAGGCGCCAAGAGTCGCGGATCATATGTTTACCTCGGCGGCCGGTGCATTGACCTGCGTCTCAGTAAGAGTAAGCATTGTAAACAAATGCAAGAGTGAATCTCGCCGAAGATCGGAGCAGGCTTTGCCTGTTGGAAATAGGATGGAGCTTGACCCCTCTGCACTTCCCCCAGAATCGCTAAAACGAACACACCTCGTCGAGCTATTTTGCGGGTTTCTAACATGCCTGTGCTTGCTGTGCTGCCTGTGCTTGCTGTGCTGCCTGTGCTTGCTGCCTGTGCTTGCTGTGCTGCCTGTGCTTGCTGCCTGTGCTTGCTGTGCTGCCTGTGCTTGCTGCCTGTGCTTGCTGCCTGTTCTTGCTATGCTGCCTGTGCTTGCTGTGCTGCCTGTGCTTGCTGCCTGTGCTTGCTGTGCTGCCTGTGCTTGGTGTGCTGCCTGTGTTGCCTGTGCTTGCTGCCTGTGCTTGCTGCCTGTGCTTGCTGTGCTGCCTGTGCTTGCTGCCTGTGCTTGCTGTGCTGCCTGTGCTTGCTGCCTGTGCTTGCTGCCTGTGCTTGCTGTGCTGCCTGTGCTTGCTGCCTGTGCTTGCTGTGCTGCCTGTGCTTGCTGCCTGTGCTTGCTGTGCTGTCTGTGCTTGCTGCCTGTGCTTGCTGTGCTGCCTGTGCTTGCTGCCTGTTCTTGCTATGCTGCCTGTGCTTGCTGTGCTGGCTGTGCTTGCTGTGCTGCCTGTGCTTGCTGCCTGTGCTTGCTGTGCTGCCTGTGCTTGGTGTGCTGCCTGTGCTTGCTGCCTGTGCTGACTGTGCTTGCTGTGCTGCCTGTGCTTGCTGCCTGTGCTTGCTGCCTGTGCTTGCTGTGCTGCCTGTGCTTGCTGCCTATGCTGCCTGTGCAAGCTGCCTGTGCTTGCTGTGCTGCCTGTGCTTGCTGCATGTGCTTGCTATGCTGCCTGTGCAAGCTGCCTGTGCTTGCTGTGCTGCCTGTGCTTGCTGCCTGTGCTTGCTGTGCTGCCTGTGCTTGGTGTGCTGCCTGTGCTTGCTGCCTGTGCTTGCTGTGCTGCCCGTGCTTGCTGCCTGTGCTTGCTGTGCTGCCTGTGCTTGCTGCCTTTGCTTGCCGTGCTGCCTGTGCTTGCTGTGCTGCCTGTGCTTGCTGCCTGTGCTTGCTGTGCTGCCTGTGCTTGCTGTGCTGCCTGTGCTTGCTGCCTTTGCTTGCTGTGCTGCCTGTGCTGCCTGTGCTTGCTGCATGTGCTTGCTATGCTGCCTGTGCAAGCTGCCTGTGCTTGCTGTGCTGCCTGTGCTGCCTGTGCTTTCTGCCTGTGCTTGCTGTGCTGCCTGTGCTGCCTGTGCTTTCTGCCTGTGCTTGCTGTGCTGCCTGTTAGCGATGCATTTGATTTCGCCCATAACACGCGGTAATTCGACAGTGGCACACGACAGTGCGTTGCTGTGTCACCTGTTTTTGGAGGCGCCGAGAGTCGCGGATCATATGTTTACCTCGGCGGCCGGTGCATTGACCTGCGTCTCAGTAAGAGTAAGCATTGTAAACAAATGCGAGAGTGAATCTCGCCGAAGATCGGAGCAGGTTTTGCCTGTTGGAAAGAGGACGGAGCTTGACCCCTCTGCAGTTCCCCCAGAATCGCTAAAACGAACACATCTCGTCGAGCTATTTTGCGGGTTTCTAGCATACCTGTGCTTGCTGCCTGTGCTTGCTGTGCTGCCTGTGCTTGCTGCCTGTGCTTGCTGTGTTGCCTGTGCTTGCTGTGCTGCCTGTGCTTGCTGCCTGTGCTTGCTGTGCTGTCTGTGCTTGCTGCCTGTGCTTGCTGCCTGTGCTTGCTGTGCTGCCAGTGCTTGCTGCCTGTGCTTGCTGTGCTGCCTGTGCTTGCTGCCTGTGCTTGCTGCCTGTGCTTGCTGTGCTTGCTGTGCCGCCAGTGCTTGTTGTGCTGCCTGTGCTGCCTGTGCTTGCTGTGCTGCCTGTGCTTGCTGCCTGTGCTTGCTGTGCTGCCTGTGCTTGCTGCCTGTGCTTGCTGTGCTTGCTATGCTGCCTGTGCAAGCTGCCTGTGCTTGCTTTGCTGCCTGTGCTTGCTGTGCTGCCTGTTAGAGATGCATTTGATTTCGCCCATAACACGCGGTGATTCGACAGTGGCACACGACAGTGCGTTGCTGTGTCACCGGTTTTTGGAGGCGCCGAGAGTCGCGGATCATATGTTTACCTCGGCGGCCGGTGCATTGACCTGCGTCTCAGTAAGAGTAAGCATTGTAAACAAATGCAAGAGTGAATCTCGCCGAAGATCAGAGCAGACTTTGCCTGTTGGAAATAGGACGGAGCTTGACCCCTCTGCACTTCCCCCAGAATCGCTAAAACGAACACACCTCGTCGAGCTATTTTGCGGGTTTCTAACATGCCTGTGCTTGCTGTGCTGCCTGTGCTTGCTGTGCTGCCTGTGCTTGCTGCCTGTGCTTGCTGTGCTGCCTGTGCTTGCTGCCTGTGCTTGCTGTGCTTACTGTGCTGCCTGTGCTTGGTGTGCTGCCTGTGCTTGCTGTGCTGCCTGTGCTTGCTGCCTGTGCTTGCTGTGCTGCCTGTTAGCGATGCATTTGATTTCGCCCATTACACGCGGTAATTCGACAGTGGCACACGACATTGCGTTGCTGTGTCACCTGTTTTTGGAGGCGCCGAGAGTCGCGGATCATATGTTTACCTCGGCGGCCGGTGCATTGACCTGCGTCTCAGTAAGAGTAAGCATTGTAAACAAATGCAAGAGTGAATCTCGCCGAAGATCGGAGCAGGCTTTGCCTGTTGGAAATAGGACGGAGCTTGACCCCTCTGCACTTCCCCCAGAATCGCTAAAACGAACACACCTCGTCGAGCTATTTTGCGGGTTTCTAACATGCCTGTGCTTGCTGTGCTGCCTGTGCTTGATGCCTGTGCTTGCTCTGCTGCCTGTGCTTGCTGCCTGTGCTTGCTGTGCTGCCTGTGCTTGCTGCCTGTGCTTGCTGCCTGTGCTTGCTGTGCTGCCTGTGCTTGCTGCCTGTGCTTGCTGTGCTGCCTGTGCTTGCTGCCTGTGCTTGCTGTGCTGCCTGTGCTTGCTGTGCTGCCTGTGCTGCCTGTGCTTGCTGCCTGTGCTTGCTGTGCTGCCTGTGCTTGCTGCCTGTGCTTGCTGTGCTGCCTGTGCTTGCTGCCTGTGCTTGCTGCGCTGCCTGTGCTTGCTGCCTGTGCTTGCTGTGCTGCCTGTGCTTGCTGCCTGTGCTTGCTGTGCCGCCTGTGCTTGTTGTGCTGCCTGTGCTGCCTGTGCTTCCTGTGCTGCCTGTGCTTGCTGCCTGTGCTTGCTGTGCTGCCTGTGCTTGCTGCCTGTGCGTGCTGTGCTTGCTATGCTGCCTGTGCAAACTGCCTGTGCTTGCTGTGCTGCCTGTGCTTGCTGCCTGTGCTTGCTGTGCTGCCTGTTAGAGATGCATTTGATTTCGCCCATAACACGCGGTAATTCGACAGTGGCACACGACAGTGCGTTGCTGTGTCACCGGTTTTTGGAGGCGCCGAGAGTCGCGGATCATATGTTTATCTCGGCGGCCGGTGCATTGACCTGCGTCTCAGTAAGAGTAAGCATTGTAAACAAATGCGAGAGTGAATCTCGCCGAAGATCGGAGCAGGCTTTGCCTGTTGGAAAGAGGACGGAGCTTGACCCCTCTGCACTTCCTCCAGAATCGCTAAAACGGACACATCTCGTCGAGCTATTTTGCGGGTTTCTAGCATACCTGTGCTTGCTGCCTGTGCTTGCTGCCTGTGCTTGTTGTGCTGCCTGTGCTTGCTGTGCTGCCTGTTAGCGATGCATTTGATTTCGCCCATTACACGCGGTAATTCGACAGTGGCACACGACAGTGCGTTGCTGTGTCACCTGTTTTTGGAGGCGCCAAGAGTCGCGGATCATATGTTTACCTCGGCGGCCGGTGCATTGACCTGCGTCTCAGTAAGAGTAAGCATTGTAAACAAATGCAAGAGTGAATCTCGCCGAAGATCGGAGCAGGCTTTGCCTGTTGGAAATAGGATGGAGCTTGACCCCTCTGCACTTCCCCCAGAATCGCTAAAACGAACACACCTCGTCGAGCTATTTTGCGGGTTTCTAACATGCCTGTGCTTGCTGTGCTGCCTGTGCTTGCTGTGCTGCCTGTGCTTGCTGCCTGTGCTTGCTGTGCTGCCTGTGCTTGCTGCCTGTGCTTGCTGTGCTGCCTGTGCTTGCTGCCTGTGCTTGCTGCCTGTTCTTGCTATGCTGCCTGTGCTTGCTGTGCTGCCTGTGCTTGCTGCCTGTGCTTGCTGTGCTGCCTGTGCTTGGTGTGCTGCCTGTGTTGCCTGTGCTTGCTGCCTGTGCTTGCTGCCTGTGCTTGCTGTGCTGCCTGTGCTTGCTGCCTGTGCTTGCTGCCTGTGCTTGCTGCCTGTGCTTGCTGTGCTGCCTGTGCTTGCTGCCTGTGCTTGCTGCCTGTGCTTGCTGTGCTGCCTGTGCTTGCTGCCTGTGCTTGCTGTGCTGCCTGTGCTTGCTGCCTGTGCTTGCTGTGCTGTCTGTGCTTGCTGCCTGTGCTTGCTGTGCTGCCTGTGCTTGCTGTGCTGCCTGTGCTTGCTGCCTGTTCTTGCTATGCTGCCTGTGCTTGCTGTGCTGGCTGTGCTTGCTGTGCTGCCTGTGCTTGCTGCCTGTGCTTGCTGTGCTGCCTGTGCTTGGTGTGCTGCCTGTGCTTGCTGCCTGTGCTGACTGTGCTTGCTGTGCTGCCTGTGCTTGCTGCCTGTGCTTGCTGCCTGTGCTTGCTGTGCTGCCTGTGCTTGCTGCCTATGCTGCCTGTGCAAGCTGCCTGTGCTTGCTGTGCTGCCTGTGCTTGCTGCATGTGCTTGCTATGCTGCCTGTGCAAGCTGCCTGTGCTTGCTGTGCTGCCTGTGCTTGCTGCCTGTGCTTGCTGTGCTGCCTGTGCTTGGTGTGCTGCCTGTGCTTGCTGCCTGTGCTTGCTGTGCTGCCCGTGCTTGCTGCCTGTGCTTGCTGTGCTGCCTGTGCTTGCTGCCTTTGCTTGCCGTGCTGCCTGTGCTTGCTGTGCTGCCTGTGCTTGCTGCCTGTGCTTGCTGTGCTGCCTGTGCTGCCTGTGCTTGCTGCCTTTGCTTGCTGTGCTGCCTGTGCTGCCTGTGCTTGCTGCATGTGCTTGCTATGCTGCCTGTGCAAGCTGCCTGTGCTTGCTGTGCTGCCTGTGCTGCCTGTGCTTTCTGCCTGTGCTTGCTGTGCTGCCTGTGCTGCCTGTGCTTTCTGCCTGTGCTTGCTGTGCTGCCTGTTAGCGATGCATTTGATTTCGCCCATAACACGCGGTAATTCGACAGTGGCACACGACAGTGCGTTGCTGTGTCACCTGTTTTTGGAGGCGCCGAGAGTCGCGGATCATATGTTTACCTCGGCGGCCGGTGCATTGACCTGCGTCTCAGTAAGAGTAAGCATTGTAAACAAATGCGAGAGTGAATCTCGCCGAAGATCGGAGCAGGTTTTGCCTGTTGGAAAGAGGACGGAGCTTGACCCCTCTGCAGTTCCCCCAGAATCGCTAAAACGAACACATCTCGTCGAGCTATTTTGCGGGTTTCTAGCATACCTGTGCTTGCTGCCTGTGCTTGCTGTGCTGCCTGTGCTTGCTGCCTGTGCTTGCTGTGTTGCCTGTGCTTGCTGTGCTGCCTGTGCTTGCTGCCTGTGCTTGCTGTGCTGTCTGTGCTTGCTGCCTGTGCTTGCTGCCTGTGCTTGCTGTGCTGCCAGTGCTTGCTGCCTGTGCTTGCTGTGCTGCCTGTGCTTGCTGCCTGTGCTTGCTGCCTGTGCTTGCTGTGCTTGCTGTGCCGCCAGTGCTTGTTGTGCTGCCTGTGCTGCCTGTGCTTGCTGTGCTGCCTGTGCTTGCTGCCTGTGCTTGCTGTGCTGCCTGTGCTTGCTGCCTGTGCTTGCTGTGCTTGCTATGCTGCCTGTGCAAGCTGCCTGTGCTTGCTTTGCTGCCTGTGCTTGCTGTGCTGCCTGTTAGAGATGCATTTGATTTCGCCCATAACACGCGGTGATTCGACAGTGGCACACGACAGTGCGTTGCTGTGTCACCGGTTTTTGGAGGCGCCGAGAGTCGCGGATCATATGTTTACCTCGGCGGCCGGTGCATTGACCTGCGTCTCAGTAAGAGTAAGCATTGTAAACAAATGCAAGAGTGAATCTCGCCGAAGATCAGAGCAGACTTTGCCTGTTGGAAATAGGACGGAGCTTGACCCCTCTGCACTTCCCCCAGAATCGCTAAAACGAACACACCTCGTCGAGCTATTTTGCGGGTTTCTAACATGCCTGTGCTTGCTGTGCTGCCTGTGCTTGCTGTGCTGCCTGTGCTTGCTGCCTGTGCTTGCTGTGCTGCCTGTGCTTGCTGCCTGTGCTTGCTGTGCTTACTGTGCTGCCTGTGCTTGGTGTGCTGCCTGTGCTTGCTGTGCTGCCTGTTAGCGATGCATCTGATTTCACCCATAACACGCGGTAATTCAGTAAGAGTAAGCATTGTAAACAAATGCGAGAGTGAATCTCGCCGAAGATCGGAGCAGGCTTTGCCTGTTGGAAATAGAACGGAGCTTGACCCCTCTGCACTTCCCCCAGAATCGCTAAAACGAACACATCTCGTCGAGCTATTTTGCGGGTTTCTAACATGCCTGTGCTAGCTGCCTGTGCTTGCTGTGCTGCCTGTGCTTGCTGCCTGTGCTTGCTGTGTTGCCTGTGCTTGCTGCCTGTGCTTGCTATGCGGCCTGTTAGCGATGCATTTGATTTCGCCCATAACACGCGGTAATTCGACAGTGGCACACGACAGTGCGTTGCTGTGTCACCTGTTTTTGGAGGCGTCGAGAGTCGCGGATCATATGTTTACCTCGGCGGCCGGTGCATTGACCTGCGTCTCAGTAAGAGTAAGCATTGTAAACAAATGCGAGAGTGAATCTCGCCGAAGATCGGAGCAGGCTTTGCCTGTTGGAAAGAGGACGGAGCTTGACCCCTCTGCACTTCCCCCAGAATCGCTAAAACGAACACATCTCGTCGAGCTATTTTGCGGGTTTCTAACATGCCTGTGCTTGCTGCCTGTGCTGCCTGTGCTTGCCGTGCTGCCTGTGCTTGCTGCCTGGGCTTGCTGTGCTGCCTGTGCTTGATGTGCTGCCTGTGCTTACTGCCTGTGCTGCCTGTGCTTGCTGTGCTGCCTGTGCTTGCTGCCTGTGCTTGCTGTGCTTGCTGCCTGTGCTAGCTGCCTGTGCTTGCTGCCTGTGCTTGCTGTGCTGCCTGTGTTTGCTGCCTGTGCTTGCTGTGCTGCCTGTGCTTGCTGCCTGTGCTTGCTGCCTGTGCTTGCTGTGCTGCCTGTGCTTGCTGCCTGTGCTTGCTGTGCTGCCTGTGCTTGCTGCCTGTGCTTGCTGTGCTGCCTGTGTTTGCTGCCTGTGCTTGCTATGCTGCCTGTGCAAGCTGCCTGTGCTTGCTGTGCTGCCTGTGCTTGCTACCTGTGCTTGCTGTGCTGCCTGTGCTTGCTGCCTGTGCTTGCTGCCTGTGCTTGCTGTGCTGCCTGTGCTTGCTCCCTGTGCTTGCTGTGCTGCCTGTGCTTGGTGTGCTGCCTGTGCTTGCTGCCTGTGCTTGCTGCCTGTGCTTGCTGTGCTGCCTGTGCTTGGTGTGCTGCCTGTGCTTGCTGCCTGTGCTTGCTGCCTGTGCTTGCTGTGCTGCCCGTGCTTGCTGCCTGTGCTTGCTGTGCTTGTTGTGCCGCCTGTGCTTGTTGTGCTGCCTGTGCTTGCTGTGCTGCCTGTGCTTGCTGCCTGTGCTTGCTGTGCTGCCTGTGCTTGCTGCCTGTGCTTGCTATGCTGCCTGTGCAAGCTGCCTGTGCTTGCTGTGCTGCCTGTGCTTGCTGTGCTCCCTGTGCTTGCTGCCTGTGCTTGCTGTGCTGCCTGTGCTTGCTGCCTTTGCTTGCTGTGCTGCCTGTGCTGCCTGTGCTTGCTGCCTGTGCTTGCTGTGCTGCCTGTGCTTGCTGCCTGTGCTGCCTGTGCTTGCTGCCTGTGCTTGCTGTGCTGCCTGTTAGCGATGCATTTGATTTCGCCCATTACACGCGGTAATTCGACAGTGGCACACGACAGTGCGTTGCTGTGTCACCTGTTTTTGGAGGCGCCGAGAGTCGCGGATCATATGTTTACCTCGGCGGCCGGTGCATTGACCTGCGTCTCAGTAAGAGTAAGCATTGTAAACAAATGCAAGAGTGAATCTCGCCGAAGATCGGAGCAGGCTTTGCCTGTTGGAAATAGGACGGAGCTAGACCCCTCTGCACTTCCCCCAGAATCGCTAAAACGAACACACCTCGTCGAGCTATTTTGCGGGTTTCTAGCATACCTGTGCTTGCTGCCTGTGCTTGCTGTGCTGCCTGTGCTTGCTGCCTGTGCTTGCTGCCTGTGCTTGCTGCCTGTGCTTGCTGTGCTGCCTGTGCTTGGTGTGCTGCCTGTGCTTGCTGCCTTTGCTTGCTGTGCTGCCTGTGCTGCCTGTGCTTGCTGCATGTGCTTGCTATGCTGCCTGTGCAAGCTGCCTGTGCTTGCTGTGCTGCCTGTGCTGCCTGTGCTTTCTGCCTGTGCTTGCTGTGCTGCCTGTGCTGCCTGTGCTTTCTGCCTGTGCTTGCTGTGCTGCCTGTTAGCGATGCATTTGATTTCGCCCATAACACGCGGTAATTCGACAGTGGCACACGACAGTGCGTTGCTGTGTCACCTGTTTTTGGAGGCGCCGAGAGTCGCGGATCATATGTTTACCTCGGCGGCCGGTGCATTGACCTGCGTCTCAGTAAGAGTAAGCATTGTAAACAAATGCGAGAGTGAATCTCGCCGAAGATCGGAGCAGGTTTTGCCTGTTGGAAAGAGGACGGAGCTTGACCCCTCTGCAGTTCCCCCAGAATCGCTAAAACGAACACATCTCGTCGAGCTATTTTTCGGGTTTCTAGCATACCTGTGCTTGCTGCCTGTGCTTGCTGTGCTGCCTGTGCTTGCTGCCTGTGCTTGCTGTGTTGCCTTTGCTTGCTGTGCTGCCTGTGCTTGCTGCCTGTGCTTGCTGTGCTGCCTGTGCTTCCTGTGCTGCCTGTGCTTGCTGCCTGTGCTTGCTGCCTGTGCTTGCTGTACTGCCTGTGCTTGCTGCCTGTGCTTGCTGTGCTGCCTGTGCTTGCTGCCTGTGCTTGCTGTGCTTGCTATGCTGCCTGTGCAAGCTGCCTGTGCTTGCTGTGCTGCCTGTGCTTGCTGCCTGTGCTTGCTGTGCTTGCTGTGCCGCCAGTGCTTGTTGTGCTGCCTGTGCTGCCTGTGCTTGCTGTGCTGCCTGTGCTTGCTGCCTGTGCTTGCTGTGCTGCCCGTGCTTGCTGCCTGTGCTTGCTGTGCTTGCTATGCTGCCTGTGCAAGCTGCCTGTGCTTGCTGTGCTGCCTGTGCTTGCTGTGCTGCCTGTTAGAGATGCATTTGATTTCGCCCATAACACGCGGTGATTCGACAGTGGCACACGACAGTGCGTTGCTGTGTCACCGGTTTTTGGAGGCGCCGAGAGTCGCGGATCATATGTTTACCTCGGCGGCCGGTGCATTGACCTGCGTCTCAGTAAGAGTAAGCATTGTAAACAAATGCAAGAGTGAATCTCGCCGAAGATCGGAGCAGACTTTGCCTGTTGGAAAGAGGACGGAGCTTGACCCCTCTGCACTTCCCCCAGAATCGCTAAAACGAACACATCTCGTCGAGCTATTTTGCGGGTTTCTAGCATACCTGTGCTTGCTGCCTGTGCTTGCTGCCTGTGCTTGCTGCCTGTGCTTGCTGTGCTGCCTGTGCTTGCTGCATGTGCTTGCTATGCTGCCTGTGCAAGCTGCCTGTGCTTGCTGTGCTGCCTGTGCTGCCGGTGCTTTCTGCCTGTGCTTGCTGTGCTGCCTGTTAGCGATGCATTTGATTTCGCCCATAACACGCGGTAATTCGACAGTGGCACACGACAGTGCGTTGCTGTGTCACCTGTTTTTGGAGGCGCCGAGAGTGACGGATCATATGTTTACCTCGGCGGCCGGTGCATTGACCTGCGTCTCAGTAAGAGTAAGCATTGTAAACAAATGCAAGAGTGAATCTCGCCGAAGATCGGAGCAGGCTTTGCCTGTTGGAAAGAGGACGGAGCTTGACCCCCCTGCAGTTCCCCCAGAATCGGTAAAACGAACACATCACGTCGAGCTATTTTGCGGGTTTCTAGCATACATGTGCTTGCTGCCTGTGCTTGCTGTGCTGCCTGTGCTTGCTGCCTGTGCTTGCTGTGGTGCCTGTGCTTGCTGCCTGTGCTTGCTGTGCTGCCTGTGCTTGCTGCCTGTGCTTGCTGTGCTGCCTGTGCTTGCTGTGCTGCCTGTGCTTGCTGCCTGTGCTTGCGGTGCTGCCTGTGCTTGCTGCCTGTTCTTGCTATGCTGCCTGTGCTTGCTGTGCTGCCTGTGCTTGCTGCCTGTGCTTGCTGTGCTGCCTGTGCTTGGTGTGCTGCCTGTGCTTGCTGCCTGTGCTTGCTGTGCTGCCTGTGCTTGCTGCCTGTGCTTGCTGTGCTGCCTGTGCTTGCTGCCTGTGCTTGCTGCCTGTGCTTGCTGCCTGTGCTTGCTGCGCTGCCTGTGCTTGCTGCCTGTGCTTGCTGTGCTGCCTGTGCTTGCTGCCTGTGCTTGCTGTGCTGCCTGTGCTTGGTGTGCTGCCTGTGCTTGCTGCCTGTGCTTGCTGCCTGTGCTTGCTGTGCTGCCCGTGCTTTCTGCCTGTGCTTGCTGTGCCGCCTGTGCTTGTTGTGCTGCCTGTGCTTGCTGTGCTGCCTGTGCTTGCTGCCTGTGCTTGCTGTGCTGCCTGTGCTTGCTGCCTGTGCTTGCTATGCTGCCTGTGCAAGCTGCCTGTGCTTGCTGTGCTGCCTATGCTTGCTGTGCTGCCTGTGTTTGCTGTGCTCCCTGTGCTTGCTGCCTGTGCTTGCTGTGCTGCCTGTGCTTGCTGCCTTTGCTTGCTGTACTGCCTGTGCTTGCTGCCTGTGCTTGGTGTGCTGCCTGTGCTTGCTGCCTGTGCTTGCTGTGCTGCCTGTGCTTGCTGCCTGTGCTTGCTGTGTTGCCTGTGCTTGCTGCCTGTGCTTGCTCTGCGGCCTGTTAGCAATGCATTTGATTTCGCCCATAACACGCGGTAATTCGACAGTGGCACACGACAGTGCGTCGCTGTGTCACCTGTTTTTGGAGGCGCCGAGAGTCGCGGATCATATGTTTACCTCGGCGGCCGGTGCATTGACCTGCGTCTCAGTAAGAGTAAGCATTGTAAACAAATGCGAGAGTGAATCTCGCCGAAGATCGGAGCAGGCTTTGCCTGTTGGAAAGAGGACGGAGCTTGACCCCTCTGCACTTCCCCCAGAATCGCTAAAACGAACACATCTCGTCGAATTATTTTGCGGGTTTCTAACATGCCTGTGCTTGCTGCCTGTGCTGCCTGTGCTTGCTGTGCTGCCTGTGCTTGCTGCCTGTGCTTGCTGTGCTGCCTGTGCTTGCTGTTCTGCCTGTGCTGCCTGTGCTTGCTGCCTGTGCTGCCTGTGCTTTCCGCCTGTGCTTGCTGCCTGTGCTTGCTGCCTGTGCTTGCTGTGCTGCCTGTGCTTGATGTGCTGCCTGTGCTTGCTGCCCGTGCTTGCTGTGCTGCCTGTGCTTGCTGCCTGTGCTTGCTGTGCTGCCTGTGCTTGCTGCCTGTGCTTGCTGTGCTGCTTGTGCTTGCTGCCTGTTCTTGCTATGCTGCCTGTGCTTGCTGTGCTGCCTGTGCTTGCTGCCTGTGCTTGCTGTGCTGCCTGTGCTTGGTGTGCTGCCTGTGCTTGCTGCCTGTGCTTGCTGTGCTGCCTGTGCTTGCTGCCTGTGCTTGCTGCCTGTGCTTGCTGTGCTGCCTGTGCTTGCTGCCTGTGCTTGCTGTGCTGCCAGTGCTTGCTGCCTGTGCTTGCTGCCTGTGCTTGCTGCCTGTGCTGCCTGTGCTTGTTGCCGATGCTTGCTGTGCCGCCTGTGCTTGTTGTGCTGCCTGTGCTTGCTGCCTGTGCTTGCTGTGCTGCCTGTGCTTGCTACCTGTGCTTGCTGTACTTGCTGTGCTGCCTGTGCTTGCTGTGCTGCCTGTGCCTGCTGCCTCCGCCTGCTGTGCTGCCTGTGCTTGCTGCCTGTGCTTGCTGCCTGTGCTTGCTGCCTGTGCTTGCTGCCTGTGCTGCCTGTGCTTGCTATGCTGCCTGTGCAAGCTGCCTGTGCTTGCTGTGCTGCCTATGCTTGCTGTGCTGCCTGTGCTTGCTGCCTGTGCTTGCTGCCTGTGCTTGCTGTGCTGCCTGTGCTTGCTGCCTGTGCTTGCTGCCTGTGCTTGCTGTGCTGCCTGTGCTTGCTGCCTGTGCTTGCTGTGCTGCCTGTGCTTGCTGTGCTGCATGTGCTTGCTGCCTGTGCTTGCTGTGCTGCCTGTGCTTGCTACCTGTGCTTGCTGTGCTGCCTGTGCTTGCTGTGCTGCATGTGCTTGCTGCCTGTGCTTGCTGTGCTGCCTGTGCTTGCTGTGCTGCCTGTGCTTGCTGCCTGTGCTTGCTGCCTGTGCTTGCTGTGCTGCCTGTGCTTGCTGCCTGTGCTTGCTGCCTGTGCTTGCTGTGCTGCCTGTGCTTGCTGCCTGTGCTTGCTGTGCTGCCTGTGCTTGCTGTGCTGCATGTGCTTGCTGCCTGTGCTTGCTGTGCTGCCCGTGCTTGCTGCCTGTGCTTGCTGCCTGTGCTTGCTGTGCTGCCTGTGCTTGCTGCCTGTGCTTGCTGTGCTGCCTGTGCTTGCTGCCTGTGCTTGCTGTGCTGCCTGTGCTTGCTGCCTGTGCTTGCTGTGCTGCCTATGCTTGCTGTGCTGCCTGTGCTTGCTGCCTGTGCTTGCTGCCTGTGCTTGCTGTGCTGCCCGTGCTTTCTGCCTGTGCTTGCTGTGCCGCCTGTGCTTGTTGTGCTGCCTGTGCTTGCTGTGCTGCCTATGCTTGCTGTGCTGCCTGTGCTTGCTGCCTGTGCTTGCCGCCTGTGCTTGCTGTGCTGCCTGTGCTTGCTGCCTGTGCTTGCTGTGCTGCCTGTGCTTGCTACCTGTGCTTGCTGTACTTGCTGTGCTGCCTGTGCTTGCTGTGCTGCCTGTGCTGCCTGTGCTTGCTGCCTGTGCTTGCTGTGCTGCCTGAGCTGGCTGTGCTTGCTGTGCTGCCTGTGCTTGCTGCCTGTGCTTGCTGTGCTGCCTGTGCTTGCTGCCTGTGCTGGCTGTGCTGCCTGTGCTTGCTACCTGTGCTTGCTGTACTTGCTGTGCTGCCTGTGCTTGCTGCCTGTGCTTGCTGTGCTGCCTGTGCTTGCTGCCTGTGCTTGCTGTGCTGCCTGTGCCTGCTGTGCTGCCTGCGCTTGCTGCCTGTGCTTGCTGCCTGTGCTTGCTGCCTGTGCTTGCTGTGCTGCCTGTGCTTGCTGCCTGTGCTTGCTGTGCTACCTGTGCTTGCTGTGCTGCCTGAGCTGCCTGTGCTTGCTGTGCTGCCTGTGCTTGCTGCCTGTGCTTGCTGCGCTGCCTGTGCTTGCTGCCTGTGCTTGCTGCGCTTCCTGTGCTTGCTGCCTGTGCTGCCTGTGCTTCCTGCCTGTGCTTGCTGTGCTTTCTGTGCTGCCTGTGCTTGCTGTGCTGTCTGAGCTTGCCGCCTGTGCTTGCTGCGCCGCCTGTGCTTGCTGTGCTGCCTGTGCTTGCTGCCTGTGCTTGCTGTGCTGCCTGTGCTTGCTGCCTGTGCTTCCTGTGCTGCCTGTGCTTGCTGCCTGTGCTTGCTGTGCTGCCTGTGCTGCCTGTGCTTGCTGTGCTGCCTGTGCTTGCTGCCTGTGCTTGCTGTGCTGCCTGTGCTTGTTGCCGATGCTTGCTGTGCCGCCTGTGCTTGTTGTGCTGCCTGTGCTTGCTGTGCCGCCTGTGCTTGTTGTGCTGCCTGTGCTTGCTGTGCTGCCTGTGCTTGCTGTGCTGCCTGTGCTTGCTGCCTGTGCTTGCTGTGCTGCCTGTGCTTGCTGCCTGTGCTTGCTGTGCTGCCTGTGCCTGCTGTGCTGCCTGCGCTTGCTGCCTGTGCTTGCTGTGCTGCCTGTGCTTGCTGCCTGTGCTTGCTGTGCTGCCTGTGCTAGCTGCCTGTGCTTTCTGTGCTTGCTATGCTGCCTGTGCTTGCTGCCTGTGCTTGCTATGCTGCCTGTGCAAGCTGCCTGTGCTTGCTTAGCTTGCTGTGCTGCCTGTGCTTGCTGTGCTGCCTGTGCTGCCTGTGCTTGCTGCCTGTGCTTGCTGTGCTTGCTGTGCCGCCTGTGCTTGCTGTGCTGGCTGTGCTTGCTGTGCTGCCTGTGCTTGCTGCCTGTGCTTGCTGTGCTGCCTGTGCTTGCTGCCTGTGCTTGCTGTGCTGCCTGTGCTTGCCGCCTGTGCTTGCTGTGCTGCCTGTGCTTGCTGTGCTGCCTGTGCTTGCTGCCTGTGCTTGCTGTGCTGCCTGTGCTTGCTACCTGTGCTTGCTGTGCTTGCTGTGCTGCCTGTGCTTGCTGTGCTGCCCGTGCTTGCTGCCTGTGCTTGCTGCCTGTGCTTGCTGTGCTGCCTGTGCTGCCTGTGCTTGCTGCCTGTGCTTGCTGTGCTGCCTGTGCTTGCTGCCTGTGCTTGCTGTGCTGCCTGAGCTTGTTGCCGATGCTTGCTGTGCCGCCTGTGCTTGTTGTGCTGCCTGTGCTTGCTGTGCCGCCTGTGCTTGTTGTGCTGCCTGTGCTTGCTGTGCTGCCTGTGCTTGCTGCCTGTGCTTGCTGTGCTGCCTGTGCTTGCTGCCTGTGCTTGCTGTGCTGCCTGTGCTTGCTGCCTGTGCTTGCTGTGCTGCCTGTGCCTGCTGTGCTGCCTGCGCTTGCTGCCTGTGCTTGCTGTGCTGCCTGTGCTTGGTCCCTGTGCTTGCTGTGCTGCCTGTGCTAGCTGCCTGTGCTTGCTGTGCTTGCTATGCTGCCTGTGCTTGCTGCCTGTGCTTGCTATGCTGCCTGTGCAAGCTGCCTGTGCTTGCTTAGCTTGCTGTGCTGCCTGTGCTTGCTGCCTGTGCTGCCTGTGCTTGCTCTGCTGCCTGTGCTTGCTGCCTGTGCTTGCTGCCTGTGCTTGCTGTGCTGCCTGTGCTTGCTGCCTGTGCTTTCTGTGCTGCCTGTGCTTGCCGCCTGTGCTTGCTGTGCTGCCTGTGGTTGCTATGCTGCCTGTGCTTGCTGCCTGTGCTTGCTGTGTTGCCTGTGCTTGCTGTGCTGCCTGTGCTTGCCGCGCTGCCTGTGCTTGCTGCCTGTGCTTGCTGTGCTGCCTGTGCTTGCTGCCTGTGCTTGCTGCCTGTGCTTGCTGTGCTGCCTGTGCTTGCTGCCTGTGCTTGCTATGCTGCCTGTGCAAGCTGCCTGTGCTTGCTTAGCTTGCTGTGCTGCCTGTGCTTGCTGCCTGTGCTGCCTGTGCTTGCTCTGCTGCCTGTGCTTGCTGCCTGTGCTTGCTGCCTGTGCTTGCTGTGCTGCCTGTGCTTGCTGCCTGTGCTTTCTGTGCTGCCTGTGCTTGCCGCCTGTGCTTGCTGTGCTGCCTGTGGTTGCTATGCTGCCTGTGCTTGCTGCCTGTGCTTGCTGTGTTGCCTGTGCTTGCTGTGCTGCCTGTGCTTGCCGCGCTGCCTGTGCTTGCTGCCTGTGCTTGCTGTGCTGCCTGTGCTTGCTGCCTGTGCTTGCTGCCTGTGCTTGCTGTGCTGCCTGTGCTTGCTGCCTGTGCTTGCTGTGCTGCCTGTGCTTGCTGCCTGTGCTTGCTGTACTTGCTGTGCTGCCTGTGCTTGCTGTGCTGCCTGTGCTTGCTGTGCTGCCTGTGCTTGCTGCCTGTGCTTGCTATGCTGCCTGTGCTTGCTGTGCTGCCTGTTAGTGATGCATTTGATTTCGCCCATAACACGCGGTACTTCGACAGTGGCACACGACAGTGCGTTGCTGTGTCACCTGTTTTTGGAGGCGCCGAGAGTCGCGGATCATATGTTTACCTCGGCGGACGGTGCATTGACCTGCGTCTCAGTAAGAGTAAGCATTGTAAACAAATGCGAGAGTGAATCTCGCCGAAGATCGGAGCAGGCTTTGCCTGTTGGAAAGAGGACGGAGCTTGACCCCTCTGCACTTCCCCCAGAATCGCTAAAACGAACACATCTCGTCGAGCTATTTTGCGGGTTTCTAACATGCCTGTGCTTGCTGCCTGAGCTGCCTGTGCTGCCTGTGCTTGCTGTACTGCCTGTGCTGCCTGTGCTTGCTGCCTGTGCTTGCTGTGCTGCCTGTGCTTGCTGCCTGTGCTTGCTGTGCTGCCTGTGCTTGCTGTGCTGCCTGTGCTTGCTGCCTGTGCTTGCTGTGCTGCCTGTGCTTGGTGTGCTGCCTGTGCTTGCTGCATGTGCTGCCTGTGCTTGCTGTGCTGCCTGTGCTTGCTGCCTGTGCTTGCTATGCTGCCTGTGCAAGCTGCCTGTGCTTGCTGCCTGTGCTTGCTGTGCTGCCTGTTAGAGATGCATTTGATTTCGCCCATAACACGCGGTAATTCGACAGTGGCACACGACAGTGCGTTGCTGTGTCACCGGTTTTTGGAGGCGCCGAGAGTCGCGGATCATATGTTTATCTCGGCGGTCGGTGCATTGACCTGCGTCACAGTAAGAGTAAGCATTGTAAACAAATGCGAGAATGAATCTCGCCGAAGATCGGAGCAGGCTTTGCCTGTTGGAAAGAGGACGGAGCTTGACCCCTCTGCACTTCCCCCAGAATCGCTAAAACGAACACATATCGTCGAGCTATTTTGAGGTTTTCTAGCATACCTGTGCTTGCTGCCTGTGCTTGCTGCCTGTGCTTGCTGTGCTGCCTGTGCTTGCTCCCTGTGCTTGCTGTGCTGCCTGTGCTTGCTGCCTGTGCTTGCTGTGCTGCCTGTGCTTGCTGTGCTGCCTGTGCTTGCTGCCTGTGCTTGCTGTGCCGCCTGTGCTTGCTGTGCTGCCTGTGCTTGCTGCCTGTGCTTGCTGTGCTGCCTGTGCTTGCTGCCTGTGCTTGCTGTGCTGCCTGTGCTTGGTGTGCTGCCTGTGCTTGCTGCCTGTGCTTGCTGCCTGTGCTTGCTGTGCTGCCTGTGCTTGCTGTGCTGCCTGTTAGCGATGCATTTGATTTCGCCCATCACACGCGGTAATTCGACAGTGGCACACGACAGTGCGTTGCTGTGTCACCTGTTTTTGGAGGCGCCAAGAGTCGCGGATCATATGTTTACCTCGGCGGCCGGTGCATTGACCTGCGTCTCAGTAAGAGTAATCATTGTAAACAAATGCAAGAGTGAATCTCGCCGAAGATCGGAGCAGGCTTTGCCTGTTGGAAATAGGACGGAGCTTGACCCCTCTGCACTTCCCCCAGAATAGCTAAAACGAACACACCTCGTCGAGCTATTTTGCGGGTTTCTAACATGCCTGTGCTTGCTGCCTGTGCTTGCTGTGCTGCCTGTGCTTGCTGCCTGTGCTTGCTGTGCTGCCTGTGCTTGCTGCCTGTTCTTGCTATGCTGCCTGTGCTTGCTGTGCTGCCTGTGCTTGCTGTGCTGCCTGTGCTTGCTGCCTGTGCTTGCTGTGCTGCCTGTGCTTCCTGTGCTGCCTGTGCTTGCTGCCTGTGCTTGCTGCCTGTGCTTGCTGTACTGCCTGTGCTTGCTGCCTGTGCTTGCTGTGCTGCCTGTGCTTGCTGCCTGTGCTTGCTGTGCTTGCTATGCTGCCTGTGCAAGCTGCCTGTGCTTGCTGTGCTGCCTGTGCTTGCTGCCTGTGCTTGCTGTGCTTGCTGTGCCGCCAGTGCTTGTTGTGCTGCCTGTGCTGCCTGTGCTTGCTGTGCTGCCTGTGCTTGCTGCCTGTGCTTGCTGTGCTGCCCGTGCTTGCTGCCTGTGCTTGCTGTGCTTGCTATGCTGCCTGTGCAAGCTGCCTGTGCTTGCTGTGCTGCCTGTGCTTGCTGTGCTGCCTGTTAGAGATGCATTTGATTTCGCCCATAACACGCGGTGATTCGACAGTGGCACACGACAGTGCGTTGCTGTGTCACCGGTTTTTGGAGGCGCCGAGAGTCGCGGATCATATGTTTACCTCGGCGGCCGGTGCATTGACCTGCGTCTCAGTAAGAGTAAGCATTGTAAACAAATGCAAGAGTGAATCTCGCCGAAGATCGGAGCAGACTTTGCCTGTTGGAAAGAGGACGGAGCTTGACCCCTCTGCACTTCCCCCAGAATCGCTAAAACGAACACATCTCGTCGAGCTATTTTGCGGGTTTCTAGCATACCTGTGCTTGCTGCCTGTGCTTGCTGCCTGTGCTTGCTGCCTGTGCTTGCTGTGCTGCCTGTGCTTGCTGCATGTGCTTGCTATGCTGCCTGTGCAAGCTGCCTGTGCTTGCTGTGCTGCCTGTGCTGCCGGTGCTTTCTGCCTGTGCTTGCTGTGCTGCCTGTTAGCGATGCATTTGATTTCGCCCATAACACGCGGTAATTCGACAGTGGCACACGACAGTGCGTTGCTGTGTCACCTGTTTTTGGAGGCGCCGAGAGTGACGGATCATATGTTTACCTCGGCGGCCGGTGCATTGACCTGCGTCTCAGTAAGAGTAAGCATTGTAAACAAATGCAAGAGTGAATCTCGCCGAAGATCGGAGCAGGCTTTGCCTGTTGGAAAGAGGACGGAGCTTGACCCCCCTGCAGTTCCCCCAGAATCGGTAAAACGAACACATCACGTCGAGCTATTTTGCGGGTTTCTAGCATACATGTGCTTGCTGCCTGTGCTTGCTGTGCTGCCTGTGCTTGCTGCCTGTGCTTGCTGTGGTGCCTGTGCTTGCTGCCTGTGCTTGCTGTGCTGCCTGTGCTTGCTGCCTGTGCTTGCTGTGCTGCCTGTGCTTGCTGTGCTGCCTGTGCTTGCTGCCTGTGCTTGCGGTGCTGCCTGTGCTTGCTGCCTGTTCTTGCTATGCTGCCTGTGCTTGCTGTGCTGCCTGTGCTTGCTGCCTGTGCTTGCTGTGCTGCCTGTGCTTGGTGTGCTGCCTGTGCTTGCTGCCTGTGCTTGCTGTGCTGCCTGTGCTTGCTGCCTGTGCTTGCTGTGCTGCCTGTGCTTGCTGCCTGTGCTTGCTGCCTGTGCTTGCTGCCTGTGCTTGCTGCGCTGCCTGTGCTTGCTGCCTGTGCTTGCTGTGCTGCCTGTGCTTGCTGCCTGTGCTTGCTGTGCTGCCTGTGCTTGGTGTGCTGCCTGTGCTTGCTGCCTGTGCTTGCTGCCTGTGCTTGCTGTGCTGCCCGTGCTTTCTGCCTGTGCTTGCTGTGCCGCCTGTGCTTGTTGTGCTGCCTGTGCTTGCTGTGCTGCCTGTGCTTGCTGCCTGTGCTTGCTGTGCTGCCTGTGCTTGCTGCCTGTGCTTGCTATGCTGCCTGTGCAAGCTGCCTGTGCTTGCTGTGCTGCCTATGCTTGCTGTGCTGCCTGTGTTTGCTGTGCTCCCTGTGCTTGCTGCCTGTGCTTGCTGTGCTGCCTGTGCTTGCTGCCTTTGCTTGCTGTACTGCCTGTGCTTGCTGCCTGTG
Organism: Priocnemis perturbator; assembly: GCA_963942575.1. Taxonomy (NCBI): domain Eukaryota; kingdom Metazoa; phylum Arthropoda; class Insecta; order Hymenoptera; family Pompilidae; genus Priocnemis; species Priocnemis perturbator. The sequence goes on from CAWWDK010000127.1 coordinate 701,852, forward strand.
CTTGGTGTGCTGCCTGTGCTTGCTGCCTGTGCTTGCTGTGCTGCCTGTGCTTGCTGCCTGTGCTTGCTGTGTTGCCTGTGCTTGCTGCCTGTGCTTGCTCTGCGGCCTGTTAGCAATGCATTTGATTTCGCCCATAACACGCGGTAATTCGACAGTGGCACACGACAGTGCGTCGCTGTGTCACCTGTTTTTGGAGGCGCCGAGAGTCGCGGATCATATGTTTACCTCGGCGGCCGGTGCATTGACCTGCGTCTCAGTAAGAGTAAGCATTGTAAACAAATGCGAGAGTGAATCTCGCCGAAGATCGGAGCAGGCTTTGCCTGTTGGAAAGAGGACGGAGCTTGACCCCTCTGCACTTCCCCCAGAATCGCTAAAACGAACACATCTCGTCGAATTATTTTGCGGGTTTCTAACATGCCTGTGCTTGCTGCCTGTGCTGCCTGTGCTTGCTGTGCTGCCTGTGCTTGCTGCCTGTGCTTGCTGTGCTGCCTGTGCTTGCTGTTCTGCCTGTGCTGCCTGTGCTTGCTGCCTGTGCTGCCTGTGCTTTCCGCCTGTGCTTGCTGCCTGTGCTTGCTGCCTGTGCTTGCTGTGCTGCCTGTGCTTGATGTGCTGCCTGTGCTTGCTGCCCGTGCTTGCTGTGCTGCCTGTGCTTGCTGCCTGTGCTTGCTGTGCTGCCTGTGCTTGCTGCCTGTGCTTGCTGTGCTGCTTGTGCTTGCTGCCTGTTCTTGCTATGCTGCCTGTGCTTGCTGTGCTGCCTGTGCTTGCTGCCTGTGCTTGCTGTGCTGCCTGTGCTTGGTGTGCTGCCTGTGCTTGCTGCCTGTGCTTGCTGTGCTGCCTGTGCTTGCTGCCTGTGCTTGCTGCCTGTGCTTGCTGTGCTGCCTGTGCTTGCTGCCTGTGCTTGCTGTGCTGCCAGTGCTTGCTGCCTGTGCTTGCTGCCTGTGCTTGCTGCCTGTGCTGCCTGTGCTTGTTGCCGATGCTTGCTGTGCCGCCTGTGCTTGTTGTGCTGCCTGTGCTTGCTGCCTGTGCTTGCTGTGCTGCCTGTGCTTGCTACCTGTGCTTGCTGTACTTGCTGTGCTGCCTGTGCTTGCTGTGCTGCCTGTGCCTGCTGCCTCCGCCTGCTGTGCTGCCTGTGCTTGCTGCCTGTGCTTGCTGCCTGTGCTTGCTGCCTGTGCTTGCTGCCTGTGCTGCCTGTGCTTGCTATGCTGCCTGTGCAAGCTGCCTGTGCTTGCTGTGCTGCCTATGCTTGCTGTGCTGCCTGTGCTTGCTGCCTGTGCTTGCTGCCTGTGCTTGCTGTGCTGCCTGTGCTTGCTGCCTGTGCTTGCTGCCTGTGCTTGCTGTGCTGCCTGTGCTTGCTGCCTGTGCTTGCTGTGCTGCCTGTGCTTGCTGTGCTGCATGTGCTTGCTGCCTGTGCTTGCTGTGCTGCCTGTGCTTGCTACCTGTGCTTGCTGTGCTGCCTGTGCTTGCTGTGCTGCATGTGCTTGCTGCCTGTGCTTGCTGTGCTGCCTGTGCTTGCTGTGCTGCCTGTGCTTGCTGCCTGTGCTTGCTGCCTGTGCTTGCTGTGCTGCCTGTGCTTGCTGCCTGTGCTTGCTGCCTGTGCTTGCTGTGCTGCCTGTGCTTGCTGCCTGTGCTTGCTGTGCTGCCTGTGCTTGCTGTGCTGCATGTGCTTGCTGCCTGTGCTTGCTGTGCTGCCCGTGCTTGCTGCCTGTGCTTGCTGCCTGTGCTTGCTGTGCTGCCTGTGCTTGCTGCCTGTGCTTGCTGTGCTGCCTGTGCTTGCTGCCTGTGCTTGCTGTGCTGCCTGTGCTTGCTGCCTGTGCTTGCTGTGCTGCCTATGCTTGCTGTGCTGCCTGTGCTTGCTGCCTGTGCTTGCTGCCTGTGCTTGCTGTGCTGCCCGTGCTTTCTGCCTGTGCTTGCTGTGCCGCCTGTGCTTGTTGTGCTGCCTGTGCTTGCTGTGCTGCCTATGCTTGCTGTGCTGCCTGTGCTTGCTGCCTGTGCTTGCCGCCTGTGCTTGCTGTGCTGCCTGTGCTTGCTGCCTGTGCTTGCTGTGCTGCCTGTGCTTGCTACCTGTGCTTGCTGTACTTGCTGTGCTGCCTGTGCTTGCTGTGCTGCCTGTGCTGCCTGTGCTTGCTGCCTGTGCTTGCTGTGCTGCCTGAGCTGGCTGTGCTTGCTGTGCTGCCTGTGCTTGCTGCCTGTGCTTGCTGTGCTGCCTGTGCTTGCTGCCTGTGCTGGCTGTGCTGCCTGTGCTTGCTACCTGTGCTTGCTGTACTTGCTGTGCTGCCTGTGCTTGCTGCCTGTGCTTGCTGTGCTGCCTGTGCTTGCTGCCTGTGCTTGCTGTGCTGCCTGTGCCTGCTGTGCTGCCTGCGCTTGCTGCCTGTGCTTGCTGCCTGTGCTTGCTGCCTGTGCTTGCTGTGCTGCCTGTGCTTGCTGCCTGTGCTTGCTGTGCTACCTGTGCTTGCTGTGCTGCCTGAGCTGCCTGTGCTTGCTGTGCTGCCTGTGCTTGCTGCCTGTGCTTGCTGCGCTGCCTGTGCTTGCTGCCTGTGCTTGCTGCGCTTCCTGTGCTTGCTGCCTGTGCTGCCTGTGCTTCCTGCCTGTGCTTGCTGTGCTTTCTGTGCTGCCTGTGCTTGCTGTGCTGTCTGAGCTTGCCGCCTGTGCTTGCTGCGCCGCCTGTGCTTGCTGTGCTGCCTGTGCTTGCTGCCTGTGCTTGCTGTGCTGCCTGTGCTTGCTGCCTGTGCTTCCTGTGCTGCCTGTGCTTGCTGCCTGTGCTTGCTGTGCTGCCTGTGCTGCCTGTGCTTGCTGTGCTGCCTGTGCTTGCTGCCTGTGCTTGCTGTGCTGCCTGTGCTTGTTGCCGATGCTTGCTGTGCCGCCTGTGCTTGTTGTGCTGCCTGTGCTTGCTGTGCCGCCTGTGCTTGTTGTGCTGCCTGTGCTTGCTGTGCTGCCTGTGCTTGCTGTGCTGCCTGTGCTTGCTGCCTGTGCTTGCTGTGCTGCCTGTGCTTGCTGCCTGTGCTTGCTGTGCTGCCTGTGCCTGCTGTGCTGCCTGCGCTTGCTGCCTGTGCTTGCTGTGCTGCCTGTGCTTGCTGCCTGTGCTTGCTGTGCTGCCTGTGCTAGCTGCCTGTGCTTTCTGTGCTTGCTATGCTGCCTGTGCTTGCTGCCTGTGCTTGCTATGCTGCCTGTGCAAGCTGCCTGTGCTTGCTTAGCTTGCTGTGCTGCCTGTGCTTGCTGTGCTGCCTGTGCTGCCTGTGCTTGCTGCCTGTGCTTGCTGTGCTTGCTGTGCCGCCTGTGCTTGCTGTGCTGGCTGTGCTTGCTGTGCTGCCTGTGCTTGCTGCCTGTGCTTGCTGTGCTGCCTGTGCTTGCTGCCTGTGCTTGCTGTGCTGCCTGTGCTTGCCGCCTGTGCTTGCTGTGCTGCCTGTGCTTGCTGTGCTGCCTGTGCTTGCTGCCTGTGCTTGCTGTGCTGCCTGTGCTTGCTACCTGTGCTTGCTGTGCTTGCTGTGCTGCCTGTGCTTGCTGTGCTGCCCGTGCTTGCTGCCTGTGCTTGCTGCCTGTGCTTGCTGTGCTGCCTGTGCTGCCTGTGCTTGCTGCCTGTGCTTGCTGTGCTGCCTGTGCTTGCTGCCTGTGCTTGCTGTGCTGCCTGAGCTTGTTGCCGATGCTTGCTGTGCCGCCTGTGCTTGTTGTGCTGCCTGTGCTTGCTGTGCCGCCTGTGCTTGTTGTGCTGCCTGTGCTTGCTGTGCTGCCTGTGCTTGCTGCCTGTGCTTGCTGTGCTGCCTGTGCTTGCTGCCTGTGCTTGCTGTGCTGCCTGTGCTTGCTGCCTGTGCTTGCTGTGCTGCCTGTGCCTGCTGTGCTGCCTGCGCTTGCTGCCTGTGCTTGCTGTGCTGCCTGTGCTTGGTCCCTGTGCTTGCTGTGCTGCCTGTGCTAGCTGCCTGTGCTTGCTGTGCTTGCTATGCTGCCTGTGCTTGCTGCCTGTGCTTGCTATGCTGCCTGTGCAAGCTGCCTGTGCTTGCTTAGCTTGCTGTGCTGCCTGTGCTTGCTGCCTGTGCTGCCTGTGCTTGCTCTGCTGCCTGTGCTTGCTGCCTGTGCTTGCTGCCTGTGCTTGCTGTGCTGCCTGTGCTTGCTGCCTGTGCTTTCTGTGCTGCCTGTGCTTGCCGCCTGTGCTTGCTGTGCTGCCTGTGGTTGCTATGCTGCCTGTGCTTGCTGCCTGTGCTTGCTGTGTTGCCTGTGCTTGCTGTGCTGCCTGTGCTTGCCGCGCTGCCTGTGCTTGCTGCCTGTGCTTGCTGTGCTGCCTGTGCTTGCTGCCTGTGCTTGCTGCCTGTGCTTGCTGTGCTGCCTGTGCTTGCTGCCTGTGCTTGCTGTGCTGCCTGTGCTTGCTGCCTGTGCTTGCTGTACTTGCTGTGCTGCCTGTGCTTGCTGTGCTGCCTGTGCTTGCTGTGCTGCCTGTGCTTGCTGCCTGTGCTTGCTATGCTGCCTGTGCTTGCTGTGCTGCCTGTTAGTGATGCATTTGATTTCGCCCATAACACGCGGTACTTCGACAGTGGCACACGACAGTGCGTTGCTGTGTCACCTGTTTTTGGAGGCGCCGAGAGTCGCGGATCATATGTTTACCTCGGCGGCCGGTGCATTGACCTGCGTCTCAGTAAGAGTAAGCATTGTAAACAAATGCGAGAGTGAATCTCGCCGAAGATCGGAGCAGGCTTTGCCTGTTGGAAAGAGGACGGAGCTTGACCCCTCTGCACTTCCCCCAGAATCGCTAAAACGAACACATATCGTACAGCTATTATGCGGGTTTCTAACATGCCTTTGCTTGCTGCCTGTGCTTGCTGCGCTGCCTGTGCTTGCTGCCTGTGCTGCCTGTGCTTGCTGCCTGTGCTTGCTGCCTGTGCTTGCTGTGCTGCCTGTGCTTGGTGTGCTGCCTGTGCTTGCTGCCTGTGCTTGCTGCCTGTGCTTGCTGTGCTGCCTGTGCTTGGTGTGCTGCCTGTGCTTGCTGCCTGTGCTTGCTAAGCTGCCCGTGCTTGCTGCCTGTGCTTGCTGAGCTTGCTGTGCCGCCTGTGCTTGTTGTGCTGCCTGTGCTTGCTGTGCTGCCTGTGCTTGCTGCCTGTGCTTGCTGTGCTGCCTGTGCTTGCTGCCTGTGCTTGCTATGCTGCCTGTGCAAGCTGCCTGTGCTTGCTGTGCTCCCTGTGCTTGCTGCCTGTGCTTGCTGTGCTGCCTGTGCTTGCTGTGCTGCCTTTGCTTGCTGTGCTGCCTGTGCTTGCTGCCTGTGCTTGCTGTGCTGCCTGTGCTTGCTGTGCTGCCTGTTAGCGATGCATTTGATTTCGCCCATTACACGCGGTAATTCGACAGTGGCACACGACAGTGCGTTGCTGTGTCACCTGTTTTTGGAGGCGCCGAGAGTCGCGGATCATATGTTTACCTCGGCGGACGGTGCATTGACCTGCGTCTCAGTAAGAGTAAGCATTGTAAACAAATGCGAGAGTGAATCTCGCCGAAGATCGGAGCAGGCTTTGCCTGTTGGAAAGAGGACGGAGCTTGACCCCTCTGCACTTCCCCCAGAATCGCTAAAACGAACACATCTCGTCGAGCTATTTTGCGGGTTTCTAACATGCCTGTGCTTGCTGCCTGAGCTGCCTGTGCTGCCTGTGCTTGCTGTACTGCCTGTGCTGCCTGTGCTTGCTGCCTGTGCTTGCTGTGCTGCCTGTGCTTGCTGCCTGTGCTTGCTGTGCTGCCTGTGCTTGCTGTGCTGCCTGTGCTTGCTGCCTGTGCTTGCTGTGCTGCCTGTGCTTGGTGTGCTGCCTGTGCTTGCTGCATGTGCTGCCTGTGCTTGCTGTGCTGCCTGTGCTTGCTGCCTGTGCTTGCTATGCTGCCTGTGCAAGCTGCCTGTGCTTGCTGCCTGTGCTTGCTGTGCTGCCTGTTAGAGATGCATTTGATTTCGCCCATAACACGCGGTAATTCGACAGTGGCACACGACAGTGCGTTGCTGTGTCACCGGTTTTTGGAGGCGCCGAGAGTCGCGGATCATATGTTTATCTCGGCGGTCGGTGCATTGACCTGCGTCACAGTAAGAGTAAGCATTGTAAACAAATGCGAGAATGAATCTCGCCGAAGATCGGAGCAGGCTTTGCCTGTTGGAAAGAGGACGGAGCTTGACCCCTCTGCACTTCCCCCAGAATCGCTAAAACGAACACATATCGTCGAGCTATTTTGAGGTTTTCTAGCATACCTGTGCTTGCTGCCTGTGCTTGCTGCCTGTGCTTGCTGTGCTGCCTGTGCTTGCTCCCTGTGCTTGCTGTGCTGCCTGTGCTTGCTGCCTGTGCTTGCTGTGCTGCCTGTGCTTGCTGTGCTGCCTGTGCTTGCTGCCTGTGCTTGCTGTGCCGCCTGTGCTTGCTGTGCTGCCTGTGCTTGCTGCCTGTGCTTGCTGTGCTGCCTGTGCTTGCTGCCTGTGCTTGCTGTGCTGCCTGTGCTTGGTGTGCTGCCTGTGCTTGCTGCCTGTGCTTGCTGCCTGTGCTTGCTGTGCTGCCTGTGCTTGCTGTGCTGCCTGTTAGCGATGCATTTGATTTCGCCCATCACACGCGGTAATTCGACAGTGGCACACGACAGTGCGTTGCTGTGTCACCTGTTTTTGGAGGCGCCAAGAGTCGCGGATCATATGTTTACCTCGGCGGCCGGTGCATTGACCTGCGTCTCAGTAAGAGTAATCATTGTAAACAAATGCAAGAGTGAATCTCGCCGAAGATCGGAGCAGGCTTTGCCTGTTGGAAATAGGACGGAGCTTGACCCCTCTGCACTTCCCCCAGAATAGCTAAAACGAACACACCTCGTCGAGCTATTTTGCGGGTTTCTAACATGCCTGTGCTTGCTGCCTGTGCTTGCTGTGCTGCCTGTGCTTGCTGCCTGTGCTTGCTGTGCTGCCTGTGCTTGCTGCCTGTTCTTGCTATGCTGCCTGTGCTTGCTGTGCTGCCTGTGCTTGCTGTGCTGCCTGTGCTTGCTGTGCTGCCTCTGCTTGCTATACTGCCTGTGCTTGCTGCCTGTGCTTGCTATGCTGCCTGTGCAAGCTGCCTGTGCTTGCTGTGCTGCCTGTGCTTGCTGTGCTGTCTGTGCTTGCTGTGCTGCCTCTGCTTGCTATACTGCCTGTGCTTGCTGCCTGTGCTTGCTCTGCTGCCTGTGCAAGCTGCCTGTGCTTGCTGTGCTGCCTGTGCTTGCTGTGCTGTCTGTGCTTGCTGTGCTGCCTCTGCTTGCTATACTGCCTGTGCTTGCTGCCTGTGCTTGCTCTGCTGCCTGTGCTTGCTGCCTGTGCTTGCTGTGCTGCCTGTGCTTGCTCCCTGTGCTTGCTGTGCTGCCTGTGCTTGCTGCCTGTGCTTGCTGTGCTGCCTGTGCTTGCTGCCTGTGCTTGCTGTGCTGCCTGTGCTTGCTGCCTGTGCTTGCTGTGCTGCCTGTACTTGCTGTGCTGTCTGGGCTTGCTGCCTGTGCTTGCTGTGCTGCCTGTGCTTGCTGCCTGTGCTTGCTGTGCTGCCTGTGCTTGGTGTGCTGCCTGTGCTTGCTGCCTGTGCTTGCTGTGCTGCCTGTGCTTGCTGCCTGTGCTTGCTGCCTGTGCTTGCTGTGCTGCCTGTGCTTGATGCCTTTGCTTGCTGTGCTGCCTGTGCTTGCTGTAATGCCTGTGCTTGCTGTGCTGCCTGTGCTTGCTGTGCTGCCTCTGCTTGCTATACTGCCTGTGCTTGCTGCCTGTGCTTGCTCTGCTGCCTGTGCAAGCTGCCTGTGCTTGCTGTGCTGCCTGTGCTTGCTGTGCTGTCTGTGCTTGCTGCCTGTGCTTGCTGCGCTGCCTGTGCTTGATGCCTGTGCTTGCTGTGCCGCCTGTGCTTGCTGCCTGTGCTTGCTGTGCTGCCTGTGCTTGCTGCCTGTGCTTGCTGTGCTGCCTGTGCTTGCTGCCTGTGCTTGCTGTGCTGCCTGTGCTTGCTGTGCTGCCTGTGCTTGCTGTGCTGTCTGTGCTTGCTGCCTGTGCTTGCTGTGCTGCCTGTGCTTGCTGCGCTGTCTGTGCTTGCTGCCTGTGCTTGCTGCGCTGCCTGTGCTTGATGCCTGTGCTGCCTGAGCTGCCTCTGCTTGCTGCCTGTGCTTGCTCTGCTGCCTGTGCTTGCTGCCTGTGCTTGTTGTGCTGCCTGTTAGCGATGCATTTGATTTCGCCCATTACACGCGGTAATTCGACAGTGGCACACGACAGTGCGTTGCTGTGTCACCTGTTTTTGGAGGCGCCAAGAGTCGCGGATCATATGTTTACCTCGGCGGCCGGTGCATTGACCTGCGTCTCAGTAAGAGTAAGCATTTTAAACAAATGCAAGAGTGATTCTCGCCGAAGATCGGAGCAGGCTTTGCCTGTTGGAAATAGGACGGAGCTTGACCCCTCTGCACTTCCCCCAGAATCGCTAAAACGAACACACCTCGTCGAGCTATTTTGCGTGTTTCTAACATGCCTGTGCTTGCTGTGCTGCCTGTGCTTGCTGTGCTGCCTGTGCTTGCTGCCTGTGCTTGCTGTGCTGCCTGTTCTTGCTATGCTGCCTGTGCTTGCTGTGCTGCCTGTGCTTGCTGTGCTGCCTGTGCTTGCTGCCTGTGCTTGCTGTGCTGCCTGTGCTTGGTGTGCTGCCTGTGCTGTGCTGCCTGTGCTTGCAGTGCTGCCTGTGCTTGCTGCCTGTGCTTGCTGTGCTGCCTGTGCTTGCTGCCTGTGCTTGTTGTGCTGCCTGTGCTTGCTGCCTGTGCTTGCTGTGCTGTCTGTGCTTGCTGCCTGTGCTTGCTGCGCTGTCTGTGCTTGCTGCCTGTGCTTGCTGTGCTGCGTGTGCTTGCTGCCTGTGCTTGCTGTGCTGCCTGAGCTGCCTCTGCTTGCTGCCTGTGCTTGCTGTGCTGCCTGTGCTTGCTGCCTGTGCTTGCTGTGCTGCCTGTTAGCGATGCATTTGATTTCACCCATTACACGCGGTAATTCGACAGTGGCACACGACAGTGCGTTGCTGTGTCACCTGTTTTTCGAGGCGCCGAGAGTCGCGGATCATATGTTTACCTCGGCGGCCGGTGCATTGACCTGCGTCTCAGTAAGAGTAAGCATTGTAAAAAAATGCGAGAGTGAATCTCGCCGAAGATCGGAGCAGGCTTTGCCTGTTGGAAAGAGGACGGAGCTTGACCCCTCTGCACTTCCCCCAGAATCGCTAAAACGAACACATATCGTCGAGCTATTATGCGGGTTTCTAACATGCCTTTGCTTGCTGCCTGTGCTTGGTTTGCTGCCTGTGCTTGCTGCCTGTGCTTGCTGCCTGTGCTTGGTGTGCTGCCTGTGCTTGCTGCCTGTGCTTGCTGCCTGTGCTTGCTGTGCTGCCCGTGCTTGCTGCCTGTGCTTGCTGTGCCGCCTGTGCTTGTTGTGCTGCCTGTGCTTGCTGCCTTTGCTTGCTGTGCTGCCTGTGCTTGCTGTGCTGCCTGTGCTTGCTGCCTGTGCTTGCTGTGCTGCCTGTGCTTGCTGTGCTGCCTGTGCTTGCTGCCTGTGCTTGCTGTGCTGCCTGTGCTTGCTGTGCTGCCTGTGCTTGTTGTGCTGCCTGTTAGCGATGCATTTGATTTCGCCCATTACACGCGGTAATTCGACAGTGGCACACGACAGTGCGTTGCTGTGTCACCTGTTTTTGGAGGCGCCAAGAGTCGCGGATCATATGTTTACCTCGGCGGCCGGTGCATTGACCTGCGTCTCAGTAAGAGTAAGCATTTTAAACAAATGCAAGAGTGAATCTCGCCGAAGATCGGAGCAGGCTTTGCCTGTTGGAAATAGGACGGAGCTTGACCCCTCTGCACTTCCCCCAGAATCGCTAAAACGAACACACCTCGTCGAGCTATTTTGCGTGTTTCTAACATGCCTGTGCTTGCTGTGCTGCCTGTGCTTGCTGCCTGTGCTTGCTGTGCTGCCTGTGCTTGCTGCCTGCGCTTGCTGCCTGTGCTTGCTGCCTGTGCTTGCTGTGCTGCCTGTGCTTGCTGCCTGTGCTTGCTGTGCTGCCTGTGCTTGGTGTGCTGCCTGTGCTTGCTGTGCTGCCTGTGCTTGCTGCCTGTGCTTGCTGTGCTGCCTGTGCTTGCTGCCTGTGGTTGCTGTGCTGCCTGTGCTTGCTGTGCTGCCTGTTAGCGATGCATTTGATTTCGCCCATAACACGCGGTAATTCGACAGTGGCACACGACAGTGCGTTGCTGTGTCACCTGTTTTTGGAGGCGCCGAGAGTCGCGGATCATATGTTTACCTCGGCGGCCGGTGCATTGACATGCGTCTCAGTAAGAGTAAGCATTGTAAACAAATGCGAGAGTGAATCTCGCCGAAGATCGGAGCAGGCTTTGCCTGTTGGAAAGAGGACGGAGCTTGACCCCTCTGCACTTCCCCCAGAATCGCTAAAACGAACGCATCTCGTCGAGCTATTTTGCGGGTTTCTAACATCAGAAGTGGGATATAGTGAATTTTACGCGCCTTAGCTGCAAAGCTAATTCTTGATATATTTTCGTTGATTTTATTGTGCTGTGGATTGTGTCGTGTTGTGTTTCTTTGTGTGCTTTTGTTGGTTTCCTCGTTTTATTTTTTTTTCTCCTTTCGTTTTGTTCGGGACGTGATCGGGACACGATAAAATGGAGAACTCGCGTGCTCCCCCGTCCTTGGAGGACATCATCCGCCAAGTGGTAGCCGAAATTGCAAGAGGCGTAATGCCGGCTACCCCGACGATTATTAATGCAACGACACATCCTCTTTTGGATATGGTGCCGCAATTCCATGGTACCGAACTGAACGGCGACGCTAATGCTTGGTGCAACGAAGTGCAACATATCACTCGTGATACGACCCCGCAACAGCGGTTGAGCGCCGCCACCCATGCGCTTGCGGGTTCTGCTAAAGCATGGTACCAGGAATGGAAAGGGAGGCCCCGAACGTGGGAAAAATTCAAGGAGGACTTGTGCGCCATTTTCGGTCCGCAGAAGAAACTCCACGAATGCTTGCTACGGGCACTGACCTATAACAGCGACGACGCGACCACGTACGTGGAATATGCAAGAAAAAAAGTGGGCTATCTCGAGAAGACGCGTGTAGCCTTTCGACCCGAAGAATTGGTGGAGCTGACAATAAGCACAATTACAGATCAGAACGTGCGACAGGCCATGCTGTCCGCGAATTACGCGACGCCATCGGCGCTGATCACGGGCACAACCAACTTCGTAAAAGAAACGAAACGAAGAGAACGATTTGCACGCGATGGCGGAGAACGCGCTCCGAACCGACAAGACGGCAGATGCTACCAATGCAATGAGCTGGGACATAAACGGGTGAATTGCCCGAAAAGGAGGAAATTATTACCCCAACGGGAAACTCCCAGCGTATCTAACTGCAATTTTTGCAAAAAGAGGGGCCATACCGAATCGCAATGTTGGGCGAAGCAGCGAACAGCTCAAAACAATCAAGGTTCGAAGAAACCCGAAGCCAACGTGTGCTACTCAGTAGAACATAAACTGACACCAATACTATTGAGACAGATGATCGTACGACGCTGTTTGATCGACAATGGTGCAACGTGTTCCCTCGTGAGAGAAAGTGTTGCCGACCGGGCAAACTGCAAAGTAAATGCGTACACGACGACAATACAAGGACTGCGTGAGTCTAGCACGACGACCGTCGGATGCACATCAGCATTAATTCAGACGGAGAATGTGTCCACTGAGTTGGATTTGTTTGTTGTCCCGGATACTGCAATACCGTACGAGGTCATCATCGGGAAGAATGTCCTGGTGCATGCCGATCTACGCATTGTGACGGAACCTGATGGGATGACGAGGCTTCAACGGTGCGGACTTGTCACGGCAGAAAGGAACGAGGCTACAACGAAGGCACCGTGCTTCACACTCGACGTTGCGAACGATTCTCTTAGAAATCTTTTAAGAAAATTCGAGCGAATGTTGACCACTGGCAATCACGTGCGGTCCGTAAGTACGGCGGAACTCAAAATAATTACTCGGGAGAACAAGGTAATAAATTACCACCCTTACCGTCTGTCACTTTCGGAACGGTAGAAATTAAGGGGGATCATAGATGACCTCATAAGTAACGGCATAATACGCGAAAGCAACTCGCCGTTTGCAAGCCCCGTTATCTTAGTGAAAAAGAAAAATGGAGAGGACCGTCTGTGCGTGGACTTCCGGGCGTTGAATAGAATTACGGTTAAAGACAGATACCCTTTACCACTAATCGACGATCAAATTGATCGTTTGGGCAAGGGTAGGGTATTTACTACGCTAGACATGGCCGCGGGATTTCACCAAATACCCATTGCCGCCGATTCGATTTGTAAAACTGCGTTTGTTACCCCCGACGGGCATTATGAGTATATGCGTATGCCCTTCGGCCTTTGTAATGCGCCCGCTGTCTTTCAGAGAGCCATTAACGCGGCTATAGGCAACCTAAGAAATAGCATCGCATTAGTCTATATGGGCGATATTTTGATCCCATCGCAAACGGTCGAGGAAGTTTAGAGCGCGTGTTGGAGGTATTGGACAAGGCAGGATTCACGTTGAACATCGCAAAATGTAAATTTTTTGAAACTTCGATCAATTACCTGGGTCGATAGATATCCTCCGAAGGCATTAAGCCAGGCAAAGAAAAGGTTAAAGCCCTGGTAGAATCACCAGTACCGAGTAATGTGAAGCAGATAAGGCAATTTATTGGCCTAGCGAGTTATTTCCGAAAGTTCGTACCTGAATTCGCGGTGCGAACGGCGTGCTTAACTAAATTAACAAAAAATAATGAGCCGTGGGTATGGGGTAAAGAACAGGAAGAAGCGCGATCGTACATCATAGACAAACTGAGTACACACCCTTTGCTCGTAATATTCGACCCAACGCGAGATACGGAGCTCCACACCGACGCTAGTTCCATTGGATATGGTGCAATCCTCTTCCAAAGAGTGGAAAAGGAACTACGCGTGGTCGCATACTTTAGTCGTCGTACCAGCCCAGAGGAATCGCGCTATCATTCGTACGAGCTGGAGACACTCGCGATTGTGAACGCACTCAAATACTTCCGCGTATATTTACTTGGTATGCAGTTTAAAATTGTCACCGACTGTAATGCCATTAAGGCTACACAAAACAAAAAAGATTTAATACCACGCGTAGCTCGTTGGTGGATATTTTTACAAGACTTTTCCTTTGACCTTGAATATAGGAAAGGCAAATACGTAGAGCACGTGGATTATTTAAGTAGAAATCCGTGTAAAAACTATCGCGTAAACGTAATTTGTGAGGGCTCCTGGCTAGAAATCGCGCAGAAAAATGATGAAGAAACGCAAAACATGATCGAGCGGGTAAAGTCGAACGAAACTGTTAGTACGGATTTCGAGCTAAGAGACGGTATACTGTGTCGAAAAACACTCCGGGACACAGGCCGAGTGATCTACCGAAGTTTTGTCCCGAAGGGAAGCCGCCTTGGTTTGTTGCGTCTGTACCATGACGAAAACTGTCATGTAGGATTTGAAAAAACATACGACCGCATCGCGAAAAAATACTGGTTCCCAAAAATGCTGAGATTTGTCCGTAAGTACATCGATCACTGCATTACTTGCGTAGTATGCAAACGACAGACCGGACCGAAACAAGGGAAATTGCACCCAATTGAAAAGAAGCCTTTCCCCTTCGACACGATACACTGTGACTGTGTCGGTCCATTTGAAAAAACGAAAGATGGATATGAACACCGCCGTATAGTTAGCAGACAACTATCACCGATTTCGCTTATTTTGGTCCCAATCGTTTACGATAGTTTACGCAAGTTTACGCAATCGATTTCAGAGTTTACGAAATCGTAGTTTGCCCGTAATTAACAATTTCGAGAATGGGGTAATGTAGGTCTTGCAAGCGCCGCCAGTGGCCGAAAGCAGAAGCTGACCAGATGCGGAACCTGGCGAAATATCTTTTACGTATCTCGTGTGCAACGGTCTCAATCGTTTACGAATAGTTTTCGTAAGCTGCTGTATCAATTTCGGAGTTTACAAAATCGTATGTTGACCGTAATTAACAATTTCGAGAATGGGGAAATGTAGGTCTTGCAAGCGCCGCCAGTGGCCGAAAGCAGAAGCTGACCAGATGCGGAACCTGGCGAAATATCTTTTACGTATCTCGTGTGCAACGGACTCAATCGTTTACGAATAGTTTTCGCAAGCTGCTGTATCGATTTCGGAGTTTACGAAATCGTATTTTGGCCGTAATTAACAATTTCGGGAATGGGGTAATGTAGATCTTGCGAGCACCTCCAGTGGCCGAAAGGAGAAGCTGACCAGATGTAAACTCTAGGGAAATAATTTTGATGTATCTCATCTCTAACGGTCTAAATCGTTTACGAATAGTTTTCGCAAGCAGCTGTATCGATTTCGGAGTTTACGAAATCGTAGTTTGGCCGTAATTAACAATTTCGAGAATCGGGTAATGTAGGTCTTGCAAGCGCCGCCAGTGGCCGAAAGCAGAAGCTGACCAGATGCGGAACTTGGCATAATAATTTTGACGTATCTCGTGTGTAACGGTCTCAATCGTTTACGAATAGTTTTCGCAAGCTGCTGTATCGATTTCGGAGTTTACGAAATCGTATTTTGGCCGTAATTAACAATTTCGGGAATGGGGTAATGTAGATCATGCGAGCGCCTCCAGTGGCCGAAAGCAGAAGCTGACCAGATGCGGAACTTGGCAAAATAATTTTGACGTATCTCGTGCGTAACGGTCTCAATCGTTTATGAATAGTTTTCGCAAGCTGCTGTATCGATTTCGGAGTTTACGAAATCGTATTTTGGCCGTAATTAACAATTTCGGGAATGGGGTAATGTAGATCATGCGAGCGCCTCCAGTGGCCGAAAGCAGAAGCTGACCAGATGCGGAACTTGGCAAAATAATTTTGACGTATCTCGTGCGTAACGGTCTCAATCGTTTATGAATAGTTTTCGCAAGCTGCTGTATCGATTTCGGAGTTTACGAAATCGTATTTTGGCCGTAATTAACAATTTCGGGAATGGGGTAATGCAGATCTTGCGAGCGCCTCCAGTGGCCGAAAGGAGAAGCTGACCAGATGTAAACTCTAGGGAAATAATTTTGACGTATCTCGTGTGTAATGGTCTCAATCGTTTACGAATAGTTTTCGCAAGCTGCTGTATCGATTTCGGAGTTTACGAAATCATAATTTGCCCGTAATTAACAAGTTCAGAATCGGCTATCGTGCAGTGTGGATTTGCTCGCAAGCGCCTCCGTTGGCCGAAGGGAGAAGCTGATCAGATGTATACCCTGACCAAGTAGTTTTGACTTTTGACGTATCTCACGTCTTCCATCGACAAGTAGTACAAAAAAAAATATTGTATCGTGGAATTGAGCAATGGGTTGCAAGTGATTCCAAACTGTTGGTTAAATGCCAACAAAAGTGTAAGCAAATGGCCAGGCCACGTCAAGTCGCTGAACAAATTAGAGAAATTAATAATTTCCGAGGCTTTATCTCAAACCTCGTGAGAGGATTGTGCAGTTATTAGCGTTGCTTTGGGTCGACAGGTAGGTATAGTGGATATTATTAATAATGTGTGTATGTGTTTATACATAATATAGATGTCTATATTTTTTATACCTAGAAGACCTGTCGATGTCATAATAATAAACAATTATATACTTTGTAGATGATTGAGTATGGGCCCAAGAAAAATTAAATGAGGCACAGGACACATCTGATGTTTTCTATTCGGATGAGTTCTTGGAATATGAGTTAGCTGCGGCCTTAAAAAACCGAAGGAGGGCTAAGGTTAAAAGGGTCATATCCTCTGAAGAAGAGAGTATGGAGTCCATATCTAAAAACCCAAGAAAAAATCAACATATGACGACACATTCACAGACGAGCGGAGAGTACATTAACCAATCTACTAATTACACCTATAATGCTTGAACCCTTATTCGATTCATCAACACCTGGGGGTTTGACGTTCATTGCATATGATGAGAATGAACCCCCTACCACTGTTTACATAGCCATGGTGGTAAGCTTCATATTATCGGAGTGTGTTCATAATAATCATGATTATTGCAAATGTTTCTCATCTTTTTCTAATGTCCCTTAGCTACTGAAACTATTGCAGCTCAAGGCAGTGCCTGTGGAGACTGGGAGCATCATCCATACACGTTAGAAATTGGTAAATAAAACAAATAAACCATTCATATCAATGCTTCTACCATGTGTTTTCCATATTTTAGGATTTCAAAATATGTTTACCAAATGCTGTCTACGATATCTTTACAAATAAAGGATCTGAACACAAAAGTCGATTTTTTGTTGGAGTCCAAAAATTAAAATGCCGAAGTTGATGAGGACGAAACATCCGAAAATGAATTGCAGCGGGTTCCCATAGTGCAAAGTATGGATGATTTGGCCTCGTTTGAGCCCAAACTTGAACAGACTGAATTTTAGAAAAAATTGGTAATTATTTTTTAATCACATGTGCTTCTAAAGTACCATTATTGTTCTACAACGAAAAAAGTAATATCTTTCGTGGAATAAAATATAATAATGACCATCCAATACATTTCCTCCCAACAGCTGAGGTTTCCTGAACATGTAGTTGTCAGCATCAAAAGTATTGAAGTCACGTCACTGCTCATTTGAGTATAATGCCTATTCAGATGAATGTTTGTACTATTACAGTTTCTATGGGCGTGGGTGTGGGCATGGGCATGGGTAAAGGTAAAGGATATATAAGGATAGGTTTGGTGCATGTCCGCGAGAGAATCATTATTTCATGTTTTTGCGTTAATACCACAATACTCTTTCTCGCCTATGAAGGAATCAATATATCGTGTTTTTTTGTGTTGAATTCACATCTCTTTCTCGCTATAACTATCAATTTTATTGGTTCATATTGATCTGCAATACTCTTTTGCTTTCACAATATTTCTATTATAACTTATATTAATTGCTTGCTGTTTTGATCTGCCTTTTATGTACACATGATAACATCATGAAATTTTTCAGATTCGTCGACTTAAATATTGTTGGCCCAGGTAAGCTGACTATGTGCGTAGCAGCTGTAATATCCCGAGTACTTGCAGACGGAATTGCAGTAAAGTTCAGTTGGCAGGGCCGCTTGCAAAAGCAAAGCTTTCCAAAATTGCGGACTGCGAACTTATTCCAAAGTATTTTCCTACAGATATACATTATTAATAATCTTTTAATAATCACTAATATTCTTTTATTATATTATAGTAGTGTCAGAGAAATCTATATTACCGACTAACTTCACCTCACTTCACGCTCATCACTCACGCGAGATCTCGAATCGATAACTTGTCCACCTATCAGCGATCAATACAGATCCAATCGATTACTTTCGAGATCTCACGTAACGAGCCGGTGCGCTTCCGGCGCCCGCCTCTTATTCACTCACCTCGCAACCATTGTATCACGCGGACGTCACTTCTTGTGCTATAGCAACATTTCTCTTTTCTGACGGTTTCACATCAACTGTTTTCTCTCATTATTATTTCTCGTACGGTGCAACTCACCACGGGTTCACTCAGTGTGTGTAAATAGCTGTTATTTAGCGTGGTAAATAAATAGTTTATTGTGTTTTTCATAACTTCACCGCCTGCGCTTACTTGCCACTCACCCGTCCACTATCCACTCGCTTTCCATCTACGCGAGCACTTCAATTACAAACAAGTAGCCTGTATGGCCGTTGGCAATAATAAGTTGAAAAAGGCGGAAGTAAATGACGTCATTGGCAAGTGGTTCACTCAAGCAAAAACGAGAATTGAGCGAAAAATGAAATCTTAATAAATAGAATTGAGACTAGGTTAAGATTTTGTTATATTTACTATTATATTTAGTGTAGTTTTTATATTTACTATTATATTTAATGTAAATATTTTATATGTACTTTTATATTTAGTGTAATGTAATATTTCATTAATAAAAATAATATATTGTAAAACAAATTTTCTTGAATTATTCATAATGTAAAACAGAATCATATGTAGGATATAATATTGAATGAATATTCTTAGGACCTTGATGCAATATTCTGTGTCATCTTCCTGCAATATTCCCGCAAATTTCAAGGGGGCTGACATAGGAATATTGCAGCAATATTCCTACAATACTCCGACAATGTGCCCTGCAAGGTTCAGCATTGCAAAGTAATATTTGTGCTACATGCCAGCAAAATTCCTTGCTGTCGTGAAATTTACAATTTCAGAATCGGCTATCATGCAGCTTCTCCCTTTTATGTTATCGCGATCGAGTTTTTGCTCGATCCGTGGCTGCCGGAAGGAGGCTGGGAAGAGCCTCTTGAAAAGTGTGGGCGAGAAGTTCTATGACACTATATGATGCACAACCTGTTCTTGTTCTTTATTTTTACCTTCTACACTTTGTTTCTGATAAGCGCGTAATATATGCAATGTGGCCGACGCGCGTATGAGTTTGAAATTCTCAAAAGAAGAATAGTACACTATGTACAAAAGTTTCTGACTATATCGAGAGAGACACGTGCTTTCGGTTTCGATGGCGGAACAAGAAGACCGCCGCGCCTGGGAAGGTGAAACCGCTCAGCCGTCTTCCCAGGCTCGTCTGTGTACGACAAGGTGGTGTGTGCGCCAATCAGACGCCTAATACGGCTGATGTACACACACACATTAACGGTGCTCCCTGACTGTGAGCGCGGGAACGCGGTGTCTTCCGGGCGCCATGCAGTCTGCCGCATGGCGCTAACCCGCGTACCAACGGCATTGCGTCACGTCACGCTCACGCGCTTAATAGAACGGGCGCGCAATTTAACCTCTGAGTTGTACAAGTCCCAATCCTCAACACTCTATGTCCGAAGAGCGATTCTCGCCTCGGCCAACGGCGGCGCTTGCGAGCTGCACGTTAGCCAATCCTGAAATTGTTAATAACGAGCAAAATACGATTTCGTAAACTCTGAAATCGTTACAGTGGCTTGCGTAAACTATTCGTAAACGATTGGGACCTTTAGAGATGATTTAGGTCAAAATTGTTTCGTTGCTCTATGTCCGAAGAGCGATTCTCACCTCGGCCAACGGCGGCGCTTGCGAGCTGCACGTTAGCCGATCCTGAAATTGTTAATAACGAGCAAAATACAATTTCGTAAACTCCGAAATCGATACAGCAGATTGCGAAAACTATTCGTAAACGATTGAGACCTTTACACACGAGATACGTCAAAATTATTTCGCCAGAGTTTGCATCTGGTCAGCTTCTCCTTTCGGCCACTGGAGGCGCTTGCAAGATCTACATTACCCCATTCTCGAAATTCTTAATTACGGCCAAAATACGATTTCGTAAACTCCGAAATCGATACAGCAGCTTGCGAAAACTATTCGTAAACGATTGAGACCATTACACACGAGATACGTCAAAATTATTTCGCCAGAGTTTGCATCTGGTCAGCTTCGCTCCCCGGCCACGGTGGCGCTGCGCGGTAGCAGACGATAATTACTAGATATTAAAATTGTTAATTACGGGCAAACTACGATTTCGTAAACTCTGAAATCGATTGCGTAAACTTGCGTAAACTATTCGTAAACGATTGAGACCAAAATAGCCGAAAACTATGATAGTCGTCTGCTAACTATACACCCACCTAAAAATTGTTAATTACGGGCAAACTACGATTTCGTAAACTCTGAAATCGATTGCGTAAACTTGCGTAAACTATTCGTAAACGATTGAGCCGAAAATAGCCGAAATCTATGATAGTTGTCTGCTAACTATACGGCGGTCGCAGGCTCCCTTATAGAGAAATTAAAGACAAACAAGCCCATGCTCCTATCGCTGTCGGTTCAATAGGTATTTGCACGGATGCATGTGGGTAAACGATGACGGGATCTCGATAGGTACACAAACGTCATTTAAAAACAGCTGAGGTACACGGAGGGTCACGGTCGCAGCAATAACTCAGATTAGGAAACACTTTGATTGGAGCTTCGAACAGGCCCCCTCCTTTCGTTCACTCCGCAGTTGCGTCGGTTGATTGGTTCGTGGGCTGTGCCCATTTGACTTTCTTTACTTCCTCCTTGCCTTGTTACGGGTGGTGTGCCCGTTTTTCCATCTAACGCCGTATCTCGTGTCCGCCGCTTCGCCTGCCGTTGTTTCTAGGGCCGTGCCGGCTTCCACGTCGGTGGCTTCGGCGACGTCGCTGAGCCCTGCGGGTCCCGACTTGGAGTCGGTCCGGGGAGTGAGCCGGAGTTCTGGGCGAACGCCTTACCACATGCCCATGGTGTTGCTCTAGTAGAGGTTTATCGGGGCAACCGTAACACCCCCCCCCCCCCTTGGGGTGGTCCAATGTCCGCATTGGATGTTCTTGGCGGCAAGTCCAGGTCGCCCAGGAGGTTGTTAAAAAGATCCTCATCGAAAGTGTTGAAGAATTCCTGGTCCCATTCCGGTTCTTCTTCTCCGTGTCGTCGTTCCTCCGATTGTATCGGGACTGGTGGCAGGGTTGGTGCGTAGTGTGACCCGTAGTAGGGTGGCGGGGGTGGTCGGCTGTCTCTAGTATGCTGCGTCGTTCTCATGTTTGTTTCCATGGGTGGAACAAGCCCGATTACGGGGAGTTGCACATACAACGGTAGGAAACATACCGGGAAATGCGGGGCGTTCGGCGCCAGTCCTTCTTCCGAAACTCCTTCCATTACTGCACTGTTCAATATGGGTTTTTACTGTTTGTCACCTTCTGATCTCACTTTTTAGACTGACAAGTACAAGGACGTCCGGTCTTTTATAAGTTCGGTTCAGCCCTGCGAAAAAGCTTGAGTGGGAGTTGCAAGTCCTTCATTCTGCTTGAATCTAAACATTTCTGACGTTGCTGATTAAATGATGTCTTCATCACTGGAGACTTCGTACCCCCTTTTCTCACGCCAGGGCCCGGTCTCCAAACTCCTTGTCGTACATCTTATCGGTGTTTAGTGCTAAGATGGTTTCATATAACATTTCCGTTTCGATCCCTGCTTGTTTATATCGGTCGGCATGCCATAAGTATAGTGCTGTGCATTTGTAGCATTCCGATGCTTGGCGGGAGACAAATATTGGTGTACCGCATGTCCTACATTTCAAGGGTTTGGCGTAGGTGCCTACCAATGCGTGTATAAATACCGGCAGATATGCCGACTCTCCATTTTCGTTTTGCAGGTATCCTGTACACGCCGGGCAAAATAAATTGTGGGGGTCTCGTGTCGTCGGGTTTGTTGTTGTCGCTAGGAAATCCTTCCGATCGTCGGTCGGATCTTTCCTTCGGCGAAGGCAGTGCCGGTTTCGAATGAGACCCGTGGGAGTGAGGGAAGGACTTGGGAAAGACAAGGGTGAGGGGAGGCGAAACAAGGAATGACCGTAGACACGCTTTACAA
This sequence comes from Priocnemis perturbator, assembly GCA_963942575.1. Taxonomy (NCBI): domain Eukaryota; kingdom Metazoa; phylum Arthropoda; class Insecta; order Hymenoptera; family Pompilidae; genus Priocnemis; species Priocnemis perturbator. The sequence continues at coordinate 723,242 of CAWWDK010000127.1, forward strand.
TGTATTTCAAAGAAAAGAGAATATAGGTCTAGGCATTAAGTATTACTATTAAACACGCACGCGATCTGATTTCTGAGTAAACTAATTTAAAGACTACGCGGGACTAGAAACTACATTAAATCTAACAACACGCGGACAGCAAAAAAAGAAGATAGAAACTAAAATGAGAAACGAAAAGGCGCTCTTAGCGAAAGATTAAACATAAGGCAAACGACAAAATGTAACCCGATTAGGACGGGAAATGTAACGGGGAGCGGAACGCAGATGAGCGGGACGACACTCACGGCTTTCTCCACACTTGCTTTCTCGTTAAAGTTTACGTCCTTCTCGGAAGTCAATATAACGCGAACGGTGGCATTGTGTCGTGAGTCTCGTCTCTCACCTGTTCGGACCCCCTCCGCCTCCCCCCGGGCTGCCCACCGAATTGCTCGGTCGGCCCGGTTGCAGCCGAGGATCTGCGGAAGCGTCCGACCGCCCAGGCGTTCGTGGTGACGTCAATGGCGCGTCATGTCGCGCGCGAATTCTAAATTAACGGAACTGTTGTTGAGCATCCCCCTTTGAGACATTGTGCCTTTTCGAGGTTTGCCATTGTTCTGGCAATGTCCCCTGAGCTGGTATATTTCATCTGTAATCACATGCGTATTCGCACCTATAGTTCTATATATTTATGTATTAGCTTTGTGTAGATATTCGCAGTGTATATTCTGCGATTTTATCGAGAAGCGTGTTTCCTGTGATATCTTGGGGTAAACACTCGTGAATCCCGATGTGGTGGTAGGGGTGTCTACGTTTTCCGGTGGGACGAGGCTGGTGTTCGCCTCCTCAGTCTGTGGGGCCGTGTTTTGGCGTCTGGACTCGTCACCATCCGGTGTGCGGTTCCTAAGATGTATCAGGACGTTAGTCACTGAGTCCCATACAGCGCCTATCGGATGTATGCCCCACCCGTAGACGTTATGTAATGCGTAACCATGTAGTGCAGTGTCGATCGCAAATTTTACTGTTTTGATGGCGATCCATATTCCGAATAATCCTGCACTGAAGGTACCGAAACACGTAAACCATTGCCATATTCTGGACCAGGTGGAGGAAGCTATTTCCTCGAAGGTTTTTTCATCAAACATATTTATCAGAGATATGCCTTGCATATTTACCTTTTGTCCAGACATTCCTCTAGCTATGGTATTTAGTACGGCAGGTCTTTCGGCTGGAAACATTATATGATTCCTTAGCTGTTCGAGATCTTGCGTGGAGTAAATCCCTGATGTTGCTAGTTCGGCGGGATTCGTATAGATCCATGATTGCATTACCGCTGGCTGTAATTCGTTGGGTGCCACTGCCGAGGTAGCTGATGGCGTTATTTTGTACCATACGCCATCCAAATAATACATTAACGGAATATAGGGGTTGCAGTCAACCTGGGTTCCCGTATTCAGTAGAATATGGCTTTTAGGAGCTGTTACGTCCGGGCGTCGCGATAAGTCGATCTAAAGATTGTCAAGGATGGAACTGTGTGTGTTCGAGCGGTCGACCGTTCCGCCCGGGAGCAACGCGTGAATACTTAAAACTAAAGGATATAAACCGAAAAGATGATTATATGTTTATATCGATGACCGAATAGAATAATGACGCGAAGACGAAATCAATCTACTCGATCTGCAGGACTTATAGGATTCTCTCTCTTATCAACCCGTACAGGTTGCTGAGTTGTTACGTGTTGTATTCCAGTACAGATAATGTTAGTTATAGCGCATGCAAAGAAAATAAAAGGATAAATCGGGTATAGTGTGAAAAAGCAAAGTGTTTATTCTGTGATGACTGTTCAGGTGCAGATACAAAGGTGATTTGATTTGTGTGGAATGAAGGAAGAGAGAATGTCGGAAAAGAGAAAGGAGAGAGAGAGAGAAAGAGAAAGCGTTGCCGGGATAGAAATTAATGCAGTATTTGATATGGGAAATGTAAATGTTGTATTGAACGAGAAAATGAGTATTGCAAAGAAAAGATTTAGACAGGATTTGTAACGGAAGAGAAAAGTTCGAGTCGCAAAACTGTTCTACACTTTTATAATCGCCTAGGAATCGCACTAGTTTAACACACGTCTGTTCGCTTTGATCGTCCATACAGGAGAGGGCGCACAACGTGCTCAGCCCGCGCGGCTGCCCTCCGACCTCCAGAAAACCTTTTAACGCCTAAATTTGAATTAGCTAAACAGCCACGCTTTACAAAAACAAAAGAGGTTTCTGGAAGTCGGAGGGCCCTCGTCCTAGAGGGGACTTGGCGGGTGGGACGCACGACCCGCCGTTGTGGTGCGCGCGCACAGCCGAGCCTACGTGCTCGCGACACGTCGGCTCATGGGCGCGCGTTCGCAGGCACCGAGGTGCGAGTCCCGATCGCCCGCAAGACGGCGGGAGTGCGCATGATTTCAAACATCCCGCCCGCCTTGTCGTGAGGCACGACAAAAATTTGAGCTTGCGCTGATCAATCGGAACCCACACCGCGGTGCTCAATTAACCATTGACACCTCAGAGTCAATGAACCGCACGCAGTTGGGCAAGAATGAACGTAGTGGTGAGTCATTCATTGATGCCGCATCCATTTTTCTCATGAAAATTTTTCGACTGAAAAGAGATGACGACAAAGAAGATAATAAAGACACAACGAATACGGTGAAACGGCCTCACACGTCCCTTAGCTTTCGGAGCCCGGAAGGGGCACAAGCTTCACAACTGGACGAGTGAGTACTCCCTTGGTTGTTCGCACTTCGGCGACCCGTACTTCCCCGTCGGTTCCGGGAAATTGCCGCAATACCCGGGCTAACGGCCATCGTGTGGGAGGCAGGGTCTCAGTTTTAACCAGGCAGAGTTGGCCGTCGGTGAGTCCGCCGCTGGAACGCCACCATTTTGGAAGCGGAGTCAAGGCCTGGAGATATTCCTTCGTCCATCGCTGCCACCAGTGATCCCGCAGTTGTTGGAGAAGGCGCCATCGCGACAGGCGATTGGACGACGCATCCAGCAGAGAGGGCTCCGGAATCCCGTTCAGAAGCCCTCCGATAATGAAGTGGCCTGGCGTGAGAGCTTCGATTTCCTCCGGATCGTCGCTGAGGGCCTGCAATGGACGTGAGTTGAGACACGCTTCTATTTCGGCGAGCAACGTGCTCAACTCTTCGAAGGTGAGGGTTTGCTCGCCAATCACCCGCCGCAGGTGGTGTTTCGTGCTTTTAACCGCTGCCTCCCACAGGCCGCCGAAGTGCGGAGCGGAAGGAGGGTTGAACCTCCAGCGAACTCCGTCGTTTGCCAGTTGACCCACTATCGAACGAGCCTCGGGACTGGCGTGTCGGAATAGAGCTCGCAGCTCGGAGTCAGCGCCTACAAAGTTCGTCCCGCAGTCGATATACATGACCTCGCATAGGCCTCGGCGAGTGACAAAGCGGCGGAAGGCCGCGAGAAACGCTGCGGATGAATAGTCGCTCACTACTTCGAGGTGCACCGCCCGCGTGCTGAAACAAACGAAAACCGCAACGAATCCCTTGTGCGACTTCTGGCCTCGTCCTCTGGTCGTCCGGATCTGGTATGGTCCCGCGAAGTCCACTCCGGTATGGAGGAATGGCCGGTGAGGGGTTGTCCTTGGCGCCGGCAGACTGCCCATCCGCGGCTGTGGGGTTGCCGCTCGAAGTCGGACGCAGCTGGGGCACTGACGCAGCACTCCCTTGATGAGCTGCCGCCCTCGAGGGACCCAAAACCGCTGGCGGACGGCTGCCAGGGTTGTCTGAACGCCGCCATGAAGCGTTCGGAGGTGTGCACTCCTGAGTATGAGGAGCGTGAGGTGAGACTTCGGTGGCAAGATGATTGGATGGCGCTGGTCAGCCGCTAAAACAGAGTTTTTTAGACAGCCCCCAACACGCAGCAACCCGTCGTCATCGAGGAAGGGGGTGAGCGTTCGCACCCCACTAGTCGTCGCCACCGGTCGTCCTTGCTTGACATCCCGAATGTCGCTCGGGAAGGCGAGGCCTTGCGCCAGTCGGATGCAGCTCCACAAGGCCTCATGCAGCTCCTCCGGCTGGAGCACCTGCGATGTCGCTGCCCGGGACGGCCTCTTGACCCATCGCCGCATCCACGCCGTTACTCGAGTCAGGCGCAGCAGGGAAGAGAAGCGACACAACTCCTCCGGTTCGTCATCGGGGAGTTTTGCTGCGAGGCACCGTAACGCTCGCTGTTCCGGGAGGTCGTCGTCTCCGTGAGGGCTGCTCGACTGAGGCCACAGCGCTTCGTCCTCCTGCAAGAAAGAAGGCCCCTGCCACCACAGTGGGTGATCCCGGAGCTCGGAGGGAAAGAGCCCTCGCGAAGCGCAGTCGGCGGGATTCACTTTGCCCGGCACGTGCTGCCACTGCGCCGTCGGATCTCGCCGGTGGATTTCGGCCACACGATTGGCCACAAACGTCGTCCATCGGGTCGGATGTCCGTGAATCCACGCGAGAGTCACTGTCGAGTCCGACCACAACACCGTCTTCGCCGAGGCGAGTTGCATCGCCTCCTTGACTCGCACTGCTACCTTGCTGAGAAGATCTGCTGCGGAATGTTCAAGCCGCGGAAGAGATATCCATTGGAGGGGTGCGACCTTAGTCTTCGCCAATGCTAAGGACACCGAGCTGCCCCCTCCTTCGACATACCGGAGATATACCACAGCGGCGACTGCTCGTTCCGAAGCGTCCGCGAAACCGTGCACTTCGACCGTCGCACCAGGGCCCGCGCCCTGAAACCATCGTGGCACTCGAACATCCTCCAGGAGAGGAAGTTCTTCCTGCAGGCGCTTCCACCCCTGGGCCTCCTCGTCAGCCACCGGGGCATCCCAGTCCAGTTGCTGCAACCAGGTAGCCTGTATAATTAATTTTGCGCGGATAACGATCGGCGCCAGCCACCCGAGTGGATCAAAGAGACGCGCAGTTCCTGAAACTATCTCTCGTTTAGTAGCTCCCGGCGTTGGTTGGGTGCGAACGACCACCGACAGGTCGTCGTGTTCAGAGTTCCACCGCAACCCTAGGACTGACTGCTGCGCGCCCGGGAGGTCGGCGACGGAGGATGACAGCGCGCGGTCTTCTTCGGGCACACCGTGGAGGAGACCGCTGTGGTTAGCCGCCCACTTGCGCAAGCGGAACCCGCCCGCCGTGCAGATCGCTGCGAGCTCCCTTTGCAGGCGAGCTCCCGATTCCAGGGAATCGGCGCCGGTAAGAACATCGTCGACGTACGTGTCCCTTTCTAGTGCTTCGGCTCCGGCCTTGTACTTCTCCCCTTCGTCAATCGCGAGTTGCCGCGTTACGCGAATAGCTAGGAAAGGGGCGCAAACCAACCCGTACGTCACCGTATTTAATCGGAATTCTTCCAGAGGTCCGCCATCCGCCGCCGGCCACAAGATTCTCTGGAGATCCCGATCTTCAGGATGTACGAGAATCTGACGGTACATCTTCTCGATGTCCGCCACGAACGCGAATCGGTGCCGACGCCACCGCAGCACAACGTCGGGTAGTGGCGGAAGGAGATTCGGGCCCGAAAGCAACGAACAGTTCAAAGATGCACCCGACTGCACCGAGGCCGAACCATTAAAAACTACTCGGAGTTTTTCCTCGGCCTCCGATTGTTTCCGGACTCCGTGATGAGGCAGGTAGCACACCCGATTGCCCGACGACGCGTCGAACGGGGCCACCTGTGACATGTGTCCAAGCTTCTCATACTCGCTCATGAAGGCAACGTATTGTTCTTTTAGAACGGCATCGCGGACAAATCGCCGATCCATTGCGCCGCACATTCGTTCCGCGACGCGCCTTGTACCGGTGAGATCGGGGAGGTGTGCGCGGGTTGGAAGGCGCACCTGGTATCGCCCCCCCACCACGCGCTCCGTCGTGAGTGCGAAGAGTCGCTCGCACTCCTCGTCGGCGAGAGTGAGAGGCAGAGGCACCGACAGCGGCTCCTCCCACTCCCAAAATTTGCGCAGCGCGGCCGACAAGTCTTCTTGGCACGAGCACTGCAGGGCCGTGATCGCCAGGTCCTGGCCCCCGCTCCCGACGCTGCCCAGCAAGATCCACCCGAGCTTGGTTTTTTGAGCGATGGGCTCCTGGGGCCCTCCGCGGCGTAGCCCGTCCATGGCCACCGTGGCGTATGCGTCCGCGCCGAGCAAAAGTTCGACCGGGTCTTTTGCGAAGTACGTCGGATCTGCTAAGGAGAGCCCTCTGACGTGGGGCCACGCGGTCGACGCGCACGGCACTGCGCCCGAATACGCAGACAAGCGCGGCAGAATAAGTGACGACACCATGACACAGAACTGTCCGTCGCGCGCCTTGACCGTCAAGCAAACTCGTCCGCGCGCATGCCCTGAGTGCTGGCCGCCGATACCGTAGATCGCCACGGCCGTCGGAGTCCGCGGGAGCCGAAGGCGCTGCGCCAGGGATTCCGAGATGAGGGACGTTTCCGACCCGGAGTCAATAAGCGCACGGACCGAGTGTTCGACACCGTCCTTGTCACACACGAGCACTCGCGCTGTCGCTAGAAGCACGGAAGCACCTCACGATGGTGCCTGCTTCGCGACATGAACAGTTTGATTCTGTCCGGAGAACGCGGGTGCATCGGCCCGCAGCGCGGGTAAGAAGGCATCGTGCAATGAAGTGTGATGCTTCCCGGAGCACCTAAAGCAGGTTTTTTCTGAATTGCAGGCACTAACCTCGTGCCTGCCTAGGCAATTACAGCACCGTCCATACCGCCGTGCCACTTCACGCCGCTCCTTGGGAGAGATCCGAATGAAGAGCTCGCACGCCGCGAGGTAATGGTCTCCCTTGCACATCGGACAGGCGCGATTGGACTCGGCCTTTGCTGGTCGCGTCGAGGCCGTTCGCGCGACGCGGACAGTACGAGGTGCGGGTTTCGAAGCACCCCCGCATCCTCCTTGGACTTCCTGCAACGCGTCCTGCGTCCGTAGCTGCTCCTGTAAGAACTCGCGGAGCACGCTATATCCCGGAGGATCTGAAGTCTTGCCGAGCGAGTGCTCCCATTCGCGCCGCGTTTTGAGGTCGAGTCGTTCGACAACAAGAAATACGAACAAGTCTTCGCACGAGGTAATGGGCCGCCCGATTCCTTCCAATGCTCCGACGGTGGATAGGAGGCCGTGAAAGATGCGCCTCAGATCTGCCGCACAGTCGCTCTTCATTTTCGGCAATGAGTTGAACGCGGCAAGATACGACCGCACTAAGAGCCTCTTATTTTCGTAATGCTCCGTTAAAAGCTTCCACGCCCGCTCGTAGCTTTCTGCGGTCGACGGTAAGTCGCGGATGAGGCATTCCGCATCCCCTTTCACGCACGTTTTCAAGTAATGCAATTTTTCTGTTTTTGATAGCGATGAATCCTCCCCGACGAGAGAAGCGAACAGATCGCGGAAAGACGGCCAGTCTTCGAAATGGCCGCTGAACTTCGGCAATTCGATGCGCGGGAGCGTTGCGCGGTGTGGGGCCTGCTCGGCTTTGCCCGGAGGAGGCGGCGCAGAGGCGAGAAGGTGCTTCTCAGCTTGGAGAAGATGTGCGCGTTGCTGCGAATAAGCTAACTCGACCGCACTAACGAAGTCCGACGTGACATAATCGTGCTTCTCCAACTGAGCTCTAAAGTCCCGCATGAGCTCGTAATGCTGTTCCTCGAACTTTGCCCACTTGGCCTCAAGCAAGGGCAAGGTTGAACGAATGAGCTCGATAGTTATTTTCGACAATCCTACCTTTTTCAAGTTCTCCCACGTTCGAGAAATGCGGCCGTGCAGTTCCCGCTGGGCCTCGATCCGACCCTCCATGTCGCTCATTTTCTTCTTTCTCTTTTTTCAGAGACACTTCACCACTGCACTGACTCGAAGGATCCGTTCGCAAACGATCCGGCTCGAAGGACCAAATGTGGAATGAAGGAAGAGAGAATGTCGGAAAAGAGAAAGGAGAGAGAGAGAGAAAGAGAAAGCGTTGCCGGGATAGAAATTAATGCAGTATTTGATTTGGGAAATGTAAATGTTGTATTGAACGAGAAAATGAGTATTGCAAAGAAAAGATTTAGACAGGATTTGTAACGGAAGAGAAAAGTTCGAGTCGCAAAACTGTTCTACACTTTTATTATCGCCTAGGAATCGCACTAGTTTAACACACGTCTGTTCGCTTTGATCGTCCATACAGGAGAGGGCGCACAACGTGCTCAGCCCGCGCGGCTGCCCTCCGACCTCCAGAAAACCTTTTAACGCGTAAATTTGAATTAGCTAAACAGCCACGCTTTACGAAAACAAAAGAGGTTTCTGGAAGTCGGAGGGCCCTCGTTCCAGAGGGGACTTGGCGGGTGGGAGGCACGACCCGCCGTTGTGGTGCGCGCGCACAGCCGAGCCTACGTGCTCGCGACACGTCGGCTCATGGGCGCGCGTTCGCAGGCACCGAGGTGCGAGTCCCGATCGCCCGCAAGACGGCGGGAGTGCGCATGATTTCAAACAATTTGAAAGCAGACTTCTGACACCAATTCCACGGTTAGAAGTGGGTATAAAGAAACAGAAATATAGAATATTATACATATATACACAGAAAGAAGGAGTATCCCACTGCTAACATCAATTCCACGTTTCTAACAATGGGTCCAATGTTCGGTCTTGAATCGGAGTATTGGTATAATAAGAAACAGAAAGCCTAACTATTACACAATGTTCGGTAGTACAATTCGACTGTATGCAACGCGTGGTATAATCGTGGTTTGAACGAAGTAGCTCGTTTTACGCGTGATATTCGTCATATAATTGATACAGAGTATTCTCGTAGAATAAAACAGTTTTCGATCGCCCAGCGCTCAGAGCACACGGCACGAGATCGCCTCTACAACTATTGCCCTAGGTTTCCCGTAATACATGTACTGGGGGCAAGTGTCGGGCCAGAAATCATGATCTAGCTGGTTAATTGGAATATTCTTACCGTGCTGCTGGAAACGCTCAGACAATCTTTGACCTCTCTCTCTCTCTCTCTCTCTCTCTCTCACGCTCGCTCGATGGTATGTCGCTCGCTGTGTTACTGTTTCTCTCTCGCTCTCGCTCTTAGTTCGGTTGTATGTCGGTGGAAATTCGTATGCGCTATTACGATGAGTACCTTCGAATCGTAAAAAGGTATTAATATACGATTAGGCTTGAGATGGCCTAAGCTCTCGTGTTATCGGAGCTGTAGATGTTACTCGCGAAGAGACCCCTCAGAACGGTCTAGATGTTTAAATCAGTCTAAATACAATACCAATTCCTCACCGAGAGAAGACTTGTGCGGAAGTGTTACTTAGGATAATAATATAATGTTCTTTATAAATGAAACTTATATGCTAACGGGCTCGGCGCAATTCGCCGACCACGTACCGGAAATAACGCGGATCGCACTATTCGCACTCTAGATTAGAATGCGAAACCAAAAAGAAAAACAAAAGAAATATGAGTCCTTGCTCTTATTAATAGCTAGATTTTAACACTACGATTTAACGAGGATCAATGAGTCTCTGATTAAACTGTAAGAATTTGCACAGATTAGCTCACAAAGAATAAACTAAGATATCCTCGGACAGAGGACTACGCACCTCGCGACTATACAGCCAACTGCGACGATGATTGCGTCTCGAGGTGGTTCCTAGGCCGGCTCAGAGGAAATTTTTAGGCTCCTCTCACAGAATCGGCCACATAGCGGTCGACGATATAAACAAACATTCGGCTGGCTATGTACAGTGAGACGCTGGTTTTGTTCGTTATTCTCTAACTAAGAGATTTTATTATGAGTGCAAGTCGATCTCGGCACGCAGGAACTTAGTAACTGTCAAGCACACGCTTCGGTGGAATTAATGATAACGAAAAATAGTCTTGCTCCGCAGCGATGCCTAACAGTGGCGCAATTAGTAAATGAAAAGAGAGAGAAAAGGATAAACAATATTCTTAAGCGGAAACTCGTCGCTAACCTTAAGTTACACTTACACTTGCATACCGCGTACACGCATTCGTTCCTTTGCTACATATATATATATTGTCATGAGTCGGTATATTGGGTGGGGACGACGGTGATTCCAAGGCGAGGAATATTCTACTTGAAGTTACCGCTCGACGGTACCACGCATGCGCTAGGCATACGCCGTAATATACAAGTATAGGCGCATACGAAGCCCGGAGTAAAAGGAAAATGACATGATTTTAACTCTAATACTCTAACGGTACGCCGGCTGCGATAGGCATACGCCGTAATATACAAGTATAGGCGCAACCGGAGATCGGAGTAGCAAGAACAAGGAAAATACTAGGCAAATAAGTTAAAAGTTACGCTGGGACGTAACACCCTCCCCCCTTGGAATCATTATCGTCCCCGATGATGTGTTAGGAACTAATTTAAGCGTAGGGGTTCCCTGACGTCCGGTGGTAGCGGATTCTAACGTGTAGCATCTGTCTATCGCGCCGATGACGTATCGCACTGGTCCCTCCCACTTTCAAATCGAAACTGTGTCCATGCGGATCTCCCCGTAATACTTGTAGGACACAATCGATCAGCGGCCTACGCACGCCTATGCACACCTCTACGTCCACCTCCCTGATGGTACGGGAGTTTCTCACCAGGCCGCATATGTCCTCGTCAGTCACACCGGCGTTGTCCCTGCACTCCAACTCTTCGAGTGCGCGCATGCGCGAGAGGAATTGAGCACCGACGGAGGGATATATGAGGCTCATGTTCAGATGTCGCAACATCGGCAAGTCCCCAAGGGCCTCTAATGAGAATTGTCCCCGGATGTTCGTACACCCCGTGATATCAAGGAAATCTAGCGACTTCATGTGGGCGCCGACCGCATCGATAAAGGACACCTCCACCCAGCTGTTGCAATGACGGGTGAGATGTTTCACTCCTGTGAAACGCGGTGGAAGCCACATTGCTCCCGTTACCGAGCCATATCCCAACTCCATGAAATTCGCCACCTCGCCGTGCTCTTCCGCCTCCGCCAGCTCCTCGTCGAGTGCCTCGTCCCTCGTCCCCTGATCGCAGTATCGCAGGCACATCTTGATCATTGCCTCTCCCATCGCGCGGTTGTGCCCCAGTGCCGTGAAACTTTGTCCCCGAAGAAGCCTGGTTGGTCGATGGTAAGCTCCGTCAGTCTGACCGGTTTTTAAGAGAAACGTCGCGAGGTAGTTGGGCTTCGTTCGAGTTCTGGTTAACGCGAGATTCTTCGGGCAACAACTCAGTGTGGCGAATGCAGCGCCCGTCATGGGTGTATCGGACGCGGACAACCTCGTTAATTTGTGGGCGGCAAATACCCATTTTAGTTCGGGGTCCACCGGACGCCCACACTCCCCTACGCTTAAATACCTTAACCTAGGGGCTCCGTTCGCGATCGCACGCAGTCCAGACGGCAGGACACTAAACCCGGAGAGATCTAACAATTCCAAAAGCGGGGCATACGTCGCGGTCAGTGTTAGGAGAGACGGACGCAAGTTCGCTGCCACTTCCGAGTCGCTAAGGTTGACGGCACGAAGTGCGGGGGCGCACCTCCGCAGCAACCAATAATATGCGTCATGGGTAACCACCTTCAAGTCTCGGTATTCCGGCCAGCGCCAGCTCGTTAGCGTCAGGGTAGTGGTGGTTTGGAGATGTATTAGCACCCCAGCCCTCCACGCTTTGTTCACCTGCTCCATCCTTGCCAGGTCGATGTAACTGACGTATTTGGCGATTTCCGCCACCACGTCCGCCGGAAGCAGCGGTGTTGGCCACCATCCCAGACCGTCGAACGGGTGCATCGCCGATGTTGACGAAACCGGAGGTTGAGCTCTATCGTGCCATGCGTCCGCCATTTGTAAGGCAATCCGCCGCTTGTGCAGGACGATCGGATGTTGCGCCGCGTCTTCCACCACCGGCTTCACCTGGTTTACGGTGGCGAAGGTCACGTAACCGCAATTCCCATGTGGGGATTGGCGCACGACTGCGTGTTCTGCCCCGGATGGTGCGAAGATCCGCATCAGGTCCTTCTTCTTTGTCCCTCGCGCAGCCGCGTCACGAACAGACGCCTACACTCAAGGTTCCTTGGTGTGCTCGCCATTTCAACTAAACTATGGTGTTATTAGAAATACAATTATTATCAATTCAGTGCCTGGCCCGATGTATGCCGTTTTTCTTATTGCCGCAACAGGAGGATGGCTGCGCAGCTAGCTGTAAGTGTGCGCGACGTGTCTAGAGTGCGACGTGCCTTTGGTCTTACCATCTACGCACGTATATTACTGTTACAGGGGTTGCACTTTGTCGGCGTGTTTAACAATACGCTCGCCATTCTCGTTCTCCAGCAGCACGGTGTTTCCCTCTAGGATTTTGACAACTCTGTAGGGCCCTCGATATCTACTACTAAACTTTCCCTTCTTCGGTTCGATAAGCACCCGCACCATGTCGCCCTCCCTCGCATTTAGTGGTCGCGCGTGTCTATCCTATCGCTCCTTAGATTTTTGTTTTGCAGCAATTAAGTTTATTCCCGCTACCACTTGCATCTCAGACAGGCGAGGTATTAATTCCCGTAGATACGATCCGTACGTATCTGTCCTGTCGTCGATGCAAAAAGAGTTCGGGTATCTTGCTAGTCTACCGAACACTAGTTCGTAGGGCGTAATGTTAGTCGCTTCGGGCACCGACGTATTATACGAGAACATTGCGAACGGTACCAACCGATCCCAATCGTCGTATTCGCCTAAATAATGTTTTATGTATTCGGTTAGTACTATATGACTACGCTCTAAGGCTCCATTAGTCTGCGGGTGGTAACCGGAAGTCGTTACGTGGTCGATATCGAATAATCGCCCAATTTCGCGGATAACTTTTGTAGTATAGGTATAGTATGGGCGTCGACGCGAACGAGCGATCGAGAATCGATGTCGTCGGCGCGTGACGACAGGCGGCGCGAGAGGCACGAGCAGGACACTGCGTGTGAGGCCTCGAGCGAGAGAACACGTGGCGGAATAAAACGGCGGAGAGGTTAAGTGCCAGGCGAGTATTATTACACCTGACCCAAGCGTAGTCCTACGGGAAGAACGGATACAACAACTTTATTTATAAAACTGGTACCTTTATCTGTTAATATTACTCGCGGAGCTCCGTACTGCAATATAAGGCTAGTCACGAGGACGTGAGCAATAGTCTCGGCCTTAATATCGGGTACGGGCACCGCGAGGCAGAATTTTGTTAGATTGTCCTGCATCGTGAATATGTGTCTATTCCCGTCCGGAGTCGTGGGGAGCGGTCCTACTGTGTCAAGAGATACTTTCGCAAAAGGCTCTATCGGTGTGTCGGTAATTACCATTGGTTCACGCGTTCTTGCTCGTATTAATTTCTTTTCCTGGCATTCCGCACAAGTTCTAATGAAGTTCTGGATCTCGTTTTTCATTCCCGGCCAATAAAATCTCTCTCTTATTCTTCGATAGGTTTTCGTAACGCCTTTATGCCCTCCCACAACACCTGCATGCAGTTCTTTAATAATCTCCGCCCGCATCGATTCCGGGGGAATTGATACCTTTTCCGTGAAAGGGTTATACCAGTATGTTCAAATACCTCACTAATTTCCTGTATGAACGTTTCGCGAGTCAAACTGTCTGTCATATTTCCCTCCAGCGATATACCGCAAGCGCTTGCCCCGTAGTTTGATAATGTTTTACTAAGGCTCTGCAGTCCAGTCACACTGTCCGTAGTACTAGGTGTATTAAAAAAACGGTCGGTCAGCACAATACTAAAAATTCGGTGCTGTCCGTATTGTGTTACCAGTATGTTTCCTTTCTTTGTCCTTGCAAGTTTCATGTCTTCTACCGAAATCATACGCAATTCTACGAGTAGCCGCGAGTAGTAAGAGTAAGCCGCTTCTGGACCCGAGGCGAGAGTAAGCCGATTCTGGACCAGTAATTCTGGACCAGTAGCCGATTCTGGACCAGTGTAGTCGATTCTGCTGGACCGCAGTCATTCGGTCTTGCATGTTAGCGTGTATTTTTTATGTTTTTAATGAAGTTTGCGGTTAGTGTCTTAATCACAGGTTAAAGTTTGCGGTTTGTCTTATCGGAGAGGTGAAGTTTGCGGTTTGTCTTTTAATGAGGGGAAGTTTGCGGTTTGTCTTAATCAGGTGGAAGTTTGCGCGGTCGGCGGTTAAAATCGGAAGAACGTTGGAAGGTGAAGACGGCGAGCCGTTCGATTCCACAGCGGTAGCGGTCAAGGTTAAAAGTCGGCGGTTGGGCGATATCGAGTCGGTCGCTGCTGATATCGGGGGGCCTTGCCTTATTTTTTCTGTTAGGTCGAAAGTTTGTGGTTTACACGGAAGTTAGAGAGTAGGAGGAGAAGGGGTTGGACAGGAACAATACGAAACGAACGATAAGCGATTACACGATACTCGAGCGAGCGTGTGGGCAACGATATCGAGAGCGGAGGACGATAAGCGCCATCGACACGCGGCGTTGTACTACGAAATGTAGACAGAGGTAGTAGTAGGCGTTGTACTTCGAAATGCCGTGCGGGGGGTTGGAAGTAGACCGGTAGGAGAAGGTTGCAGAGGAATGATACGATAAGCGATTACGCGGTACTCGAGCGTGTGTGGGCAACAACGATATCGAGAGCGGAGGACGATTGTACTACGGAGGAGGAGGTTGGGTGGGAGCAAGGTGTGCGGACAGTGAGGAGGGGGTCCGGCGTCATCTTGGAGCAGCGGACGCGTTGCAGGTCGGGGGTTGGAGGGAGGGGAGAGGGTCCCGGGGAAAGGGCGCTAGGCGCTAGCTAATATTCGCACGTTAAACGTAGCACATCGGTTAATACTCTTCGTAGCATCAGCAGACTAGGAAGCAGAGAAGTGCAGTTCGTTGTTATTATCTTTAGGTGAATTTACATTATACAATGTCGATACTGTCTACGAACATTTGAGCTGCGAAACGATAAAGTCGGGTGCGCGCGCGATGGAATACGGTAGTAAATGATCGTAATAATGTAAATATCAATGCCAGTATTATTTATTTATATCTATTGTTTTTACAATAAAGTTAAAAATACAATTTAAATATGTTCTTACGATACAAAGAATTAATATGAGAAATGTTAAATATAATCCTGCGTTTCTTGTTCCGATTGCAAATCTGATATGGATTCCTGCCAGTCTTGTTGCGATAGCAAATCCGGTATGGATTCTACGGGCGATGGCGAGGAAGAGGCATAAGTAGCTCCTTTTTCACTGTTGTTCTCTGTATCGCTTTCCTCGTTATCGTCAGAACTAAAACTCGCGCAATATGATATTGCCGAACAATCCTCAGAGTCCTGATGCAACATCGGTGCGCTGCAAAGACTTAAATTAAATATTTTTGCTAAAGCGAATAAAGTCTGTGAAGCTGTGTACTTACTTCAAATGTAATTGCAAGATTTCCCTGTGTTCTTTGTCATACATATAAATATCATTATTTAACTTAATAGCTAACATTTCCTCAAATCCGTAGTCGTCTATAAACGATAGAATATCTTCAATAATCTGTAATATTTCCATATAAAGCCATGTAGACGGTGATTTTATAAATTTGTCGTTTATCTCCATCATGAACTCGAATTTTGAAACACTGAAAAAGAATAAAACTGAGTATACGTGGAAAGTTGTAAATATGAAAAGAAGAATAAGAGTATTTATTATTTACTTACCATTTTGACGCTATCGTATCGGTCTCCTCCATCACCGGTATCATTATTTTAAATAATTTATTGAATATATAAAAAGTTGTATTTACTTTTATCATTAGAAACTTATGTAAATCTCTTTCAATAATAAATTTTAAAATATCTTTAATCTTTGTATCATTATTTATAAATTTCCAATGATTTGGACACTCAATCTCACATTTTTCACTAATTCATAGGAGATATTTGAAATTACAATTCTCCATGTTTAATTTCACTATGACGTTGAGACCACCGATCGTCCTTTGTTCACGTCTGAGCGTGCTATAAGGTACTGTTTATGATAGCGGGTGCAGTTTATATGCATTCGGTGTTAGATATTAATTTACAATAAGAGGGGGTAATTCTATCGTAGTAGAGGAGTCACATTTATTTTAGCTTACGCACAATACTAGATAATGGGTTATATTCTACTATGCGATCATGTAAAATAAGACAATAAGCACATGTATTGGGGGGGATATTATTAGCACATTCAAATTCAATTTTTACATCTACCGTACCTGTTTTGACCGTTTCGTTTTGGTGCGAACAATCAATTACTACTATTGGACCTATTGTATCAATGAAAGAGTCCATGCTCAGTAATGTTGCACATTCAGATAAATCTGATAAGTTATAATATGATTTTTTAAATCTAGCGTACATATCATATAAGATTGTAGCTTGATTGTTACCAAAATTTAAATTGAGCCTATCATAGGGATAAAAGTCGGAGTTTAAGTGAAGCTTAATATCCCGTAGAAAGCAATGATCGAATTTCGCACAGGCTTTCTTGAAATCATTTTTTCTATTAGTTTGAAACGCAAATATGATGTAGCGAGGCTTTTCTAGCTGAGTTGAGGCTTTAACAGCCCACGTATGATTTTGTGTTTCGGGTAATAAGGGATATTCGTGTAACTCCCAAGAACGAAAGCTCATTGAAATTGGTCTTTCATGTTGTAGAAGGCGTAAAAATTGTAATTGTACTATTGCGTTAGTACTTTCGTCTAACGTAATGTGTTTCATCATCCATTGTATTTTTGTTAATTCAATTTTTGGTTCCACGACAAATTCATGTTCGGATACTATTGCATTTTTATCATCTTTTGCTCTAATTAAAATTAATTCATGCCTTCCATATGTAATTACGCGTTTATAATCTTCAAAGAATCCTAAAATTATATTCAATGGTACGCAAAAACTAAACGAATTGACAGATTCGTTTAGCGGTTTCCATTTTCCATAATTCCAACCGGCTTTAGCTAGTTCCCTACTTTTAGAATCTCCGAGTGAAATATAATTCTTTAATGTAGTAGTAATGCCCACATTTTTACAACGGTCTATCTCAATTCCATTAAGCTCATATCGTATTTCAGTAAATAGGAAAGCAATTGCATTGTTTTCTAAGCGGCTAGTTTTATTTGCATCGTTATTATATTGTATGCTACACCGTCCCTCAATTAATAAGTAACTTTCACATGGTAATACAATTAAATCTTGCTGCTGTATCGGAATTCTTATTTCATCGTTAAAACATAGAGAAGAATTAACGTAGGGATTATAAGCATGAAACTCGTAGCCACTAATTCGATTATCAATAACAGGAGAATCATGAATATTAAGCGGGTCGCTCATATTATTTAGATATTACCGTAAAGCCTAGCGATTCTAAAAATTTCTTATTTGTCGAACTTAACCTCTTTATTTTCGATGTTGACGCCGATGTAAGACTCTTTCGCGAATGAGATGGGTTTCGGTGGAAGTGTATCGCTCTACTGACACGTTTCTTAATCGGTCCTCTTAATTTACATACTTTTTCCACGCTATTAGCCCTCCTATCATTATTGTTATAAATTATCATTTTTTCTATTATGTAATCTTATTGTCACTTCTTCGTCTCCGAAATCAACTAAATCTCCGCTTTGATCTACTACTCGTAAATTTATACGGTCTATAACTCTTACGATGATTGGAAGATAAATGACGTTTGACGGCGTTTCCGATATTTTATATCCTGGCTCAACGTTTGGGAAAAATTCATGAATTGTGTGCACAATTTTCCCGTTACTATATGCACCGGCAGTAATACTACAGTCAATACGAATTATATTCACTTTAATAATTTTTACTGTAATATCCGATTCATACCATTTTTCAGGTTCAAGTATTCTCTTGTTTGAAAATCCTAATATACTTCCAATACTGTTTGGTTTACCGAAGTCAATAGAATACTTACATTTGATTTCACTTTTTAACGTACTATTATTTGCACGTAATATGAAGATATTATCTGGATCCTCGCTTACCTCTTTACGAATATTGTCTTGAATATAGGTATTAATACTTGATAGTTCGTAGGAACCTTTTGGTATAACGATTTCCTTATTACCGTCGTAATAAAATTTATTATTTGATTCATCGGTATTAGGAATAGCGTGAAATGTTTCGGCTATCAAGTCTGAAGACATGCCACTTAAAGTTACAGTAAACGACATTTTTAGATGTTACGTTTAAGAAATTCAAAGCATAACTGACCACAATTAGTCATGTCGTATGATTGATAACTGCTGTAATTATAAGAAACTGCTGCTAGGTTTTTTTTATTAAAATAATTTATTAGTTCTAACGGTGGCCTTAAATTACCGAACGAATCAAAATATTTAACATTGTTTCCTTTTTTAATATATGCCACACAGTGTGTTCCTTTTCCTTCATTATTATCCAAATTTTCTATTCCACATTCATTTCTTCTTATCGTTATAGGTAGTTTATTTCGCATAAAAACCCCTCTAAAATATGGAATACTTTTGCATGCTTTTTCTAATTGTATATTAGTGGTTACTCCAGTTGCGACTAATGTATTCGAATTATTATTTTTTTTTTTTCCGGCCTTTCTTCGTTTTCTAATACCGCGACCGCTTATACGTTTATACGGAGATAAATAGAGTCCGCGACCCTCTAAAGTTGCATTGTGTCTTTTCAATTCTTCTAACTGCTTTTGCTGAGCTTTAGACCTATTTATTGCGGATGCAATATTAGCAGCACCTCCCGCTAGCAAACCCAAGACACCGAGAAGTGGCAATAGCGGTATAAATCCGCCTCGTTTAGCAATACGTATCTTTCTTTTTCTATTTTTCTTTTTATTCATGCCCATACCCATTTTTCTTTTTGCATTCATAGGAACCCAAGTAACAGTAGCGGCAATACGATGGCCAAGTTTAGTATCTTGCGCTGTAGCAATTTGTTTAGCAGCCGCTGCTAAAGATTTATCTGCCTTATGTCGCTCCTCGATGTCTTTACTATTAGAATAGGCGATGTCGTGTTCGCGACAAGCTGAATCTAATTGGTTTATACCTTTTTGTCCTAATGATAATCTTTTGTTTAAATGCGTACCAAGTCCGCAAATCTGATACCCCGGAATATGTAATTCGAAAGGAAGTGCATTGATTGCAGAGTTTAATATACCACTCCCCTTAGTATGACTGCTATTCACTCTTTCTTTTCTATTTGCATACGCTATCATTACACTTACACTTCACCATCTTCTGAGATAATAAAGCTAATAAATGATTACTCGCCTATTTATATGCTTTTGCTGTAAGCGAATATTCGTAGTTATTCTTTTAGTCTCTACGGGTAATATTATCATGCGTTTCGTTAAGCAGCCGTTGTCAATTTGTAATAATTTTGTGTGTGAAAAAATGTTACTTGAAGAAAATCGTAATGATAATTATCGACGTCATAGTAAGATACTCCCCAATACTATTCGCTGTATAATATGCGTGACCATCTAATTGTGGAAAAACCAATATAATAGTTAATTTAATTGAAAGCCCTAATGGAGGGCGCTTTGAAAATATTTATGTGTATTCGAAATCGCTACAACAAGTAAAATATCGTTATCTCGAAAGAATTATATCAGCAGTACCAGACATCGGCTATTATACATTTTCAAATAATAGCGAGATTATTCCGATTTCTGAAGCTTTACCTAATTCTATCTTTATATTCGATGATGTAGCCTGTGATAAACAGCAAACTATAAGGGAGTATTTTTCAATGGGCAGACATTCTAATATCGATAGTTTTTATTTATGTCAAACTCATGCAAAAATACCTAAGCATCTTATAAGAGATAATACGAATTTATTAGTAATTTTTCAGCAAGATAATACAAATTTACGCCATATTTATAATGAACATATTAATACGGATATGAGCTATGAAGATTTTCTAGCATTATGTAGAAATTGCTGCGAGAAAAAGTATGGATTTTTAGTAATTGATAAGGATAGTAATATTCAAAATGGAAGGTAAGAAAAGAATTTGACCAGTTTGCTATTATATAAATCAGTATACTGCTAATATTCAGTCATTATACATCCACGGAAGGAGTGAGAAGTGAGATGGGTGGTACGCGAGAAAATAAGAAACGCCGGCAAATTTTAAAACATATCGTGAAAACAAGTGATATAATTCGAAAAAAATATAAAGATTTGAAACTTGGTAAAATAGAGTCTGAGGAATATTTAAAAGAAACATATAAACCGATAACTAAACCTCTACAAAAATTACTAGAGAAAAATATAATTACAAATATCAATAATGAAAACGAAAAGAAAAAATTTGAAATTGAAAAAAATATTGAAAGTGATATTGAAGATATTGAAGATAATGAAGGTGATGTTTTTGAAGATGAAGGTAGTGGAGGAATTGAAGACTTGAGTAAGAAAAAAACAAAGGAAATGGTTAATCCGTCATTGAGTGAAACGCATTATAGTTATTCTCCGTCTAGTGCCGTTATTAGGAGTACTAAAACTAAAAATGATAATATAAAATTTAAGGCAACGCCACAAATAGGTAGGAGAAGGACATTTGCTGAAGCGTCAACTCCTACATCTCCTATACCATTATCGATAGAAAGACCAAATGTTGAAGAACCTTCGCCGTTAGAAAAATCACATGCGGAATCCTCTATTAGTGAAATATTACAAAATCCGCCTGAAGATGTTAGAAATTTAATGCAGGAGAACTTAGGCCCATTATCACGAAAATATATTAGCTTATTTTTCAGTACAGATTTTGACAAAGAAATTGATCATGTTTACGGCATATATTTTAAAGATGACAATTTAATGTTAGGTGACAGCATATTTGAGGTGGATGAAAATGATAATATTATTATTAAGAAAACTAGATACGGCGGAACCCCTGGAATTTTCGAATTAATTTTCAAGAAAATTCCCCATTCAAAATTATATAATAATACAGATTTAATTAAGTATAAAACTATTTTATTAAAAACAAATGCCTTCCGTAGAGATTACCAATCATCACAACAGATTATGGGCAGTAAAGGATTTAAATATAAAAAAATAATTGCTCCATTACTAGCACCACATTTAGCTATAGCTACAGCCGCGGAAAGAGCCAAAACAAAATCTAATAAATTTAAAGTTGGAGCAGGAAATAAATTTGCAATGAAAAAATATATACCGAATAATATGTTAGTTACGAATGAACCAGTGAATTATGTTCACTGGGACAATCCTAATGAGCTTATTGACCGTTTACGGCTTTTAATATCATCAAAAAAAGTTGGACATACAGGACATGATAATGAAATTATGTCAATAGTGGACGAACTTCGCGAAGCCAATATTATTATATAATATTTGTGTATGCCTAAATTATATTTAGTCTTATAATGTTCATTAACAAGTTTAGTGGTAAGGGCATAGAAGATGCTAATGATCGGTTACAAAATTCTAATATGAAAAGGAAAGGTATTTTTCTTCATTTCAACGTTAATGAGGGCGGCTATGATGCAAAAAATAGAAAAATTATACGATTAGCAAATCCTGGAAACTCTACAGACGCTGCGAACAAATACTATGTAGATAAACGTATATTAAGTAACGATAGGGCACTTCGAGGCAGTCTCAACGAAAAAATTGAAAAGTGTGCATCGCAAAGCGAAGTTAATTACGATAAATTAAAGAGAATAAATGCCGTATTAAATCTTTATGGCGCAAATTTCAATAAACTTGATGAAGTGACTTCTACGTTAACAGAAAAAATTATAAAGTTAGAAGTAAATGGAAAAGAAAATAATAAATTGCTGCAAAATGTTATACAAGATTTCCTCGCGGAACAGCAAAAAATAGAGTCTGATGAAAAAAACCTTAATGAAAAATTGAATACAATTTCTAAAAATATTGAAGAAATTAATTATAATATTACTTCAGCAAAAAATAGTATTAGTCATCATGAATATTTTATAAGCAATCTTACGGAATCGGCTACGACAAAGGATGCAGTAGAGAATTTGACCACGGCATTGGAAAAAGATATAGTGAATCTACAATCTCATCTTGATGAGCAGATAAATGGGGTAAAACAAAATTTACACGATAAAGAAAACGACATAGCTAATATTCGTAAAGAATTTGTGACACAAAATACGCTAAAAATTTCAATTGACGAGCTGCGGAAGGATGTGAATGATAATAAGGAGAATTTAAGAAACACTCAGATTGCAATTATAGAAATTATAAATAGTACATAAGCACATGATAATGTAGTAGAAACCTAAAATCATGAAATTAATTAAAGAACAAGAGCAGTTAGTAAAAGAATTGCATACACCTGTGAGAAAGAATTTTGTAAGAAGACGTGTTATAATTAAAGGATATGATGATTTATGGCAAGCTGATTTAGTAGATATGAAAGCATATACGCGATTTAATTCGGGATTTCAATATATTCTCACAGTTATCGACACATTTTCTAAATATGGCTGGGCTCGTCCGTTGAAAACGAAACAAGGTAAAGATGTGGTAAAGGCTTTCTCAAATATCTTCGAGGAGCGTAAACCTAAAAATTTGCAAACGGATGATGGGAAAGAATTTTTTAATAAAGATTTTAAGAATTTAATGGATAAACATGAAATAAATCATTATTCTACATATAGTGTTATGAAGGCATCGATAGTAGAGCGTTGGAATAGAACGTTAAAAAATAATATGTGGAAATTATTCTCGTTAAACGGAAGCTAAAAATGGACGCATATGTTAAATAAACTTGTATACGATTACAATATGCGTAAACATAGAACAATCAAAATGAGACCTGCAGATGTGACAAATAAAAATGCTAGCACGCTTCTTTCATCAGTTTATAGTAATATAAAGATCGTTAAACCGGGCAAATATCGAGTTGGAGATTTTGTACGTATTAGTAAATACAAGCATTTGTTTGAGAAAGGATATACGCCTAATTGGACGACTGAAATTTTTAAAGTTACTTCTATGCAACATACTTATCCTATCACATATTTAATTCAAGATTTACGAGGAAATGACATTAAAGGCGGTTTCTATGAATATGAATTATTAAAAGCTAAGCATAGCGATATTTATTTAGTTGAAAAAGTTATTCGTAGAAAGCAAAATAAAGTATATGTTAAATGGTTGGGATTAGATAAATCACATAATTCATGGATTGATATAAATTTAAAATAAATTTATTTTTAATTGTGTACTTAATTACAAATTGATAATAAAATATAAAAATTCATTATATTCACAATCAGTGCATATCAATGTACATTATTATTTAAGAAGATTTATTAGTTACGTTATGACAGTACCAATTTCTAAAAACTTGTACTTCAAGTAAAGGACAATGCGGAATTTTATTATTCCAATTTCTCTCTTTTACATGCATTTTACACATTATAGTGTTGATGTTCACTTTATTATACAGTTTATTAGAAACTAGAACATCAAATTTAGGACATGCCAGTTCCTCTAAATTTATATTTCGGATTCCAAGTTCGTTCAATAATTTCTTTTCATAAGTTCCACCTTTATATGCAACAATTGGACTGTCATATTTTGAGATAAAATCTTGGACTATATAGGGCAAGTCCTCTTGTTCAAAATTTTCATATCCGTAATCTTTGAATAAAATTCCGTGAACGTTGTTGTATACATAACGCGCGCTTCGCTGATCTTCAACACTTAAATCGCTAAAGTTTTTATTCAAAAATAGGTATTCACGTAATATATTTTCATTTATAGATATTATCGCAATTTCTTTGCATAAAAACGTATGTCGATTAATTGTAAATCCATCCATATCGATGAAATGCGTTATTTTTTCATAATCGGCTGTAGCCTGAAAATAATATTAATTTAAGCAAATTAGAGTATTGAAAATAAAAATTTGTTTTACTTATATTCGAACTACATACCATAATTATATTTTTAAATTTGCACTTCACTTACAAAACTGTAACTTTTCAATTTCACTTTAATGCAAATGTTGCACAAACTTTAGTCGACCGAAGTTTCTTTCAAAAAGATTCGTCTCGTACTGAAGCTCCTATTTGCGCTGTAGGTATTAAATGTGTGGAAAATCAGAAATTGAGCGTGGGCATAATTGTTGAAGGGAGTTGGAGATTGAAGAAAAGTGACGTATGCTGGAAGTTTGGGTGGAAGAGTATGGGGTGCATAAATAGCGCTACTTCGCGATACGCGCAGTTTAGTCGTTGAATAGCGCAAGTGCATTAACAGTTCAGTAGATATTTGCAGTGAACATGTGCGAAAATACGTTCAGTTTGCTGAATAGTGTCGGTATTATAAGCAAGTTGCCAGTGAACCCGGTACCAGGCTTGGAAATTAATAAATCATATTTAATAAGCGGAATGAGAAAAATGAAGACCCGCTTTGGAGATAGAGTTATGTTTGATTTAAATGATACATTCTCTATTTTTCTGCCATTACGTATAAGTAATATTTTATTAGAAAAAAGCAAGCATTACCAAGTTATAGAGAACTGCCTTACAAGCGGTAAACCAGTTCATCTAATATACCTTGGTGGAAAATATAATGAAATGAAATTCTCTACTGATGATAATGATGATGATGATGATGTAAAAGAAGAAGAACATGTAGAGAGTGAGAAGAAAAATATGAAAAATGAGAGCGAAAAAGATTCGTCAAAACGTAAGCGCAAAAATGGAAACGAGATGTCAAAGGATGAAAAGAATAAAAAAAAGCAGCATCATAATCAAAAACAGGTTTGTAGACATACATCAAGTATGTATATAATTATAAATGATTTTAGTAATAAAACTATATAAAATAATAATTTCATTACAGATAAAACAAACTGTTTCATTCAACAAATTCTACTACTTATATATATTCGACGATACGTATCCTGAAGAATACCGATGTGCGCGTAAAGGATTCTGGCATATCGACTCCGCATATTTTAAAGCACGGGTTAAAAAAATGGATGATTTGCTTCAAGATATTATGAATTTGAAATTTACACAATATATAAATAATGAAAATAATGTATAAAATTTCTAATGTATTTAGCCATCTATATAAAATTAATAAAAAATGAGTTCATTATAAACTAGTACATATTTTTCTTTCACATCAGTCTTTCGTCCTACCGTGACACGTGAGCACCTCAATTCTAATCATGGCGAAATTAATTATATTTATAATTCACACTGCGATACATCTTCAACTTTATCCTTCTCTCTTATCTATCAAGACCAATTTGCGAGTGCCTTCTACGCATCCGATGAATAAACGTTCAACAATTAAATATCTTCAATATTACGGCTATATGAACACTAACGATTCAAAATCACAAACTATTGATAATGATAAATTGGCAGATGCAATACGAATTTTTCAACAATATTGGAATCTTAAAGTCGATGGGACTCTAAATGCTGAAACGGAAAAGTTGATGGAGGCAAAGCGTTGCGGAGTAAGTGATCATGTCAGCGATTACACACTTCATTCTTATAAATGGAACAAAAAAACATTGCGTTGGTATTTCCATGTCGGAACAACAGATCAAATTAACATTGCAAAAAAAGCATTTGTTTTGTGGCAAAAGCCATCTCGGCTAACCTTTACTCAAGTACAAAGTAAAACTGAAGCGGATATAATTATATCATTTGAAAATACAATGCATTACAGTGTTAATTCACCGCAACAAGTTTGTTCACCGCCATTCTCTAATCAAACATTAGCACATGCAGATATGCCGAATGAAAGTAATAATGTCAGAGAAATTCATATATCTAAATCGTGGAAATGGATGATAGGCGAGGGGCCGATAAACGATGAGTCATTCAGTTTATACGAAACATTAACACACGAAATTGGTCACAGTCAAGGTATACTACATTCGTCAAATATGAATTCAATAATGTCGCCGTTTTATCACTATGAAAATCATACAGATTATATTAAACTTGAGGAAGATGATATATTAGCTATACGAAATTTATATAATGTTAATGCTGAGAATGAGTCTGAGGACGAATTCGGCGAAGATGCAAATGGTAATGCTTCTCCTGATACGTCACCAGATGCACCAACATTAGTTCCACCAAAAATTAGTCGATTTATGTTCAGCTCCAGCAGATGATTTAAAATTTTTCATTTTTAAAGCACGATTGTATATATTCTATAAAATTTGGGTATGGCCATTTAATTTAAACGTTAAATATCGAAAGTATGAGGAGCCACAGTTAATAAGATCGTGGTTAAAATTTTTGCCATTTAATTTTTCAGGAATTAATGCAATATATGAAAGAGTAAATGGAGAAGTTGCATTATTTTCTGATAATAATATTTATATATTCAATCCTGATACTTTCCAATTAAAAACTGGTTATCCCATGACATATCAAAAACTATTTGGCAAAGACTTTCAGTATAATGGAGTGCAATCTGCTGTTTTAACAAATACCGGTAGAACATATATTTTTTATAAAGGAGTATATGTAATTGAAATTGACGAATGTAGATATCAGCCTAGAAAGTATATTTTAATTAACGATTTATTTAAGGGAATTGGCCTATCCATATCTCCACAAAATCCATTTTCAGTATTTAAATATATAAATGGTAAACTTTATACATTACAAAACGGTAATTTTTATGAATTTGACGAATTTAATTTCAATGTTGTAAGGTCAGGGCCGTTCGATCTCTCCATTTTCAGTATTCAATTTATTACTGATAGTAACATTATAGCCAATTTGAGAGATATGGTAGAAAAATTAGTTCAATTTTATGGTGAATACAATAAAAATGTAAATTCAAGATTATCTTATAACGCAAATAAACGTGATATAAACGAATTTAACACACAAGCAGAGATAAGAAATCATATGATTTCTTATCTATGATAAAAGCGGTGCGGTGGTAAATCAGAGAGAGGGGATAGTCGTAGCAGGACAAATATATGCAGGAAATTGTGCGTCCGTTGTATTCTAAACCGCGACCGTAAGCGGAGGCGGAGGAGGCTAACGAAGTGAAGTGCAGTGAAAGTTACAAAACGGTAGTGTGATTAAAGAGGTGTAAAATGAAATCTATTAATAGATTATCGGCGAAAATAGAAAACAATGTATTAAATCAAATGCCGTTTTTGAAGAAAGAAGAGGATTTTAAAGAGTGGAAAAAGCAATATACTACATATGTAAAAAAAACGAAAATACTCCTAAATAATGAAAATATGAAAAAAGAATATAAAGTGAAACTGATGGAACAATTAAAGCGGCTGTGGAATTTAAAGTATTTCGTAAACGAACGATTACGAAGAAAAAAAGAAAATGCTGTGAATAAAAAACAGCTAATGCAAAAAGAAGAAAATTTATTAAACCGAGCGTATTTAATTGAATCAGAAGCAGATAAAACCCAATGGATAAAAGATTGTGAACAGCATTTAAAATATTTGCATTCATATTTAGTCAATAAAAAAGAAAAAATAAGTGTCGGTAGGAAACAACATTTACTTGCGCAAATAGCTAAACTAACTTGTACGTGTGAACAATTAAGTTTTAATTTCAATCTACATTCTGGATCTGGATTAAATGAAGAAAAACAGAAGGATAAGAATGTTACACTGAAATGGAAAGAAATTGAAAGCGGACATGCCTTCTGTTTGAAATCATGCGCACTCCCGCCGTCTTGCGGGCGATCGGGACTCACACCTCGGTGCCTGCGAACGCGCGCCCATGAGCCGACGTGTCGCGAGCACGTAGGCTCGGCTGTGCGCGCGCACCACAACGGCGGGTCGTGCGTCCCACCCGCCAAGTCCCCTCTAGGACGAGGGCCCTCCGACTTCCAGAAACCTCTTTTGTTTTCGTAAAGCGTGGCTGTTTAGCTAATTCGAATTTAGGCGTTAAAAGGTTTTCTGGAGGTCAGAGGGCAGCCGCGCGGGCTGAGCACGTTGTGCGCTCTCTCCTGTATGGACGATCAAAGCGAACAGACGTGTGTTAAACTAGTGCGATTCCTAGGCGATTATAAAAGTGTAGAACAGTTTTGCGACTCGAACTTTTCTCTTCCGTTACAAATCCTGTCTAAATCTTTTCTTTGCAATACTCATTTTCTCGTTCAATACAACTTTTACATTTCACATATCAAATACTGCATTAATTTCTATCCCGGCAACGCTTTCTCTTTCTCTCTCTCTCTCTCCTTTCTCTTTTCCGACATTCTCTCTTCCTTCAGCCCACATTTGGTCCTTCTAGCCGGATCTTTTGCGAACGGATCCTTCGAGTCAGTGCAGTGGTGAAGTGTCTCTGAAACAAGAGAAAGAAGAAAATGAGCGACATTGAGGGTCGGATCGAGGCCGAGCGGGAACTGCACGGCCGCATTTCTCGAACGTGGGAGAACTTGAAAAAGGTAGGATTGGCGAAAATAACTATCGAGCTCATTCGTTCAACCTTGCCCTTGCTTGAGGCCAAGTGGGCAAAGTTCGAGGAACAGCATTACGAGCTCATGCGGGACTTTAGAGCTCTGTTGGAGAAGCACGATTATGTCACGTCGGACTTCGTTAGTGCGGTCGAGTTAGCTTATTCGCAGCAACGCGCACATCTTCTCCAAGCTGAGAAGCACCTTCTTGCCTCCGCGCCGCCTCCTCCGGGCAAAGCCGAGCAGGCCCCACACCGCGCAACGCTCCCGCGCATCGAATTGCCGAAGTTCAGCGGCTATTTCGAAGACTGGCCGTCTTTCCGCGATCTGTTCGCTTCTCTCGTCGGGGAGGATACATCGCTATCAAAAACAGAAAAATTGCATTACTTGAAAACGTGCGTGAAAGGGGATGCGGAATGCCTCATCCGCGACTTACCGTCGACCGCAGAAAGCTACGAGCGGGCGTGGAAACTTTTAACGGAGCATTACGAAAATAAGAGGCTCTTAGTGCGGTCGTATCTCGCCGCGTTCAATTCATTGCCGAAAATGAAGAGCGACTGTGCGGCAGATCTGAGGCGCATCTTTCACGGCATGCTATCCACCGTCGGAGCGTTGGAAGGCATCGGGCGGCCCATTACCTCGTGCGAAGACTTGTTCGTATTTCTTGTTGTCGAACGACTCGACCTCAAAACGCGGCGCGAATGGGAGCACTCGCTCGGTAAGACCTCAGATCCTCCGGGATATAGCGTGCTCCGCGAGTTCTTACAGGAGCAGCTACGGACGCAGGACGCGTTGCAGGAAGTCCAAGGAGGATGCGGGGGTGCTTCGAAACCCGCACCTCGTACTGTCCGCGTCGCGCGAACGGCCTCGACGCGACCTGCAAAGGCCGAGTCCAATCGCGCCTGTCCGATGTGCAAGGGAGACCATTACCTCGCGGCGTGCGAGCTCTTCATCCGGATCTCTCCCAAGGAGCGGCGTGAAGTGGCACGGCGGTATGGACGGTGCTGTAATTGCCTAGGCCGGCACGAGGTTAGTGCCTGCAATTCAGAAAAAACCTGCTTTAGGTGCTCCGGGAAGCATCACACTTCATTGCACGATGCCTTCTTACCCGCGCTGCGTGCCGATGCACCCGCGTTCTCCGGACAGAATCAGACTGTTCATGTCGCGAAGCAGGCACCATCGGGAGGTGCTTCCGTGCTTCTAGCGACAGCGCGAGTACTCGTGTGTGACAAGGACGGTGTCGAACACTCAGTCCGCGCGCTCATTGACTCCGGGTCGGAAACGTCCCTCATCTCAGAATCCCTGGCGCAGCGCCTCCGGCTTCCGCGAACTCCGACGGCCGTGGCGATATACGGTATCGGCGGCCAGCACTCAGGGCATGCGCGCGGACGAGTTTCCTTGACGATCAAGGCGCGCGACGGACAGTTCTGTGTTATGGTGTCGTCACTTGTTCTGCCGCGCTTGTCGGCGTATTCGGGAGCAGTGCCGTGCGCGTCGACCGCTTGGCCCCACGTCAGAGGGCTCTCTTTAGCAGACCCGACGTACTTTGCAAAAGACCCGGTCGAACTTTTGCTCGGCGCAGACGCATACGCCACGGTGGCCATGGACGGGCTACGCCGCGGAGGGCCCCAGGAGCCCATCGCTCAAAAAACCAAGCTCGGGTGGATCTTGCTTGGCAGCGTCGGGAGCGGGGGCCAGGACCTGGCGATCACGGCCCTGCAGTGCTCGTGCCAAGAAGACATGTCTGCCGCGCTGCGCAAATTTTGGGAGTGGGAGGAGCCGCTGTCCGTGCCTCTGCCTCTCACTCTCGCCGACGAGGAGTGCGAGCGACTCTTCGCACTCACGACGGAGCGCGTGGTAGGGGGGCGATACCAGGTGCGCCTTCCAACCTGCGCA
This sequence comes from Priocnemis perturbator, assembly GCA_963942575.1. NCBI lineage: Eukaryota > Metazoa > Arthropoda > Insecta > Hymenoptera > Pompilidae > Priocnemis > Priocnemis perturbator. The sequence goes on from CAWWDK010000127.1 coordinate 753,578, forward strand.
CACCTCCCCGATCTCACTGGTACAAGGCGCGTCGCGGAACGAATGTGCGGCGCAATGGATCGGCGATTTGTCCGCGATGCCGTTCTAAAAGAACAATACGTTGCCTTCATGAGCGAGTATGAGAAGCTTGGACATATGTCACAGGTGGCCCCGTTCGACGCGTCGTCGGGTAATCGGGTGTGCTACCTGCCTCATCACGGAGTCCGGAAACAATCGGAGGCCGAGGGAAAACTCCGAGTAGTTTTTAACGGTTCCGCCTCGGTGCAGTCGGGTGCATCTTTGAACTCTTCGTTGCTTTCGGGCCCGAATCTCCTTCCGCCACTACCCGACGTTGTGCTGCGGTGGCGCCGGCACCGATTCGCGTTCGTGGCTGACATCGAGAAGATGTACCGTCAGATTCTCGTACATCCTGACGATCGAGATCTCCAGAGAATCTTGTGGCCGGCGGCGGATGGCGGACCTCTGGAAGAATTCCGATTAAATACGGTGACGTACGGGTTGGCTTGCGCCCCTTTCCTAGCTATTCACGTAACGCGGCAACTCGCGATTGACGAAGGGGAGAAGTACAAGGCCGGAGCCGAAGCACTAGAAAGGGACACGTACGTCGACGATGTTCTTACCGGCGCCGACTCCCTGGAATCGGGAGCTCGCCTACAAAGGGAGCTCGCAGCGATCTGCACGGCGGGCGGGTTCCGCTTGCGCAAGTGGGCGGCTAACCACAGCGGTCTCCTCCACGGTGTGCCCGAAGAAGACCGCGCGCTGTCATCCTCCGTCGCCGATCTCCCGGTCACGCAGCAGTCAGTTCTAGGGTTGCGATGGAACCCTGAACGCGACGACCTGTCGGTGGTCGTTCGCACCCAACCAACTCCGGGAGTAACTAAAAGAGAGATAGTTTCAGGAACTGCGCGTCTCTTTGATCCACTCGGCTGGCTGGCGCCGATCGTTATCCGCGCAAAATTAATTATACAGGCTACCTGGTTGCAGCAACTGGACTGGGATGCCCCGGTGGCTGACGAGGAGGCCCAGGGGTGGAAGCGCCTGCAGGAAGAACTTCCTCTCCTGGAGGATGTTCGAGTGCCACGATGGTTTCAGGGCGCGGGCCCTGGTGCGACGGTCGAAGTGCACGGTTTCGCGGACGCTTCGGAACGAGCAGTCGCCGCTGTGGTATATCTCCGGTATGTCGAAGGAGGGGGCAGCTCGGTGTCCTTAGCATTGGCGAAGACTAAGGTCGCACCCCTCCAACGGATCTCTCTTCCTCGGCTTGAACTTTCCGCAGCAGATCTGCTCAGCAAGGTAGCAGTGCGAGTCAAGGAGGCGATGCAACTCGCCTCGGCGAAGACGGTGTTGTGGTCGGACTCGACAGTGACTCTCGCGTGGATTCACGGACATCCGACCCGATGGACGACGTTTGCGGCCAATCGTGTGGCCGAAATCCACCGGCGAGATCCGACGGCGCAGTGGCGGCACGTGCCGGGCAAAGTGAATCCCGCCGACTGCGCTTCGCGAGGGCTCTTTCCCTCCGAGCTCCGGGATCACCCACTGTGGTGGCAGGGGCCTTCTTTCTTGCAGGAGGACGAAGCGCTGTGGCCTCAGTCGAGCAGCCCTCACGGAGACGACGACCTTCCGGAACAGCGAGCGTTACGGTGCCTCGCAGCAAAACTCCCCGATGACGAACCGGAGGAGTTGTGTCGCTTCTCTTCCCTGCTGCGCCTGACTCGAGTAACGGCGTGGATGCGGCGATGGGTCAAGAGGCCGTCCCGGGCAGCGACATCGCAGGTGCTCCAGCCGGAGGAGCTGCATGAGGCCTTGTGGAGCTGCATCCGATTGGCGCAAGGCCTCGCCTTCCCGAGCGACATTCGGGATGTCAAGCAAGGACGACCGGTGGCGACGACTAGTGGGCTGCGAACGCTCACCCCCTTCCTCGATGACGACGGGTTGCTGCGTGTTGGGGGCCGTCTAAAAAACTCTGTTTTAGCGGCTGACCAGCGCCATCCAGTCATCTTGCCACCGAAATCTCACCTCACGCTCCTCATACTCAGGAGTGCACACCTCCGAACGCTTCATGGCGGCGTTCAGACGACCCTGGCAGCCGTCCACCAGCGGTTTTGGGTCCCTCGATGGCGGCAGCTCATCAAGGGAGTGCTGCGTCAGCGCCCCACCTGCGTCCGACTTCGAGCGGCAACCCCACAGCCGCGGATGGGCAGTCTGCCGGCGCCAAGGACAACCCCTCACCGGCCATTCCTCCATACCGGAGTGGACTTCGCGGGACCATACCAGATCCGGACGACCAGAGGACGAGGCCAGAAGTCGCACAAGGGATTCGTTGCGGTTTTCGTTTGTTTCAGCACGCGGGCGGTGCACCTCGAAGTAGTGAGCGACTATTCATCCGCAGCGTTTCTCGCGGCCTTCCGCCGCTTTGTCGCTCGCCGAGGCCTATGCGAGGTTATGTATAGCGACTGCGGGACGAACTTTGTAGGCGCTGACTCCGAGCTGCGAGCTCTATTCCGACACGCCAGTCCCGAGGCTCGTTCGATAGCGGGTCAACTGGCAAACGACGGAGTTCGCTGGAGGTTCAACCCTCCTTCCGCCCCGCACTTCGGCGGCCTGTGGGAGGCAGCAGTTAAAAGCACGAAACACCACCTGCGGCGGGTGATTGGCGAGCAAACCCTCACCTTCGAAGAGTTGAGCACGTTGCTCGCCGAAATAGAAGCGTGTCTTAACTCACGTCCATTGCAGGCCCTCAGCGACGATCCGGAGGACCTCGAAGCTCTCACGCCAGGCCACTTCATTATCGGAGGGCCTCTGAACGGGATTCCGGAGCCCTCCCTGCTGGATGCGTCGTCCAGTCGCCTGTCGCGATGGCGCCTTCTCCAACAACTGCGGGATCATTGGTGGCAGCGATGGACGAAGGAATACCTCCAGGCCTTGACTCCGCTTCCAAAATGGTGGCGTTCCAGCGGCGGACTCACCGACGGCCAACTCTGCCTGGTCAAAACTGAGACCCTGCCTCCCACACGATGGCCGTTAGCCTGGGTATTGCGGCAATTTCCCGGAACCGACGGGGAAGTACGGGTCGCCGAAGTGCGAACAACCAAGGGAGTACTCACTCGTCCAGTTGTGAAGCTTGTGCCCCTTCCGGGCTCCGAAAGCTAAGGGACGTGTGAAGCCGTTTCACCGTATTCGTTGTGTCGTCATTATCTTCTTTGTCGTCATCTCTTTTCAGTCTCATGGTCATCGTTCGTTCCGCGTTTCTTTGTATACCGTTGGTTATTCCGTTCCTCGCCTCATCCGCCTTGCGCGCATCTCACGACTGTATACAATCATTCATTCACATCACCGCGTCCGCATTTCATTCACACCGTCTCATACAATTCTTTCATTTTCATTACAGTCCACTTACCTCATTGGCGGAGTCAGGAGTTGATGCCCCAACCATCAGAAGCGTAAATTCCAGGACTTCACTGCCACTACACTCGCGTGTGGAGCACAGCGACATGTGCTCGTTTCGTCGTCGCACGGAAAATGAGAAAATGGATGCGGCATCAATGAATGACTCACCACTACGTTCATTCTTGCCCAACTGCGTGCGGTTCATTGACTCCGAGGTGTCAATGGGTAATTGAGCACCGCGGTGTGGGTTCCGATTGGTCAGCGCAAGCTCAAATTTTTGTCGTGCCTCACGACAAGGCGGGCGGGATGTTTGAAATCATGCGCACTCCCGCCGTCTTGCGGGCGATCGGGACTCACACCTCGGTGCCTGCGAACGCGCGCCCATGAGCCGACGTGTCGCGAGCACGTAGGCTCGGCTGTGCGCGCGCACCACAACGGCGGGTCGTGCGTCCCACCCGCCAAGTCCCCTCTAGGACGAGGGCCCTCCGACTTCCAGAAACCTCTTTTGTTTTCGTAAAGCGTGGCTGTTTAGCTAATTCGAATTTAGGCGGTAAAAGGTTTTCTGGAGGTCGGAGGGCAGCTGCGCGGGCTGAGCACGTTGTGCGCTCTCTCCTTGAGCGTAGTTTGGTAAAGATTGTAGGTGTGGGAGAGAAGTAGTGTTGAGAAAGGAAGAACAGAAATTGCGAAGAAGACTAGAGAGGGTGTAGGAGACAGGAGTGAATGAAAGTGCGGGGAAAGAGCGTTTGTAAAGGAAGAGAGAGTGAATGCGGACAAGACTGTGTGAAAGTGAATGTAGAAAGAATGTATTTTAAAGGATGGTCGAACAGCGATGAAGTTAGAAGTACAGAATGAGAAAATACCGAATGATACGGCCCGGAAACAGAGTTCTTTTCGCAGAAACGCCGAATGTTACGGCTTTGCACCAACACACCCTTTATACTCGCCAATAATGATCGCAGCTAAATCGCACTCTAATCGCTTTGGAAAACACCAAGGTAATGAGCTTAAACCGTTAAGCCCCTAATTTTCGAACGACTCCGACCTCTGGAAGACTCTTCCCCCGGGGAAGGGGGGGTGAGCGCATGCCGCTTTAGGGGACAATCAAAACATTGGAGTCTTCCAGAAGTCGGAGGCCAACGGCGTGACTTTTAAAACACCAGCCACGCTGTGCTACGCTGCGCGCAGGCGGGCGCGCCTCGCCTGTGTCGCTCGCTGGGTGCGCTCCCGGTGCTGGCGTCACGCGCGGTTGCGCCGCACGAGGGCGCCGCGCTGTCGCTTTCGGCCAGCGGCAGTTCGCCGTGAAACGCAGCGCCTATTTCGAACACTCCTGTATGGACGATCAAAGCGAACAGACGTGTGTTGAACTAGTGCGATTCCTAGGCGATTATAAAAGTGTAGAACAGTTTTGCGACTCGAACTTTTCTCTTCTGTTACAAATCCTGTCTAAATCTTTTCTTTGCAATACTCATTTTCTCGTTCAATACAACTTTTACATTTCACATATCAAATACTGCATTAATTTCTATCCCGGCAACGCTTTCTCTTTCTCTCTCTCTCTCCTTTCTCTTTTCCGACATTCTCTCTTCCTTCAGCCCACACCTTCCAAAGTCGTGTAATCACTGGAATTATTATAATTTTACATCATATTGATCCTTCTATATTCTTAAACGATGCTAAAGATATAGTGATAGAAAAAGTACTATCTTATGTTAAACAGCACAAATGTGTTAAAGTAAACACAATCTTCAATGGTGAATTTACGTTAAAAGACAGTTTGACCGACGAAAGTAAGAAGGAAATTAAAACCTTTGCAACAAAAAATGAGGTACTACTAAATGACAATGATTCCACCATAAAGCTTGATAATTGGTATACAAACAATGTGTGTGGGCAGATTCTTACATCGCTAGAGGAATTTTAAGAACGTGACAGTGGATGGGCATTGAGCAAAATTATCAGTTTGATTATAAATATCAATAAATGTGATTTATTGAGCGCCGGTAAAGGTAACTGTAGACTTCCATTAGCTATACGAAATAGAAAAGCAACTGTTTCTATTGATTTGGCCGATAATGAAAATGATTGCTTTGCTTGGGCAGTAACGTCAGCATTATACCCAGCATCGCATCATAGTAACCGTAAACAATCATATCCGCATTATGAAAATGTACTAAATTTAACGGGAATTACATTTCCCGTTACAACTAAACATATACCTACATTTGAAAAAAATAATAATTTGTCCATAAATTTATACCAATTAACGAATAAAGATAAATCTGAACATGAAAAATATGAAGTATTACCATTACGATTAAGTGATAAAATATCTGAAAATAAACATATAAACTTACTAATATATCAAAATGAGCAAGAAAAAGATAATATGTGCCATTATGTATGGATCAAAAATTTATCAGGGCTGATATCGTCGCAAATTCATCAACATCAACATAAATCACACATTTGCGACAGGTAATTCATCACGTTTCTATTTACAGTTGTAATAATTTAATAGTTTAATAATATGATTCTTATAATTTACAGATGTCTAAATTTTTTCCATACAACAAGGAAACTTCAAGATCATTATGAAAGATGTGTGGATCAAAATGCGTGCAAAATTGAATTGGTCAATGAAGATCAGAAATGGATTAAGTTTAAAAATTATAGAAGAGGAATCCCGCTTCCATTTATAATATATGCTGATTTTGAATGCGCTCTAATTAGTAACGAAACACATAATTTAGAAAATCATAATACTTATGCATATCAAACTCATGTTCCACACAGTATTGGCTATTACATACACTGTAATTTTGATGAATCGAGGTGCAAATACGTTTCACACCGTGCGAAGGATAAAGTGGTATCTTATTTTATATCAGATTTGGAAGGTATCATTTCATCAATTTTTGCTTTTATAAAAAATAATCATACCATAATGGCTCCTTTAACGTCTGAACAATTACTAGAATTTAATACTGCTACACATTGTTTTATCTGTAAAAGTGAATTTAAAGAAGCTGATATTAGAGGCGGTAATAAAGTACATGATCATTGTCACTGGTCAGGTTACTACAGAGGGGCAGCACATGGAGCACGTAACCTAAATTATAAAGCTACGTATATGCTACCCATAATATTTCATAACTTAAGTAATTACGATGCACATTTTCTCATAGAAGAAATTGTTTCAATGAAATGTTTTAACTCTCAATTTCATGTAATAGCCTCTACAATGGAAAAATATGTTTCATTCGCATGTCGGATGAAAAATAATATATTTTCTTTTGAAGTAAGATTTATCGATTCATTTAAATTTCTTAATAGCAGTATAGAACAATTAGTATCAACACTAGATATAAATGATATGAGAATTTGACGCAAAAACTTTCCGTCGATCGATGAAAATTTGTTTAATTTACTGACGCGCAAAGGTGTTTTTCCTTATGAATATGTTGACAGCTATGAAAGACTACATGATAATTGTCTACCTAATTACGACGAATTTCACAGCACATTGTACGGGCACAATATTGAAAGGGGCGAGTGTAAACATGCACAAAACGTATGGAATACATTTAATATCTCATCACTAGACGAATATAGCGATTTATATTTGAAAACAGATGTTCTACTATTAGCAGATATTTTTGAAAATTTTCGAAGCAAATGTATCGAATATTATGGTCTCGACCCTGCCTATTACTGTACCCTACCATCATATGCGTGGGACGTTATGCTAAAAATTACAAACATAACATTAGAATTATTAACAGATATTGATATGGTGTTATTTATTGAAAGCGGTATACGCGGAGGATTCAGTCAATGTTCGCATCGGGATGCAAAAATAATCCTTACATGGGAGCGACGTAAGATTCTAATAAAGAATCTTCGTATTTAATGTATTACGATGTTAACAATTTATACGGTTTTGCCATGTGCGATTCGTTGCCGTACGGTAAATTTGAATGGATGGATAATGATATGATAAGTCAATTTAACATTAATTCAGCTAAAGCCGATTCTGAGATTGGATACATATTAGAGGTAGATTTAGACTATCCCGATGAAATACATGATTCGCATTCAGATTTGCCGTTCTGTCCCACTCACGAAGTACCGCCAAACGCTAAATATGAAAAATTGTTAGCAACTTTAAATTGTAAAACCAACTATGTTATTCATTATCGAACCCTACAGCAATGCCTGCAACATGGACTTAAATTAAAGAACATTCATCGTATCTTACAGTTCAATCAATCTCCATGGATGTGTAAATATATACAATTAAATGCAAAATTTCGAGCTCAATCTGAATCGAACTTTGAAAAAGATTTATTTAAGTTAATGAATAACGCAGTATTTGGAAAAACAATGGAAAATGTGCGTAATCGAGTTGATGTAAGATTATTAACATCGTGGGAAGGACGTGCCGGTATTAAGCCATTGATAGGAAGACCTAATTTTCATAGAAGAGTAATATTCAATGAAAATTTTGTCGGTGTGGAAATGAAAAAGATGAAAGTTAAAATAGATAAACCCATTTATATCGGCATGTCCATTCTAGATAATTCAAAAATATATCTCTATAAATTTCATTACGACTATATGAAGGTTCAATTTCAAGATATGTGTAAGGTATTATATACTGATACGGACAGTTTCATTTATAAATTACAATGTGATGACATATATAGCATTATGGGGCGAGATATAGCTTATTTCGAAACTAGTAATTATCCAATTGACAACGTATACAATATACCTTTAGCAAATAAAAAAGTTCTAGGCCAAATGAAAGATGAAAATGGAGGAAAAATGATGTGTGAATTTGTAGGATTAAGATCGAAAATGTATGCTATAATAGTTATTGGCGAGCGCGACACGAAGAAGGCTAAAGGGATCAAAAAAGATTTTATTAAGCGAGAAATTAAATTTGATGATTATATAAATTGCCTATTTAATGATGAAATTAAAATGGCTAGACAAAACCGTATTGTGTCGAAGATGCATCAAATTCACACAATTTCCGAAGGAAAAGTTGCATTGCATCCGTACGATGATAAAAGATATATCACCGATGATTGTATACAAACACTTGCTTGGGGACACTGTTCGATTAAAAAATAAAAAATGCTTGCAATATTTGAATACATGTATTATTTATGAATAATCTGCATCCGTTTACAATTTATTATATACAGTGCGTATCTGAGAAATTCATTACATCTCACTGTTCTTAACAAAAATAGCTTAGCATTGAAAATAAGCGAGCATGGGTTAAAATTGTGATTCAGTTTTTGCTGAAAAATGCCGTATTCAAATAGTCTTTCATCCGCCAAGCTATCCAAGGGTAATGATGCTTTAACGATTCTTTAAAACACAGCAAGTCTGTCAGTCCTAGTCTAAAAATTTAAAAAATGTATAACATTCACGATTACACTCGTTTTACCAGTTTTCTACAACTTACCGTGACATCTTATGGATCAGACGAGATACCCGCACCTCTTTATTTTCCGTATCCAAAATGTACTGTAATGCACCAGCGCGCAACACCTTGTCTCGTCTTAACTTTTGTATAACGGCATTACGTACATCAACATCGCGTAATTGTTCGCGAAATACTTCATAAAATTGTTTCACATGTGCGCGCAGCTCACTTTGATTTTCTATCCATTGTATCATGCATACGGCAAGCCAGGGGTTATAAGATTTTAGTATTTCTGTGAATAGAATGAAATACAATAGCGGCAATCTGCAAAGGTTAAAATTCAAATTTAAATACTTTCAATTGTACTATCATTCTACATTGATTTATAAATTTGTTTGTATTACTTACCTTTCTAGCTTCGTAATCAAACAACGCACCTGTGCTGTTCGTTCCTTCAAAGTTCAAATATCGAAAATATCAGACTCGTTCAATAACCCTTCCTCTCCTAATTCGTCTAATATTCCACTTTCAGGATCAATTTGAGCAACCAGTTTGTCATAAAAAAATCTGTACAATTGTCGAATATGTCCGTCAGCCGCCATCGTTACAACACTTTCAGTAATTCGCTTTCAGGAAAAGTCGCGAACACTTCTCTGCTTCCTAGTCTGCTGATGCTACGAAGAGTATTAACCGATGTGCTACGTTTAACGTGCAAATATTAGCTAGCGCCTAGCGCCCTTTCCCCGGGACCCTCCCCCCTCCCTCCTACCCCGACCTGCAACGCGTCCGCTGCTCCAAGATGACGCCGGACCCCCTCCTCACTGCCCGTACACCTTGCTCCCACCCAACCTCCTCCTCCGTAGTACAATCGTCCTCCGCTCTCGATATCGTTGTTGCCCACACACGCTCGAGTACCGCGTAATCGCTTATCGTATCATTCCTCTGCAACCTTTTCCTACCGGTTTACTTCCAACCCCCCGCACGGCATTTCGTAGTACAACGCCTGCTACTACCTCTGTCTACATTTCGTAGTACAAAGCCGCGTGTCGATGGCGCTTATCATCCTCCGCTCTCGATATCGTTGCCCACACGCTCGCTCGAGTATTGTGTATTCGCTTATCGTTCGTTTCGTATTGTTCCTGTCCAACCCCTTCTCCTCCTACTCTCTAACTTCCGTGTAAACCACAAACTTTCGACCTAACAGAAAAAATAAGGCAAGGCCCCCCGATATCAGCAGCGACCGACTCGATATCGCCCAACCGCCGACTTTTAACCTTGACCGCTACCGCTGTGGAATCGAACGGCTCGCCGTCTTCACCTTCCAACGTTCTTCCGATTTTAACCGCCGACCGCGCAAACTTCCACCTGATTAAGACAAACCGCAAACTTCCCCTCATTAAAAGACAAACCGCAAACTTCATCTCTCCGATAAGACAAACCGCAAACTTTAACCTGTTATTAAGACACTAACCGCAAACTTGGATAAAAAAATAAAAAATACACGCAAACACGCAAGACCGAATGACTGCGGTCCAGCAGAATCGACTACACTGGTCCAGAATCGGCTACTGGTCCAGAATCGGGGCTACTGATTCTGGTCCAGAATCGGCTACTGGTTCAGAATTACTGGTCCAGAATCGGATTACTCTCGCCTCGGGTCCAGAAGCGGCTTACTCTTACTACTGCCGCGATATCGGGTCGCTCAATTTGCAATCAGCTGATAAGAAATGCGCCATGTTTCCGCGTCGTGCTGTCAAATTATCGCGGGAATAACGTACAGGTTTCGGCTGAAATTCTTGCACATGAGGCTGGAGTTCCGGTGAAAAAGGGATATAGGTGCCCATCGGCACGTCTTCGGTGACAGGGATTCCGACTGTCGGTATCGAAGGGGGTCTATCATTATGTAGATGTTCCGGTAATATTACGCATGGTCTCGCGGGTACAGTTAGGGGCATCGGTGTCGATAGCGCGACCGGTCTCGACGTTGGTGAAGGTGTAGGTAAATGCGAGCAATCCGCAGGTCCGGCGAGTAATGCGCTGCCCCCCCCCCCCACCCCCCTAGGCGCCTCTGTTTCAGAGACCAACGTTAAAGGGCCTTCTGGTGGGCGCGCCGCGTCACCTTCGGTACAGGCGGGACGGGTAGGGCCTCCCGTAGCGACATTTTCGCTGACCGCCCCGTCTGTCTCCAGATCAGCTGTTATTCCCGTCTGTTCTCCGTCTCGTATGTCGTCGGATGTGTTCGGGTCAGTTTCGGTAATTACGTTTTCCGTCGGTTCTCGCGTATTTTCCGTGCTCGTTTGTTGTTCACCTCTAGTAATTGAGTCGCCAAGTTCTTCGAAAGATCTCGATAATACGTCCCAAGTGAGTTGGTCCTCAGATTGCTCGTCATCGCTAGTGCAGTGCGGTCGGGTAGGAAGTTCCGTAGCGACATTTTCGCTGTCCGACGGCCCTGCAGTACCGCGCTCACTATCACGCGACTCCGCGTCATGGGATCGTGTTTTAGGCGGCGATGTCGACTTGCGCGGTGGTCGTGGCTTTACACTGAGCATCACGCATCTGCTCTCTACGAATATTGGCGTGTCTGAGGAGTCGGATGACGATTCGCTATTATCTCCTACTGTCATCGGTATGTCGGGTTCTGGCAGGTACGGTATTCGCCTGCGCGTTCTCGTCGCTACCGCGCTTGTATCTAATGGCTCCGGTGCTCGTGGGTTTTTTCGGGGCGCGCTCGGTCCGGCTTCGGAGGCTTCCCGGTTTACTGGCAATACTTTTGACGAAACCCGGTTGCGTTCCTCGTTGTCGGATTCCGACGTGACGGTGTCAGTCTTTACCGGATTCCGCGATAATGCATCGGCGTTAGTGTTGAGTCGGCCCGGTTTATGTACAAATTCATATTCGTAGTCCCGTAATTTAAGTCGCCAACGCACCAAGCGTTGTCCCGGATCTTTAACTGAGTCTATCCATCTCAACGGCTCGTGATGGCTAACTAGCGTAAACTTTCTCCCGTATAGATAGGGTCTAAAATGCAGGACTGCATATAACACAGCTAGGCATTCCTTTTCCGTGGTGGAATAATTTCGCTCCGGCTTAGTTAGATTACGCGATGGGTATGCTACTGGCAAATCGTGGCCGATCGCATTCTGGCTTAATACCGCGCCTATCGCGACGTCCGAGGCGTCCGTTGTCAAAGTAAAATGTTCGTTAAAATTAGGGTACTGTAGAATAGGGCTTTGGCACAACGGTCTCCGTAATGTTTTAAAGCTAGTTGTATGTTCCTGTTTCCAGTCGAATTTTTCGTTCTTTTTCAATAATTCCGTTAATGGTTTCGCGATCGCGGCGAAGTTTTCTATAAAACGTCGGTAATAGCCCACCAGCCCAAGGAATTCTCGGACATTCCGTTGACTCTGCGGGTACGGGAATTTCTTTACCGCGCTAATTTTCCCAGGGTCTGGACGGACTCCGTCTCGACCGATTATATGTCCTAGATACACTACCTCGGTTCTTAAGAAGTCGCACTTGCCAGGTTGCGGAGTTAGCTTTGCATCGCGTATTCTATTGAATAGTCTCTGCACCTTCCTTCCGTGCTCCTTCAAGGACTTAGTGTAAACTACGATGTCGTCTAGATATACAAAAACTTCTACGCCTTGCAACCCGCGTAATACTTGGTCCATTAATCGCTGGAACGTAGCTGGAGCGTTTTTAAGCCCTTCGGGCATGCGAATGTACTCGTAATGGCCATTTGGTGTAGTGAAGGCAGTTTTAGCTCGGTCTTTAGGGTCCATTTCTATTTGTTGAAAGCCGCTCGCGAGGTCAAAGATCGAAAAATACCGCGCCTCGCCTAGGTGATCCATAATATCTGTAATATTGGGCAAGGGGTACGCGTCTCCAATCGTTTTTTCATTTAATTTACGGAAGTCAATGACCATTCGCCAACGCTTGTTTCCTTGAGAATCCGGCTTTTTCGGAACTATCGATAGCGGTGAATTATATGGCGAATTTGAGGGTGCGATAATGTTGCACTCTAATTTATTAGAGACTTGTCTCGCGATTTCGGCTTGATGAACAGGTGGAAATCTATACTGCCGCGTGTTAATAGGTAAATCGTCTGTGGTAGGGATTGTATGCCTAATACAGGGTGTCGACTGCAGATTATCGCCCGGTAGATGAAACCTCTCTGGATATTCTTCTACTAAATCTATTACGTGATTCCTTTCCTCGCCGTTAAGGTGGTTTAAACGCAAACGGGAGACTATTTCACCTACTCGGTCGTTAACTATCGGCGCGTGTGCTGTTTCTGACTCGGAATTGAAGTATTCCTGCTCTAAAGGGAAATTGTGGTATTCAAACGGTACTATATTTTGCGGTGGTATCGTTATTTCTACGTCATTTTCCAAGGTATTAATCGCAAGTACATGGCACGCGCCTCGACAAACTGAGACAGCGGCTTCCCCGATGAATACTCCGTCCGTCGTGTTTAATTTCGGCAAATAACCCTCGGTCAGTTCTCTCCCTTCCTTTACATCTATTCTGATTGCTTGACGCGTTCTAGCTCGTAGGTTGTGAACGCGCGTAATGGGCAAAGGTAATTTTTCGTTATGTCGTTCGGCCTCTCCTATGAACCGCATCGGGCGTATAGGATCACTTTGTGTGACTAAAGTATTGTGCGCGAATGGTATCTCTGCCTGTTCCTGCCTCAGGTATTGTTTTCCCAAAATTCCGTCGCTCCTGATGGGAAACGAGGATTGTACCACGTGGAATTTAACCGGTTGTCCGAGTAGGTGCACGATCGTGGTGCCCAATGTTTCTATTTGTTCCGTGGTAATACCCGTAACGACTATAGATTCGTGTAACGCGACAGATATATCTTCTCGCAATATTTTTAGTTTGATTACGTTGATATCAGCGCCCGTGTCAATCAAAAACGAAGCCGAATCATGGCGCAGTTCTTTAGCACACATTCGTACCTGCGGCGAATCTCGATTAGTTTCTAGGCGGCGAACTACTAGTTTCTCTCTAGAAATCTGTCTGTCCTGTTGTCGTGATAGCGCGAATCAATGAGACGACATAAAATAAAATATAATAATGAATACTTTATTAAGAATGAATATAGTTACTGGCAGAGATTCGGTGTTAAAATGTAGACTAAGACTAAACTCGCAGCGTAGAACAGGCTTCTTATATCTACGGTTTGTGAGAAGAGGGGGTTGCGTCGGTAGCCCAGAGAAGGGCGAAAACGTCCTCCACGAAGTCTCTCTTCTTGGTAAGGGCGTCTCTATGAATTTAGGCTATCTGGACATCTGTGTACACTCAGATGTCGCCTCAGCTGCAAGTACTTCGCTATCTGTCAGTTTCTGGTAACCCGGACTTCGTAAAGTATCCCTCGGTACGATATGGGTGGTCAAAAAGGGAAAGCGGCGAAGGGCTCGGTACCTGGGCCCGCTTACACCTCCCCGGGTAGTTTAAGATTTTAGTCGGGGTACTGATCTAAACTAAAATCCATAAGCAGCATTCGTCGGTCTCGTTCTAGGTCGTTGAGCGATGAAGCGTACCTCGTCAGGTTCGTTGATTGAAAATGTTGCTTGCGCTGCAGCTGGTGCAATGTGCTGTGTGGGTGCTTTGTTGCCAAAGCTACAATTGTTATATGTACACGATACACAGCACGATCGGATGGTTCTTATAATTAGCTTAAATAGTCCTATTTTACCTAGGAAAACGATTGTCAAACCAGCAATTGCTACGTATCCTGCACATTCCAGATATTTGTAAAATCGTTCCTTCCACGTGATAACCCGTTTCTCAGATGCTAAGGTCTCAATCTGGTCGTCTATTTCCTCTAAGGTTCTACCCAAATTTTTCAAATTGTCAGGATTGATACTAACCCAGACCTAACTTCGTGAATGAGTTCAAAAGGTAAGTCTTGGGATCTGAGTTTCCCGAAAGTCACGTTAAAATCCTCTTCCTTGCTCGTCAAAAGAACATTTAACTCTAAAGTTCTGGTTACGTGTGTAGTTGGTTTGAGGAAGACCTTATTAGTTGTACCGGTACAGTCTTTATCTAAGTGCAGTATAAAGCTACCTAATAATTCTATACTACGTGGCTTATTGTCGCAACATAAGATATACAAGGTTTCCTGGTTTGGAGCGGCTCCTATCCAGTCGGAATTAGTATCTAATAGAATCCACAGTGTGTTCGCTAGCTGCATGTAATGCGTTCGGCATTTTCGTGTATCTCGGCGTGTTAAGATTTCTATTAAACAAGAGTCTCTGGTGTCCGTCGAATAGTCCGGATGGTTTCTTTTTACAATCTTATATTTATTTAACGTTTTGCTCTGTGCTAATTCTAAATAATCGAAAGGCGAGAATACCATTTTCGCGGTGTCCATCAGTATTAGCACAGACGAAGTATAGAATAGACTGGACAAACAATGCATATTTTTGTCACACGGCCGAGGGACCGCCGTATAGTTAGCAGACAACTATCACCGATTTCGCTTATTTTGGTCTCAATCGTTTACGAATAGTTTACGCAAGTTTACGCAATCGATTTCAGTGTTTACGAAATCGTAGTTTGCCCGTAATTAACAATTTTTAGGTGGGTGTATAGTTAGCAGACGACTATCACCGATTTCGCTTATTTTGGTCTCAATCGTTTACGAATAGTTTACGCAAGTTTACGCAATCGATTTCAGAGTTTACGAAATCGTAGTTTGCCCGTAATTAACAATTTCGAGAATGGGGTGTTACGTCCCAGCGTAACTTTTAACTTATTAGCCTAGTATTTTTCTTGTTCTTGCTACTCCGATCTCCGGTTGCGCCTATACTTGTATATTACGGCCTGTGCCTATCGCAGCCGGCGTACCGTTAGAGTATTAGAGTTAAAATCATGTCATTTTCCTTCTACTCCGGGCTTCGTATGCGCCTATACTTGTATATTACGGCCTATGCCTAGCGCATGCGTGATACCGTCGAGCGGTAACTTCAAGTAGAATATTCCTCGCCTTGGAATCACCGTCGTCCCCACCCAATACACCGACTCATGACAATATATATATAGTATAAGGAACGAATGCGTGTACGCGGTATGCAAGTGTGAGTGTATAGACTTAAGGTTAGCGACGAGTTTCCGCTCAAGAATATTGTTTATCCTTTTCTCTTTCTTTTCATTTATTAATTGCGCCACTGTTAGGCATCGCTGCAGGACAAGACTATTTTTCGTTATCATCAATTCCACCGAAGCGTGCGCTTAAGAGTTACTAAGTTCCTACGTGCCGAGATCGACTTGCACTCATAATGAAATCTGTTAATTAGAGAGAGAGACTAACGAACAAAACCAGCGTCTCGTTTTACATAGCCAGCCGAATGTTTGTATATACCGTCGACCGCTATGTACCCGATTCTGTGAGAGGGGCCTAAAAACTATCTCTGAGCCGGCCTAGGAACCATCTCGAGACGCGACCGTCGTCGCAGTTGGCTGTATAGTCGCGAGGTGCGTAGTCCTCTGTCCGAGGAATATCTTAGTTTATTCTTTGTGAGCTAATCTGTGCAAATTCTTGCAGTTCAATCAGAGACTCATTACGCCTCGTTAAATCCTAGTGTTAAAATCTAGCTATTAAAAAAGAGCAAGGACTCATATTTCTTTTGGTTTTCTTTTGGTTTCGAATTCTAATCTAGAGTGCGAATAGTGCGATCCGCGTTATTTCCAGCACGTGGTCGGCGAATCGCGCCGAGCCCGTTAGCATATAAGTTTCATTTATAAAGAACATTATATTATTAGTATTATAAGTAACACTTCCACATAAGTCTTCTCTCGGTGAGGAATTGGTATTCTATTTAGACTGATTTAAACATCTAGACCGGTCTGAGGTGTCTCTTCGCGAGTAACATCTACAGCTCCGATAACACGGGAGCTTAGGCCATCTCAAGCCTGATCGTATATTAATACCATTTTACGATTCGAAGGTACTCATCGTAATAAACCATACGAATTTCCACCGACATACCACCGAACTAAGAGCGAGAGTAACACAGCGAGCGACATACCATCGAGCGAGCGTGAGCGTGAGAGAGAGAGAGAGAGAGAGAGAGGTCAAAGATTGTCTGAGCGTTTCCAGCAGCACGGTAAGAATATTCCAATTACCAGCTAGATCATGATTTCTGGCCCGACTCTTGCCCCCAGTACATGTATTACGGGAAACCTAGGGCAATAGTTGTAGAGGCGATCCCGTAACCGTGTGCTCTGAGCGCTGGGCGATCGGAACTGTTTAATTCTACAAGGAATCTCTGTACCATTCATATAACGAATATCACGCGCAATACGAGCTGCTTCGTTCAACCCACGATTGTACCGCGCGTTGCATACCGGCGAATTGTACTACCGAACATTGCGTAATAGTTAGTCTTTCCGTTCCTTATTATATCAATACTCCGATACAAACAAAACCTCGTAACCATTGTTAAAACGTGGAATTGGCGTTAGAAGCGGGATACACCTTCTTTCTGTATATATAAATATATCTCTTACAGTTATATTACTTCTTTATACCCACTTCTAACCGTGGAACTGGTGTCAGAAACCTGTTTTTTCCAACTCAAGTCGTCTTTGTATCTGCACCTGAATAATCATCACAGAATATACACTATTGTTTTTTCCACACTATATCTGCTTTATCCTTTTTTTATTTTCTTTGCATGCGCTATAATTAACATTATCTGTACTGGAATGTAACACGCAATAACTCAGCAACCTGTACGGGTTGATAAGAGAGAGAATCCTATAAGTCCTGCAGATCGAGTAGATCGATTTCGTTCTTTCGCGTCATCATTTTATTCGGTCATTGATAGAATCATCTTTTTGATTTATATCCTTTAGGTTAAGTATTCACGCGTTACTCCCGGGCGACAACGGTCGACCGCTCGAACACACACACGGTTCCATCCTAGACAAATCCTTTAAACCGACCTATCGCGACGCCCGGACGTAACAGGGTAATGTAGATCTTGCGAGCGCCTCCAGTGGCCAAAAGCAGAAGCTGACCAGATGCAGAACCTGGCGAAATAACTTTTACGTATCTCGTGTGCAACGGTCTCAATCGTTTACGAGTAGTTTTCGCAAGCTGCTGTATCGATTTCGGAGTTTACGAAATCGTATTTTGGCCGTAATTAACAATTTCGAGAATCGGGTAATGTAGGTCGTTACGTCCTCGTTTTTCGGCACCCTGCGTTCACCGGGTATACCGGGGAACGAGGACAGACGGAAGGAGTGATCGCACCGAAAAGAGGGTGGTTGATCCGTCAGTGGAGCGGCTCACTGACGAATCGAGGAAAGTAAGGAGAAGGTGTCCGAATGGCTACGGCTCTGGATGTGTGGGAGTGTGTGTGTGGTTGTGGATTGCGGATCCCGAAGGTTTCCCCATAACCGGGAGAGCGGTCGACTGGGGCAGTAAGCGCGGGGTGCAGGAAGCCAGAGAGGGCTTCTGGGCTACCTCGCTGCTAGTCGCTGCTATGAGAGGGCTCGTGTCCGGTGCGGTGCGTGAGTCCACCACGGTGGATGCCGGGGAGGGCGTCCACGCTTGTAGGTGGCTCGACGATCACCGGGAGTTCTACCACGGTGGATGCCGGGGAGGGCGTCCACGGCTGTAGGTAGCTCTCTGGGGCCCTGGGTAGAGGTAGAGGTGGTGGTGTTTGGTGTTGACGTGCAGGAAGGACACGGTCGTGTGAATTAAATAATGTTCAGATGGTGGAAGTGGACTGGATGTTTTATCCCGAAGTACATTTAGCTGGTTTACAGTTGCCGAATTTACATGGGTCGTAGCCGAACTTGGTTGGTTGAAGAGCTTGATAACTTAGATTAACGAGTTGCCGAATGTAAACTGAAGTGAATTGGTGCCCGACTTGAGCGTGACGTTAACTATGGAGCGGAGAATTGTGACTGTCGACTGACTGACTCGTGGCCCATTTAAGTAGTGGGTTTTGCTGAGGGTCGCCAGGTCCTTCGTGGAACTGGCACCCTAGCTTCCGTTTGGAAGTTGGCGTTCTCGGAACGATGTGTTGCCGCGGATCGCTAGTCGATCGTTGGGGTTAGCCTGTGAGCTGATTCGGCGTCAGCATTCTTATGTCTCTACTTACAGCGCTATTGTCGTCATTATGTCATTCCTTCGCGTGGCGCGGATTACGTCCCGGATGGGCGTCAGCGTTACGTGAAGGAATTTCGGTGGCGCGGTGCGCCGGCTCTTGTTTCGTTTATGTACGACTTACATCTAATTAAATAGATACGCGGTGCGATGAGCTCGTTGCGAGAATATAGTCGTTAAAAAAGCGGGTGGAGGACGTAGGACGTAACAAGTCATGTACATTATGAGACAATTGATCTGAGGTACGTGTACATTTATATTTTTAGCTATTGACTGTCAATATAAATTTCATCAGTTCTTCACATCATTAAAACAATTTTGTGTGAACCCACTTAGCATGATGACATCTTCGGAAAATCGTAAGGACAATCAATACCGACATAACGAATATCCGGGGGAAATACACATATGCTATTCCGACATGTGGCCTGGATATCGTGAGGAAGAGGAATTCAGAGGTGAATACTACTTCGCCATACATACAGGCGAGATCACGTTAGGCAGCTTTTGAATGTCTGTCAGTTTATATGGATAGGATACGTTTTATTGATTTGACGACGCGAATAAATACCATTGTTTGTAAACCAAAATGTACTTCACATATGTCACTGAAATTTGATGTATATTTAGGCGAATTATAATAGGATTAATAAATTGATTACAGTGTTATTATGAATTTACTTTAATGTAACCCTTCAAAAATAATAAAAATATTGTATTACATATACTATTACTTATATATATATATATACACACTATTTTATGTTACACTATTACTTTAATTTCATATAAATAATTCATTTTAAACCTGCGTTATTGTGTATAATGGCACGTAAATATAATAAAAATTACCGTATTATATATACTATTACTTGTATATATATATACACTATTTTATGTTACACTATTACTTCAATTTCATATAAATAATTTATTTTAAACGTGCGTTATTGTGTATAATGTGCACGTCGCGAGTCCAATGATTTGGAAACCAATGTATATATATTCCTAGTAACAATTGTAGTTCCCTGCAAGACCGCTTGCGACTCCACCATTCAATTGGCTACATTGAACTATAGAATACCTGGAATGTGCGCGGGTGCAGGAACAGCCGCGCCTCGCTGTTAGAGAGAGAGAAGAAAGATATTTTGGTATTCTGTCTCACTCTTACCACTGGACCATTGGGACATACAGTCGATTTGCGCCGTTCGACGTAAGTTCCACAGAGATTTGACTAGATATGACCGGTTCGAAAAAGTTGTTCTCTTCTATTTAGATATTTCAGTAGGTGATGTCAGTATGTCACAGAAATTAATGTATATGATTGTCACGTCCCGATCGGCAATTTCGCGGATTTGAGGGATTTCCACGAAACGATTGCAGTCGGGAAGCGACTTTTAAATTCCTCCTTTAGTCGAGAGGCCACGGAGCGCGATCTCAGCGACTTGGGGATCCTGGCGGTGCGGTTTCATTGGTCGAGCACTATGAGTTCCGGATAGAGGCATTCGCGCCTCTTTCGAATGTACGTTTCGAAACGCGGATCGAATCTCGGCACGGTCGCGGAATATATCGGCGCTTCTAAATTGAGCGGAATGAGTTCCCACTTCGAGGATTTATCTGTTTTTACCGAGCTCGCGGATGATTTTATAATCAACGTGGTTTTAGCGGACGGCTGTACCTTCTTTACACTGCTTACAGACGGTTGATTTTCCCTTACGTTACTCGCTGAAGGCTGTACTACCCGTAAATTGGGTCTAACGGCACGACACTCGACTATACGCGGTTTTGGGGTTGGTGGCGGAGGCCTGTTAGTTTCTGAAGGAATAGCGTAGAAGTTCCTGATCAATTTACGTAGTTGGTTCTTCCGGCCGGCTCTCTTTTGTTTAGGCATTCAGGATAGTGGTGACTTTTGGTCTTATGGTGGATGTATATGCCGTCAAGCGGATCGTCCTCTTGTTGGCGGGTAAATGGACAGTATGAGGTGTGGGTAAGTATGGGGTTAAGGAAATATTTGTCGTCGAGCTATCGCCCTCTCGTTGACGGAATAAAGGTAAGTATGGAGTTGAAGGAATATTTGCCGTCGAGCTATCGTCCTCTCGTTGACGGAATAATGGAAACGTAAGGTAAAGGTATATGTGAGATTGTAGGCTTTTATGTCGACGAGCTATCGTCCTCTCGTTGACTGCCTGGATATGTGTGGTAAGGATAAGTGTGAAGTTGTAGGCATTTATGTCGTCGAGCTAACGTCCTCTCGTTGACTGCCTGGATATATGTGGTGAGGGAATGCTTAAACGTAGAGCGTTATGGAAGGCTTAATTGACTTTAAGAACGCAAGGATAGAATGACAGAAGTAATTTGTATAACAAAGGTCTATATATAGACTTTGACTATATGATTCTTACAATATTGACTATACGATTGAACAATTTAAGGAACTAGATTCTACCTTAATAATTAGTACAGTGTTATGGGAGTGTCGAACCGGCAAGTCAGTTTGCTTACCGTGAGTTGGTTTTTGTCGAGTCTTCAGTTGTTGCTTCAGCACTTATTCTTTGATAAAATGATTTGAGCTTTTGAGTTTGTGATTTAGATTTATGAATTTGGGATTTGATTGGATTGAAATGAACTGAGCTTTCACTATAGATTTCGAACAAAGGATTTTACTACACTGTTCTTCAATTTGATGTAACTGCTTGTCTTCAAGACGACTTAATTAATCTTCAAGAAGGAATTAAGTAGACGATTGTAAGTAAAATGCACTTAAGAAAAGTAATGAACTGCTTGTCAAGTATAATAGCACTGTGATATTAAGTATAATGCATAATGCACTGATTTTCGGTTCGACCCGGCCTTAAATCTAATTACTAGGGCCCGCCGCTAAGGAAGGGGTACGGCCCTTAGAGTGGGGCTCGGCGCTCGACGCAGGCGCGTTGGTGGTGGAGCGCAGTCCACTTGGAGCGCCGCGTGCGCTTTTACTTAGAACTAATGCCCTAACGCTCGATGGGTATAGACGCAAAGATATATCTGCTTATGATTCGATTCTATGTTATCATGGCTTAAACTAGGTGAGTGTGAACGAGTGAGGGAGAAGTTCCGTCGCTCGTCCACTTAGGCGACCTCTGGGAGTGCCCTCAAGATTCTAGCCGGCTGATGGTTAAAGGCGGGTCGAGAATGGTGTCGGTAACGGCTGGCCGTCACAATGATCACAAAATAAAGCACCGACGAGATATTCCTAAAGACTGCCAGCCTTATGGGACTTTGTGTCTCCAGCAAAATTCGCTGTTCTCGGGCGCCCTCTAGAATATATTGCGGCCAGCGTAAGAAACTGATGTCGAATCACCACCATACTGAACTATTATCATGAGATGTCACCTGTGTGTGGGCAAGTGAAGCTCTCTTTACAGACGATTTCAAGTGGACTTTTAAGTTTTAAAATAATAGAAGCAAAATTACTATTAACGGCAGAAAAGGGTGTACGAAACATAAAATGAAAGATAAAAAGTTCACTAAAATTTTAATAAATGTTCAACTATTCAACGTTAACCGTAAAAATATATGTACAACATTGGACGCGGAAATTTTGATATACAAACCTGACCATGTCTTGTTGGTCTGAATTTTGGATATATATTATTGTATGTTCAAGTGAAGTTCACGTATAGTTTCAATGCAATTTGCTCATTTGTTCCACCATTCGAAGCTGTGTGAGATACATGAAACTGACAATTGGAGAACAGGTGCCCGGAAAAATCTGCCGTATAGGTCATGATCGCTATAGGTGAGATTGAAAATAAGTAAGGCTGCCGTTACAATGGTCGCGGTTTTGGTCGATCTTCTGTAGTCCGAAACAATTTGTCAGTAGTGGCACTCAGCTACATCGACAAATACGTCGCATAGCAACAACGGTATCGCTGCGAGAGTAGGCATAGTCCATGCGTGCATCTACACATGCATATCCACTCTCAAGGTCATGCTTTCGTTTGTTTAGCGATCGACGAAAACGCACGCAACGCAACCACGCCGAAGACAGCTACAATGAGTTTTACAAAATCAGCACTAGAATCACCGAGAGAATCAACTTCCCTCGTTTGGCTTTTATTTATATATAGTAATCAAATCTTTTCAAGACGTTTTATTTATTAGCGCAGCTGCGAATTTTGACCAATGATACGGGCTAATTGAAGAGTGCCATGCGTTGACGCATTGCTATGCGACTTGTTTGAGAGGTATCAAGGGGCTGACGGCTGATGAGCATATGCTCACCTCGGGGCATTGACCCGTATGGAAAGAGTGAACATAAAAACAAATGCGAGAATGGATCTGGCCGAAAATCGGAGCAAGAGTTACCTGTCGGGAAAAGGACGGAGATTGACCCATCCGCGATTACCCCAGAACTGTCATGAAAGTTCATTTCATATAGACATATACCGTTCTTTTCTAAGATCTAAGATATTATTTTAAAGAACATTTTATGTTTCATTAATATATAATGACTCTATTACAAAGTGCCAGAGAAGAGATTTTCACCCCCTTGATACTTCTAGTGTTTAGTCTTCCAAATTTAATATAGTTGTTGGACGAAAAAGCGAAACATGTTTGAAACACCAGCTCTTGACCACATCGTAACTGCTCTCACCGTGCCACTGTTGCTGTGTTTGTGTGCGTTCTCGTCGGTTGTCAAACAAATGAAGCATCGTCTTGTGAGTGAGTATGCATGTGTAGGTGCACGCATGGGCTATGGCCACTCTCAAAACGATGCTGCTGTTAACGATGAGTGAACCCGATGTACGAGCTGTCTATGAATATTTAATTCAGACTATACAAGGATACTCTACTTGTCGCCAATTTGGTGCTAACCGTGTTATCTAAACCACCGGAGTGTACGAGTAAATCTCTACCGCAATTAAATAATAATATAAAATACCCTTTCAAACTTTACAAAATCATATTTGGCCTATGGCCCCTAACAGTCACAGTGGCTACTCGATTCGTTGCCAAAGATGTGTCAAGGAGCTTCGTTGCGAATTGTCCCGTCGCGTCGTCCTCCCGACTCGACCCAATGAAGTGACGGACAAGGAGAACCGCGACTGTCTGTCTGAGCGGGTGAACGAGAAGTCATTGGTGTGTTGGAGATTCATTCTAGTGTGGGAGAATCGGTGTAGCTTGCTTGGCCCGATCCGCGACTGTCCAGAAGTGGCTCTTTTACACCATCGGTGCCCGCGGGAGTGGGGATACGTGCAAGTGTGCGTGCCCTATCTGTGAGAGCTGCGCGCACCGTTTCTCGCCGAATCGCGCTCGGCGTGGAGAGAAGGACGGAACTATGTTCCGCACACAGGCCCGTGACAGTGGTGCCAGATTTCGCATAAGGCATCGCACGTACCATTGCGTTCTTTCAGCCGGAAGGCAAATCGGGCACCACCGCCCTGAGCAGAGCGCGATCCAGAGGAAAGTCAATCGAGGACAGTTTGGGTTTGGGATTGATTCGTCGTACTCATCGTCGCTCGTCAACACGTTGGTTTTTTTCGTAGGTTCGCGCCCAGTCATGGTTCAATTTATGTTCACAGAATAATTTTCTTCTTAATAATTTATCGCACGGCGACAAACGACATTCATTTACAAATATTTTAGTACTTACTACGGATAGTTTTTAATATTTTGTCAGCGGAATAGATGTGTCGCATTGATTTGTAATAGATATGGGCAAAATATATATTTCATAAAGCTTCTGGCACTAGACGTTCTGAGGGATCGTACGTAACACGCGATTTGAACACACGACAGCGTACGTCAGGAAGAATTTGCCTGACACGACTGCATGTCGAACAAAGACGCAACGCGCGATATTGGTTGAAAGGGGACGGAGCATAGTTCTGTCCTTATGTGTCGTCACGATATCTGACGTCACATACGACGTTGGTGGAAGGGAGACGCAGCATAGTTCCGTCCTTCTCTCCACGCCGAGCGCGATTCGGCGAGAAACGGTGTGCGCAGCTCTCACAGACAGGGCACGCACACTTGCGCGTATCCCCACTTCCGCGGGCACCGATGGTGTAAAAGAGCCACTTCTGGCCACACTGGGTGAACGAGAAATCATTGGTGTGTTGGAGATTCATTCTAGTATTGGAGAATCGGTGTTGCTTGCTCGGGCCGATCTGAGACTGTCGGAACGGGCTGTGAGCAAATGTCGGCATCGGAAGAGTGGCAATATTTTAATGAATTATAATCGTTTTTATACTTTTTAAATATCACAAAGTTAGAGATGTTTTTCCTCAGTCTGATTTGCTTTTGAAAAAGAGCAAGCTACACCGATTCTCCAACATTAGAATAAGTCTCCAACACACTACATTTTTTTTCGTACGGCGGCGAACCGATCAATCGATGAGGGCAATGTGAAACCATTGAATTGGTTTGCCCCGGCTTGCCTACGCGCCCCTGATGACGTAATGCTGAGGCCGAACATGTATTTTATTACATAGGAGCATCTGTTGGTTAATTTTCAGACTTTGAGGCGCTGAAAACAAATCTAAAATCCGTTTATCTCCGTAATCCTCAGTTTTTAGAAAGGAAAAAATTAATATTTTTTGTACGTTGAATAACATTCTGTGGGAAGTGACACACACGCCACACCAGTCCCTTGCCGTGTATCGCCGGCCCGGGCCCGAGCCTCGGCGCGCGTCCGGCGAAAAACATAAGCGTCGCGATGAGTGAAGGGGGGAGAGAGGTGACGACGCACGACTCACGAGGCAGTCAGCCACGGATGTATGTACATTGTACAAATGTATATGATTGTAGGACACACGTGCGTAAAAATAAAAAAGCGAATTTGATTTCCGATTACAAGCTTTACCCGATACCCACACATTCAGATCGTCAATTTAAAATTTAGACTATAAAAGAGAATCTAGCAACTTTTCTGAATAACATCATTGCGCACACCTATTTTTCCGAATCCTTTCCAATTTTTAGTAAAAATGACTAATCTGCCATAAATTCTAGTGTCTAATTTTACTGCATCATACAACAGGTATATTTCTTCTGAAACGATAAATAAAATAGTTGTGGAAGTCACGCACTCGCAGCAGAAATTCTCCGACCGTTTTAATATATAGCGTCCTGCGCTGCGGATGTAAACTTTATTTTATATTCTTATAAAAACGACTAATGAGCAATTACATAAAAAAATCGGGTAGGCTCAAGTTCGATTGAGATGTCAGTTGAGTAGGAGTGTAGGACTAAGACTTGCAGATTGGAGAGTAAAGTTGAGCTAGTCAAGTATGGTTTCTAAGCGTTTATTTCATGCGGGTGTGCTGCCGTGTTTAACTCATTGTCAGTCTATCTCGGCAACTGTGAGTGCAACACAATGAATTTGGTAAAGAATGTTTAAAATGTTTAGCTTAAAACAATGCAAAATGTTCTTCGTATATTCGAACAGATCTTGTCGAGAGCTTCACAGCGATACCTTGCACGGTTGTGTTCTATTGACCGTTTCCGAGACAAGCCAAGATAAACGAAGTCAAACGTGACCGAACATCCATAAATATTGCACCGTTTCCCCGGACACTCGATATTTTCCGCAATACACTAATCGATTCTTACGCTTTCATTGGTCTATTTAAACAAGTTTTTCGTTTTGTTGCAAAACATGCAGCCGCGTACCAATTTGAACTCGAATGCACATGAGGGCAGCCCGAGGCCGCATGAAAAGTTGATCCGGGACGCAACGAACTGTTTTGATATATTAAACAGATATTGCAAAGTAGCGAAAGAAATTGATGTTATTTTTAAATCACGTGCTAATTACTCTTTAATTATGTATGCATCTGTGAAGTGTCGATTACAAAGGTGAGGGTGAAATAAAATTATAAAATAAAATCTCATTACGTATTAAGCAGTTACACAATGGGTAATGTCAACGTTCTATGTTTGTCTATTACCTACGGTACTAGCTCCAATTACCGATGCCAACCGACGCCGCCAAGAGACCTCAGCGCCCCCTCAGACCCCATCCAGCCCCCATTTGCGGGCCGCTGTTTAACACAGGCGCTAGCAGTCTTTAAGAATATCTCGTCGGTGAATAAAGTAAAAAATATTATCAATCGCATTCAAATTACACATGATTTTTTGTTTTAGAGGTAGTGAAGGTTAATTGTTAATACATATCGAAATTGCTTTCCTTTGGGAATTGTTCATGCTGCATGTAAAAATATAATACTTGCTCATTTTTTGTTTTTTCCAAATAGACATAGGCCGGTTGTTCCACCTCTCGGTAAATATCAAGATATCTGTCCGGTAGCTACCTAGAGGATAAGCCCTACCCAGCACTTACCGGCTACTTTTATACATGGGTTGTTCCATCATATTTTATCCTCTCGGTAAAGTTATCCATACTTATGACGATTTACCCAGCCACCAGATGGCACATATACACTATTCTGCGTTAACGCGCATGATTTGAAAACGAAAACTTGAACCAGTGTACGATAAATGTAAAAGGAGACCGTCTTATATGATTGATTGATTGCCCATTGATTTATTATAATAAAAGAAATAATAAAATAAGGGAATTAGTTGCTAAGACGATAGTTGTTACGCTTCTTCCTTCTCCATCTTCTTCTTTGCGACTCCAACGACTACCGACGTGCTTTCTCGCTTAAAAAATAAAGTTTTTCTTACATTTCTTCTTAAACTATACTTTATTTATTGTGTTATTCCGAGTTAAATTATTTCGTTGTTTATTTTTGTTTATTTGACTTTTAAATTTGCTATCACAAACAGCCTGAACATTTATGGTAAATATTCCTTTTCTGTTTCTGAACGTTTCAGCTTCGTCTCCGCCTATCAATAAAAGCAATATGACAATAATGTACATACACTTATAATTCGTAAATATAATCAATACCTGGTGATTGTATTTTAATGTGAGTGCAATCTATAGCACCAGCCACTCGAGGAAAGCGAGCGCTCTCACAAAATTGTGTTTGTATTAGCATAAAGTCGTCATTTGTAACCGGTAGCTCAATTATAATGAATTAGGGCCGCAATGCAGCTAATGCTTCGGTAACTTTTTTGATTATGCGGCACACTGTCGAATTGTGGATGCCGCCAAAATCACCAATTGCCATCTGGAACGTTCCGGAGGCATAAAAACGCAATGTCAAGAGCAATTTCAGCAATGGCGACACAGCATGATTTCTGAAAGAAAAATATATACATATATTAATCACGATTATCTTTGCATATATAGATATCGTGACCTTAATTAGCAAATCTCATAATCCGATTTTTATCGTAATATCGGATATTTGCACAATCTTTTAATAGGCTTTAAAATGTAAATTGTCAGCTAATACAGTACACAATTGTTAATTTCGGCATGCATTTTATAAAATAACCTTATAAAAGAAAGATACATTCAATATTTACCTGTCCGTCCTGCTCCTTATATTATTTTCCACAAGTGCCAAAATGTTGAAGGTAGTTTGTTTGCGGAACCGAAAACGCCTTGCGAACTCGGAGTCATTATATAATTCAACAAAATTTGGACGCCGACGAACGGTATATGATACAGTTTCCGAATAACCAATACAATTTCTTGTATGCATTCCTCCTCATCGTCGTCGCCATACAACACTCGGTCATCTTGGAGATTCATTTCCATTTTTTAAACTCTAAATATTTTATTAGCGTACTTTGCGAAAACGATCTGACTCAACGAAAGCAAACTATATACTCCATATACGAATGAGATATGACTTCTACCTCCCACCTCCCACCCCTCACACAGCGTGCACTTTCTACCCCCACCACATATTTATCTGTTAGTTAGCGGCTTACACGGTTGATTCGCGACCGGATAGTTTATCCTGTCGGTAGCTTCATTTACCAGGAGGATAAATTTTACCCAAAGGTGGAACAACGCAAGATAACTTTTGTCTAGTTTTTATTTGGTAACTTCGCTACCTGACAGTTTACCGAGAGGTGGAACAACCCGGCCTTAAACATGGGTTGTTCCATCATATTTTATCCTCTTGGTAGTTATCCAGACCTTTTGACGACTTGTCTAGTCACCAGATGGCACATATACACTATTCTGCGTTAACCCGCATGATTTGAAAACAAAAACTTAAACCAGTGTACGATAAACGTAATGGCCCGGACAGCAAAAAATATTGCAGGAATATTGCATGAATATTATTTCGCATTGCCTAAACCTTGCAGTGAGATTGCCGGAGTATTGCAGGAAAATTGCAGGAATATTTCTATATCCGCTTCTTTGCAACGCTGCGGAATACTACAGAAATCTTGCGTGAAATATTGCAGGAATCTTACTGGCAATATTGAGTCAAGGTCCCTATAATATTGCTTCAACATTGCATGCTGCATATGATTATGGTTTCACTTTATGGAAATAATTGAGGGAAATTTTATATATTTTAGAATACAAATACTATTTGTATTATACTATGAATTAAAACATACAACAAGAAATAATAATAAAACCCTAACCTATCCTTAAATTACATTTTATTTCTATTTTCACTTTGCGCGGTGTATTCTTGTTTTCGCTTGCGTCAACCACTTCGCAATTCCGTCCTCGATATCAGCTTCCCTCCATTTATTTTGGCCGACGCGACCATACAGACTTCTATAAAATAATGAATGATTATTAGGGAAAAGATTATTAATAATGTATTTATATAATATTTCAGCAATATTTGTCGGTTTCCGGGTATATATGTAAGAAACGTACTTGGAGCAAATTCGCCGTCCTTAATTTATGAAAGCATTGCTTCTGCAGGCGTCCCTTCCAGCTAAAATCGACAGCGACTTCGTCTGCAATCAGTCGGACCGTGATTGCGGATATACATGTGGACAACTTGCACGGTCCCGTGACATTTACAAGTCGACGAGTCTGAAAAATGTCATTTAATAAGTTACAATGTACATATGTCACTGCAACATTATTGCAATATTGCGTATTTTACCCTGACATTGCAATATTACTGCAATATTGGTGCAACGTTAGCAATATTGCGCAAGGTTGTAATTTTCAGGCAATATTCCCGCAATATTCCTTGCTGTCTGGGGGGGGGGGCCGTCTTATTGATGGTATTCGTTATAATTCTGCCTAATAAAATATTTTTGTTAAATAAAGAAATTATTTAAAATTATTTTATTTCCTATTGTTAACCTAATCCTAACCCAGACCGTTGCTATTTCATAATTATGTCAATATTGTAAAAATATGCTTGTGTATGCATAGATTGCTTACTGTTACACAAATAAATGTTACAAATCTTCTAAGTAAATCGTCACATAGTCTTACATGAAATTGTCAATTAATTATTTGTAATTAATTGATTTGTAAAATATTTGATATGTAGGTATAACTGCCTTGCAAACTCGGAGTCGGTATATTGGTTAACAAAGTTTGGACGCGGACGAACAGTATACGGTTTCCGAATAACCACTATAATTTCTTCTATGCATTCATCCTCATCGTCGTCTCCATATAACACCCGGTTATCTTGAAGATTTACTTCTACTTTTGAAAACTGAAATATTTTTAATATGTAGTTTGGAAAACGACCTAACCCAACCAAAGCAAACTACTTACTATACGAACGAGAGATATAAGACTTCTACCTCCCACTGCGTGCACTTTCTACCCCCACTATATATTAATCTGTTAGGTAGTGGCTTACACGGTGGATTCGGCACCGTGTAATTTATCCGTCAGGTAGCTTCATTTACCAGGAGGATAAATTTTACCGAAAGGTGGAACAACGCATGATTTACTTTTGTCTAGTTTTATCTGGTAACTTCGCTACGTGACACTTTACCCAGAGGTGGAACAGCCCGGTCTAACGGTTTCAATCGTTTACGAATAGTTTTCGCAAGCTGCTGTATCGATTTCGGAGTTTACGAAATCGTATTTTGGCCGTAATTAACAAATTCGAGAATCAGGTAATGTAGGTCTTGCAAGCGCCGCCAGTGGCCGAAAGCAGAAGCTGACCAGATGCGGAACCTGGCGAAATAATTTTGACGTATCTGGTGTGTAACGGTGTCAATCGTTTACGAATAGTTTTCGCAAGCTGCTGTATCCATTTCGGAGTTTACGAAATCGTATTTTGGCCGTAATTAACAATTTCGGGAATCGGGTAATGTAGGTCTTGCAAGCGCCTCCATTGGCCGAAAGGAGAAGCTGACCAGATGCAAACTCTAGCGAAATAATTTTGACGTATCTCGTGTGTAATGGTCTCAATCGTTTACGAATAATTTTCGCAAGCTGCTGTATCGATTTCGGAGTTTACGAAATCGTATTTTGGCCGCAATTAACAATTTCGAGAATCGGGTAATGTAGGTCTTGCAAGCGCCGCCAGTGGCCGAAAGCAGAAGCTGACCAGATGCGGAACCTGGCGAAATAATTTTGACGTATCTCGTGTGTAATGGTCTCAATCGTTTACGAATAGTTTTCGGAAGCTGCTGTATCGATTTCGGAGTTTACGAAATCGTTTTTGGCCGTAATTAACAATTTCAGAATCGGCTATCGTGCAGCGTCGATTGGCTCCCAAGCGCCGCCGTTGGCCGAAGGGAGGAGCTGCATGATAGCCGATTCTGAAATTGTAAATTTCACGACAGCAAGGAATTTTGTTGACATGTAGCACAAATATTACTTTGCAATGCTGACCCTTGCAGGTCACATTGTCGAAGTATTGTAGGAATATTGCTGCAATATTCCTATGTCAGCCCCCTCGAAATTTGCGGGAATATTGCAGGAAGATGACACAGAATATTGCATCAAGGTCCTAAGAATATTCATTCAATATTATATCCTACAAACGATTCTGTTTTACATTATGAATAATTCAAGAAAATTTGTTTTACAATATATTATTTTTATTAATGAAATATTAAATTACACTAAATATAAAAGTACATATAAAATATTTACATTAAATATAACAGTAATTATAAAAACTACTCTAAATATAATAGTAAATATAACAAAATCTTAACCTAGTGTTCCGAAAAGCGATTCAAAACGCCCGGGCCTGTGGCAATCGGAGCGAGCGTCGCGGCTGCGCAGTGCGTGACTCCTGAAGCACATGGCCGGCCGCGCGCTCCGAGCGCAAATGCGCAAGCGCGCTTCTTCTATCGGGCACTTTGCCCCGCTACCCGCGCGAAACTGAGGGCCCTTCGACTTCTGGAGGATTCTACTTCGATATTATTGGCCGAGACAAGCGTTATTCGCCGATGATTTGAATCCTCCAGAGGTCGAAGGTGATAAAAGCAGCGGCGTCGAACTGCTCGCCCTTCTTTCGTCCCACGTCTCGCAAAGTAATAACAGTGTCTCAGAGCAATTATATCGTTTTCCAGTCGTGTTTTATCACCGAGCTTTCTAGCAAGACTATTTGTACATCGCAAGTAATAAATTATTATTTTTCTGTGCAATACAGACTACTCGAACTCTCTCTTTTATATCGCCGCGCAATAGGCCTCGTTTTTAGTTTCATCCGCGCCTTCACTTTTCTGCTCACCTAGTCTCAATTCTATTTATTAAGATTTCATTTTTCGCTCAGTTCTCGTTTTTGCTTGAGTGAACCACTTGCCAATGACGTCATTTACTTCCGCCTTTTTCAACTTATTATTGCCAACGGGCATACAGACTACTATAAAATAATAAAAGAATATTAGTGATTATTAAAAGATTATTAATAATGTATATCTGTAGGAAAATACTTTGGAATAAGTTCGCAGTCCGCAATTTTTGAAAGCTTTGCTTCTGCAAGCGGCCCTGCCAAATGAAATTTACTGCGATTCCGTCTGCAAGTACTCGGGATATTACAGCTGCTACGCACATAGTCAGCTTACCTGGGCCAACAATATTTAAGTCGACGAATCTGAAAAATTTCATGATGTTATCATGTGTACATAAAAG
Source organism: Priocnemis perturbator (assembly GCA_963942575.1). Taxonomy (NCBI): domain Eukaryota; kingdom Metazoa; phylum Arthropoda; class Insecta; order Hymenoptera; family Pompilidae; genus Priocnemis; species Priocnemis perturbator. Next base: position 786,479 of record CAWWDK010000127.1, read on the forward strand.
GCAGATCAAAACAGCAACTAATTAATATAAGTTATAATAGAAATATTGTGAAAGCAAAAGAGTATTGCAGATCAATATGAACCAATAAAATTGATTGTTATAGCGAGAAAGAGATATGAATTCAACACAAAAAAACACGATATATTGATTCCTTCATAGGCGAGAAAGAGTATTGTGGAATTAACGCAAAAACATGAAATAATGATTCTCTCGCGGACATGCACCAAACCTATCCTTATATATCCTTTACCTTTACCCATGCCCATGCCCACGCCCACGCCCATAGAAACTGTAATAGTACATTCATCTGAATAGGCATTATACTCAAATGAGCAGTGACGTGACTTCAATACTTTTGATGCTGACAACTACATGTTCAGGAAACCTCAGCTGTTGGGAGGAAATGTATTGGATGGTCATTATTATATTTTATTCCACGAAAGATATTACTTTTTTCGTTGTAGAACAATAATGGTACTTTAGTAGCACATGTGATTAAAAAATAATTACCAATTTTTTCTAAAATTCAGTCTGTTCAAGTTTGGGCTCAAACGAGGCCAAATCATCCATACTTTGCACTATGGGAACCCGCTGCAATTCATTTTCGGATGTTTCGTCCTCATCAACTTCGGCATTTTAATTTTTGGGCTCCAACAAAAAATCGACTTTTGTGTTCAGATCCTTTATTTGTAAAGATATCGTAGACAGCATTTTGTAAACATATTTTGAAATCCTAAAATATGGAAAACAGAAGGTAGAAGCATTGATATGAATGGTTTATTTGTTTTATTTACCAATTTCTAAGGTGTATGGATGATGCTCCCAGTCTCCACAGGCACTGCCTTGAGCTGCAATAGTTTCAGTAGCTAAGGGACATTGGAAAATGATGAGAAACATTTGCAATAATCATGATTATTATGAATACACTCCGATAATATGAAGCTTACCTCCATGGCTATGTAAACAGGGGTAGGGGGTTCATTCTCATCATATGCAAGGAACGTCAAACCGCCAGGTGTTGATGAATCGAATAAGGGTTCAAGCATTACAGGTGTTATTAGTAGATTGGTTAATGTACTCTCCGCTCGTCTGTGAATGTGTCGTCATATGTTGATTTTTTCTTGGGTTTTTAGATATGGACTCCATACTCTCTCCTTCCGAGGATATGACCCATTTAACCGTAGCCCTCCTTCGGTTTTTAAGGCCGCAGCTAACTCATATTCCAAGAGCTCATCCGAATGGAAAACATCAGATGTGTCCTGTGCCTCATTTAATTTTTCTTGGGCCCATACTCAATCATCTACAAAGTTTATAATTGTTTATTATTATGACATCAACAGGTCTTCTATGTATAAAAAATATAGACATCTATATTATATATAAACACATACACACATTATTAATAATATTCACTATACATACCTGTCGACCCAAAGCAACGCTAATAACTGCACAATCCTCTCACGAGGTTTGAGATAAAGCCTCGGAAATTATTAATTTCTCTAATTTGTTCAGCGACTTGACGTAGCCTGGCCATTTGCTTACACTTTTGTTGGCATTTAACCAACAGGTTGGAATCACTTGCAACCCATTGTTCAATTCCACGATACAATATTTTTCTTGTACTACTTGTCGATGGAAGACGTGAGATACGTCAAAAGTCAAAACTACTTGGTCAGGGTATACATCTGATCAGCTTCTCCCTTCGGCCAACGGAGGCGCTTGCGAGCAAATCAACACTGCACGATAGCCGATTCTGAAATTCTTAATTACGGGCAAATTATGATTTCGTAAACTCCGAAATCGATACAGCAGCTTGCGAAAACTATTCGTAAACGATTGAAACGAAAATTATTTCGCCAGAGTTTGCATCTGGTCAGGTTCTCTTTTCGGCCACTGGAGGCGCTCGCAAGATCTACATTACCCCATTCCCGAAATTGTTAATTACGGCCAAAATACGATTTCGTAAACACCGAAATCGATACAGCAGCTTGCGAAAACTATTCGTAAACGATTGAGACCATTACACACGAGATACGTCAAAATTATTTCGCTAGAGTTTGCATCTGGTCAGCTTCTCCTTTCGGCCACTGGAGGCGCTCGCAAGATCTACATTACCCCATTCCCGAAATTGTTAATTACGGCCAAAATACGATTTCGTAAACTCCGAAATCAATACAGCAGCTTGCGAAAACTATTCGTAAACGATTGAGACCGTTACACACGAGATACGTCAAAATTATTTTGCCAAGTTCCGCATCTGGTCAGCTTCTGCTTTCGGCCACTGGAGGCGCTCGCATGATCTACATTACCCCATTCCCGAAATTGTTAATTACGGCCAAAATACGATTTCGTAAACTCCGAAATTGATACAGCAGCTTGCGAAAACTATTCGTAAACGATTGAGACCGTTGCACACGAGATACGTAAAAGATATTTCGCCAGGTTCCGCATCTGGTCAGCTTCTGCTTTCGGCCACTGGCGGCGCTTGCAAGACCTACATTACCCCATTCTCGAAATTGTTAATTACGGGCAAACTACGATTTCGTAAACTCTGAAATCGATTGCGTAAACTTGCGTAAACTATCGTAAACGATTGGGACCAAAATAAGCGAAATCGGTGATAGTTGTCTGTTAACTATACGGCGGTGTTCATATCCATCTTTCGTTTTTTCAAATGGACCGACACAGTCACAGTGTATCGTGTCGAAGGGGAAAGGCTTCTTTTCAATTGGGTGCAATTTCCCTTGTTTCGGTCCGGTCTGTCGTTTGCATACTACGCAAGTAATGCAGTGATCGATGTACTTACGGACAAATCTTAGCATTTTTGGGAACCAGTATTTTTTCGCGATGCGGTCGTATGTTTTTTCAAAGCCTGCATGACAGTTTTCGTCATGGTACAGACGCAACAAACCAAGGCGGCTTCCCTTCGGGACAAAACTTCGGTAGATCACTCGGCCTGTGTCCCGGAGTGTTTTTCGACACAGTATACCGTCTCTTAGCTCGAAATCCGTAATAACAGTTTCGTTCGACTTTACCCGCTCGATCATGTTTTGCGTTTCTTCATCATTTTTCTGCGCGATTTCTAGCCAGGAGCCCTCACAAATTACGATTACGCGATAGTTTTTACACGGATTTCTACTTAAATAATCCGCGTGCTCTACGTATTTGCCTTTCCTATATTCAGGATCAAAGGAAAAGTCTTGCAGAAATATCCACCAACGAGCTACGCGTGGTAATAACTCTTTTTTGTTTTGCGTAGCCTTAATGGCATTACAGTCGGTGACAATTTTAAACTGCATACCAAGCAGATATACGCGGAAGTATTTCAGTGCGTTCACAATCGCGAGTGTCTCTAGTTCATACGAATGATAGCGCGATTCCTCTGGGCTGGTACGACGACTAAAATATGCGACCACGCGTAGTTCCTTTTCCACTCTTTGGAAGAGGATTGCACCATATCCAAAGGAACTAGCGTCGGTGTGGAGCTCCGTATCTCGCGTTGGGTCGAATATTACGAGCAAAGGGTGTGTACTCAGTTTGTCTATGATGTACGATCGCGCTTCTTCCTGTTCTTTACCCCATACCCACGGCTCATTATGTTTTGTTAATTTGGTCAAGCACGCCGTTCGCACCGCGAATTCAGGTACAAACTTCCGGAAATAACTCGCTAGGCCAATAAATTGTCTTATCTGCTTCACATTTTTTGGAACTGGTGATTCTACTAGGGCTTTAACTTTTTCTTTGCCTGGCTTTATGCCTTCGGATGATATCTCTCGACCCAGGTAATTGATCGAAGTTTCAAAAAACTTACATTTTGCGATGTTTAACGTGAATCCTGCCTTGTCCAATACCTCCAACACGCGCTCTAAACTCTGTAGCCCTTCCTCGACCGTTTGCGATGGGATCAAAATATCGTCCATATAGACTAATGCGATGCTATTTCTTAGGTTGCCTAGAGCCGCGTTAATGGCTCTCTGAAAGACAGCGGGCGCATTACAAAGGCCGAAGGGCATACGGATATACTCATAATGCCCGTCGGGGGTAACAAAGGCAGTTTTACAAATTGAATCGGCGGCAATGGGTAGTTGGTGAAATCCCGCGGCCATGTCTATCGTAGTAAATACCCTACCCTTTCCCAAACGATCCAATTGATCGTCGATTAATGGTAAAGGGTATCTGTCTTGAACCGTAATTCTATTTAACGCCCCGAAATCCACGCACAGATGGTCCTCTCCATTTTTCTTTTTCACTAAGATAACGGGGCTTGCAAACGGCGAGTTGCTTTCGCGTATTATGCCGTTACTTATGAGGTCATCTATGATCCCCCTTAATTTCTACCGTTCCGAAAGTGACAGACGGTAAGGGTGGTAATTTATTACCTTGTTCTCCCGAGTAATTATTTTGAGTTCCGCCGTACTTACGGACCGCACGTGATTGCCAGTGGTCAACATTCGCTCGAATTTTCTTAAAAGATTTCTAAGAGAATCGTTCGCAACGTCGAGTGTGAAGCACGGTGCCTTCGTTGTAGCCTCGTTCCTTTCTGCCGTGACAAGTCCGCACCGTTGAAGCCTCGTCATCCCATCAGGTTCCGTCACAATGCGTAGATCGGCATGCACCAGGACATTCTTCCCGATGATGACCTCGTACGGTATTGCAGTATCCGGGACAACAAACAAATCCAACTCAGTGGACACATTCTCCGTCTGAATTAATGCTGATGTGCATCCGACGGTCGTCGTGCTAGACTCACGCAGTCCTTGTATTGTCGTCGTGTACGCATTTACTTTGCAGTTTGCCCGGTCGGCAACACTTTCTCTCACGAGGGAACATGTTGCGCCATTGTCGATCAAACAGCGTCGTACGATCATCTGTCTCAATAGTATTGGTGTCAGTTTGTGTTCTACTGAGTAGCACACGTTGGCATCGGGTTTCTTCGAACCTTGATGGTTTTGGGCTGTTCGCTGCTTCGCCCAACATTGCGATTCGGTATGGCCCCTCTTTTTGCAAAAATTGCAGTTAGTTACGCTGGGAGTTTCCCGTTGCGGTAATAATTTTCTCCTTTTCGGGCAATTCACCCGTTAATGTCCCAGCTCATTGCATTGGTAGCATCTGCCGTCTTGTCGGTTCGGAGCGCGTTCTCCGCCATCGCGTGCAAATCTTTCCCTTGGTTTCGTTTCTTTTACGAAATTGGTCGTGCCCGTGATCAGCGCCGATGGCGTCGCGTAATTCGCGGACAGCATGGCCTGTCGCACGTTCTGATCTGTGATTGTGCTTATTGTCAGCTCCACCAATTCATCGGGTCGAAATGCTACACGCGCCTACTCGAGATAGCCCACTTTTTTCCTTGCATATTCCACGTACGTGGTCGCGTCGTCGCTGTTATAGGTCAGCGCCCGCAGCAAGCATTCGTGGAGTTTCTTCTGCGGACCGAAAATGGCGCACAAGTCCTCCTTGAATTTGTCCCACGTTCGGGGTCTCCCTTTCCATTCTTGGTACCATGCTTTAGCAGAACCCGCAAGCGCATGGGTGGCGGCACTCAACCGCTGTTGCGGGGTCGAATCACGAGTGATATGTTCCACTTCGTTGCACCAAGCATTAGCGTCGTCATTCAGTTCGGTACCACGGAATTGCGGCACCATATCCAAAAGAGGAGGTGTCGTTGCATTAATAATCTTCGGGGTAGCCGGCATTACGCCTCTTGCAATTTCGGCTTCCACTTGGCGGATGATGTCCTCCAAGGACGGGGGAGCACGCGAGTTCTCCATTTTTTAGTGTCCCGATCACGTCCCGAACAAAACGAAAGGGAAAAAAAAATAAAACGAGGAAACCAACAAAAGCACACAAAGAAACACAACACGACACAATCCACAGCACAATAAAATCAACGAAAATGAATCAAGAATTAGCTTTGCAGCTAAGGCGCGTAAAATTCACTATATCCCACTTCTGATGTTAGAAACCCGCAAAATAGCTCGACGAGATGTGTTCGTTTTAGCGATTCTGGGCGAAGTGCAGAGGGGTCAAGCTCCGTCCTCTTTCCAACAGGCAAAGCCTGCTCCGATCTTCGGCCAGATTCACACTCGCATTTGTTTACAATGCTTACCCTTACTGAGACGCAGGTCAATGCAACGGCCGCCGAGGTAAACATATGATCCGCGACTCTCGGCGCCTCCAAAAACAGGTGACACAGCAACGCACTGTCGTGTGCCACTGTCGAATTACCGCGTGTTATGGGCGAAATCAAATGCATCGCTAACAGGCAGCACAGCAAGCACAGGCAGCAAGCACAGGCAGCACAGGCAGCACAGCAAGTACAGCAAGCACAGGCAGCACAGCAAGCACAGGCAGCAAGCACAGACAGCACAGCAAGCACAGGCATCAAGCACAGGCAGCACAGCAAGCACAGGCAGCAAGCACAGGCAGCACAGTAAGCACAGGCAGCAAGCACAGGCAGCACAGCAAGCACAGGCAGCAAGCACAGGCAGCAAGCACAGGCAGCACAGCAAGCACAGGCAGCAAGCACAGGCAGCATAGCAAGCACAGGCAGCAAGCACAGGCAGCACAGCAAGCACAGGCAGCAAGCGCAGGCAGCACAGCAAGCACAGGCAGCAAGCGCAGGCAGCACAGCAAGCACAGGCAGCAAGCGCAGGCAGCAAGCACAGGCAGCACAGCAAGCACAGGCAGCAAGCACAGGCAGCACAGCAAGCACAGGCAGCAAGCACAGGCAGCACAGCAAGCACAGGCAGCTAGCACAGGCAGCACAGCAAGCACATGCGGCAAGCACAGGCAGCACAGCAAGCACAGGCAGCACACCAAGCACAGGCAGCACAGCAAGCACAGCAAGCACAGGCAGCAAGCACAGGCAGCACAGCAAGCACAGGCAGCAAGCACAGGCAGCAAGCACAGACAGCACAGCAAGCACAGGCATCAAGCACAGGCAGCACAGCAAGCACAGGCAGCAAGCACGGGCAGCACAGCAAGCACAGGCAGCAAGCACAGGCAGCACAGCAAGCACAGGCAGAATGCACAGACAGCACAGCAAGCACAGGCAGCTTGCACAGGCAGCATAGCAAGCACAGGCAGTAAGCACAGGCAGCACAGCAAGCACAGGCAGCACAGCAAGCGCAGGCAGCAAGCAAAGGCAGCACAGCAAGCACAGGCAGCACAGGAAGCACAGGCAGCAAACACAGGCAGCACAGCGAGCACAGGCAGCACAGCAAGCACAGGCAGCAAGCACAGGCAGCACAGCAAGCACAGGCAGCTTGCACAGGCAGCATAGCAAGCACAGGCAGCAAGCACAGGCAGCACAGCAAACACAGGCAGCACAGCAAGCACACGCAGCAAGCACAGGCAGCACAGTGTTACGTCCGGGCGAGGCTTATCACGACTTTGATGTTTGTCAAGACGGTCGATGAGAAATCCGCGAGCGGCCTGCCGTGCGACCGGTCGTAACGCTTGAATATTTTTGTTAATTTAATTACAATAAATCAACGGCAATCTAACTGAAGATCATCATTGCGGTATTCTAATCCCTTCCTGGAAGAGGAGGGATTTTCTAGTTTATTCAGTACAAACTAAACGGAAAAGTTAAGTTAAAAATCTAATATCGCGTTTAGTTGTTTGCAGGACTAATAGGATTCGTGTGTCTTCTCAAGACCCGTACAGGTCCCCAATTGTTCTCGCGAGGTTATGTTTCGGCCGATGTACAATGCTATGGTATATGAGGTGTGACGTCACAACACAGATTAAATTAAAGAGAGTAATATAAGGGGAAAACAAAAGTAGTTATATTCAATTGAAAATAATCGTATAAAGAAAAGATAGAATATATATATATATATAGAGAAAAGTAGAACAGATGTGTTACGAATTCGCTAAACTATAAAAGAATTACTGCAAGAGATGTTATTCGCAGTATGGAAGATTGTTCATGAATGGTGCGCGACAATGATGCGCCTTAATTCGAGCGCTCTCGGTAATTCACGGTTATGCCCTTACAATCGACAAGTTAACTAGGAATCTTGCACGGTCAAATGACCGCCCCCGTGGGATCCCGCCGTGGCCTGAGCTCGGGCATGGTCATATTATAAAATGGTAATTGTCGTCGTGTTTCGCGACTGGAGGTTCCTACCGTGTCGCTGGTCTTCGGTTACGCTCGGATATTCTCGCTTTTCGCGCGCTCTCCTTCTCTCTCGCTCTCTCTCTCTGTCTCCTTCGCTCTATCTCCTCCTTTCTGCGCTATCTCTCGCTCTCTCTCTCTCTCTCTGGCGGTAGGTCGGTTGGAAATTTCAGGTTTTGGTGGAAAACGATGATATTACCTTCGAATCGTAAAATAATTTCAGTACTTTGAACCTTCTTGATTTGCCTATGCTCTTCGATAATTGAGCCGGGAACTAGTCCGTTACAAGGGGTCGGCAAGTCAGGAAGATAGTGCTTCTATTCAGATATTTTGATAAACTAATTCCGACTTCAATCGCCACGAGCGAGGAACAACCTTTCGCGCTCTGTTCAAGTTAAATAATAAAGAAAAAGTAATGTAAATGAAATCAAAAGGAAACTTAAGCTAACGTGTCCGACGCAATTTGTCGGCCACGTGCAGAACGTAACGCGCACACCTTCGCACTTTCACTAAATTAAAGAAAACTGAGTCTATGTCTCACTTAATAATTAGATTTTACAAGCTATTGTTTAACGAGGATTAATGAGTCCGTATTACTACACACTGCTAGAAGAATATGCACTTTAGGCTCAGAAATTAATGAAAACTAAGACACCCTCGGACAATCGACTACGTACCTCACGACTTTACAGCCAACTGCCTAGAGAAATCCGTCGCGAGACGGCTCCTGGGCTCGCTCTAGGCCAGTTTTTCATACCCTAACCATGGAAACGGGCGATCAGCGGTCGAGTCAGTGTACAAATATTGTGTTACCATGCTCGCTCGATGTTCAGCGAGAGACTTTCATTTGCTCATTTATCCTCCTTTAATTATTCAGTTTTATTGCGAATAAAATATGATTGCCTTGACTCAGCTATTCAAAACCTTAGTGGTGCACGCTCCTGCCTTATATGCTTGAACAGAACCAGGTTGATATCTGGGCAATGCCTTATTGCCACGAAAATCATAATTCATTTTAGAGAGAGCGAGAAACTAAAAATTAACACGCGGAACCTCATCGCTTTTTCCTTAGCCTATACACGCACACACTCATGCCGCACGCACACACTCATACTCCGCTCACACGCATTCATATCCACTCACACGCTTACATTTACTTACATCTACTTATATATATACGATGGGACGAATATGATTCCACGGTGAGGGAATTCCACTACATATTAACAACTCAACAGCACCACATATACGATGAGCCTAAGCTATGATACGAATAATTCGCATACGCGGCCTGGAGGAGGAATAGAATAATCATGATTTTACAACTAATACTCTAACAGCGCACCGGATGCGATGAGCCTAAGCCGTGATACAAGTAATTCGTAATCCGGCGGCCGGAATAAAGGAAAGAAAGAGAGTTTAATTTGAGAAATTATAATAGAAGAAAAGGGAAAATCAAAAAGTTACGCTGGGACGTAACATCCTCCCCCCCTTGGAATCATCATCGTCCCCGATGATGCGTCGCTCGCCTGTCTCACGCGTAGGGGTTGAGCGACGTCCGGCGGTACCAAATAAACACATGTAACATACGCCTGTCGCGTCGGTGAGCTACTGCGCTGATTCCTCCCACCCTGAGCTCGAACCTGACCCCCCTGGTGTCCCCTCGGAATACCTCGAGCACACAGTCTATAAGTGGTCGGCGCACGCCCGGGCACCCCTCTACGTCGACCTCCCTGATGGTCTTGCAAGATCGGATCAGCCCACAGACGTCCTCATCGGACACTCCCTCGTTATCCCTGCACTCAAGCACCTCGAGCGCGCGCATCCTCATCATGAACTGAGCGCCCACGCTGGGGTGCATTAGACTGATGTTGAGATGTCGCAGGCGAGGCAAGTCACCCAATGACTCCAGAGCGAACTCACCACGAACGTTAGTAGAGGCGGTCAGGTCCAGGTATTCTAAAGCGCTCATATGCCTGCCCACCTCGTCGACAAATGACACGTCCACCCAACTATTTCCCATCAGTGTCAACCTTGTGACCTGCGTGAACCTAGGTGGAATCCGCAGGGCCCCCGCAACTGAGCCGTAGCCAAGCTCTAAAAAATTGGCCACGTCTCCCTCCTCCGCCGCATCGTCCAGCTCCTGCTCTAGGGCCTCGTCCCGCTGGTCGCAATACCGGAACAGCAATTCCTTCGTCACCGGTCCCAACGCCGCGTTATGTCCTAGAGCGGCTAACACGTCCTCGTGAAAGAAAGCTGGGCGGTCGATGACGATCGTCTTTAGCTCCTTCGCCCTCTCCAGGAATTTCCCTAGATGGTTGGGGCGTATTCGAGTCTCTGTGATGCTGAAGTTCTCCAGGCAAGAACTCAGCGACCCTAGGGATTCCCCCGTCATTTTGGTTCCTTTTGCGGTGAAACGTTGTATTTTATGACCCGCGAATACCCATTTCAATTCTATGTCCACCGGACCATCGCACACCCCCACGGTGAGACTTCTAAGATTCTTACAAGCATAAGACAACGCACGCAGGCCGGATGGGAGGACTCGAAGGCCGGACACATCCAACTCCTCTAACCCCTTCGCCCATCCGGCAGTTATGGTTAAAATTTGGGGCCGCAGTGCCCTGCATGCGCATCGGTCCGCCAGGTGTACGGCGCGGAGCCCGCGACCGCAGCGCTGCAGGGCCAATTATACGAGTCATTTGTCGGGGCCGGCTCGCTCCTATATGTCGGCCATCGCCAGTCCTCCGCGTCGATCGTCGTTTCCGTAGTCAGCGCACGCCGCACCCCCTCCTGCCAGCCCTTACTAACTTGTTCCATGCGCGCCACATCACGGAACGGTAGAAAGGGTGCCAGGAGCGCCACGACCTCCACGGGTAGCGGCGGGGCATAGGTCTCGTAATACCCCAGGCCGTCGAACGGTTGCGGAGCATCGTCGTCCACGGCGGTGGAAGTGGACGGCCCTCGTCGATGCCATGCGTCCGCCATCTGCACCCCAATCACCCTTTTTCGCAGCGTTATTGGATTTGCCTTGGCTGCCTCCACGGCTCCCATTGCTTCCTCGGTTGTCCGGAACGTCACAAACCCTGTGGCGCCGCCCTGGCCGCGCCGCACCACCGCGCCTATCGCTCCCAGGGGTCGGAACGCTTCTAGGAGCTGGCTTTGTCGCGTGTTTGTCGCCATGTAGGCGACGAACACCCGATTTATTGGAATATTCGTCGGTTCCATAACAGGTCTTAATAAAGGAGATACATATTCGTTAGTATGACACAACATAAAAGTTATTCCATGCCGTTGCCCCTTCCACGGGGAAGATCGGTCTTCGCAGGAAGCCGGCTGTAAAGGTTATCAACGATTCTCGCGCCCGAGGCGAATGTGTGAAGCTTATTCCTCGCTCGGAGAGAGAGATACTTAGGTCATCGGTAAGATTTTGTCCGCGTGCTTGAGGAGACGTTTACCCTCTTCCGTCTCCAGCAACACGGTATTTCCCTCCAGCCTTTTTACGACGCGGTAGGGACCCCGATATCGACTGCCAAATTTGCCCTTCTTGGGCTCGATAAGGACCCGCACCCTGTCGCCTTCTTTCGCTTCAAGCGGCCGCGCGCGCGCGTCGTAGTGCACCTTGGATTTCTGCTTCGCCTTCAATAGATTTTCCCCTGCCGCGATCTGCATTTCCGAAAGGTGGGGAATAAGCTCCCGTAGATACGCGGAGTACGTATCACTCCTCTCGTCCACGCAGATTGAGCTTGGGTAACGCGCGGTTCTACCATACACGAGCTCGTACGGTGTAAAATTCGTAGCTTCGTGTACCGAGGTGTTATACGAGAACATTGCAAACGGTACCAGCCTATCCCAGTCGTCATATTCATCTAAGTAATGCTTTATGTATTCAGTAAGCACGATGTGGCTGCGTTCTAACGCACCATTAGACTGAGGGCGGTATCCTGACGTCGTCACATGATCGATATCAAAAAGTCGCGCGATTTCCCTAATTACTCTATTTATAAAGCTAGTGCCTCTATCTGTTAATATTGTTCGCGGCGCTCCGAATTGTAATATAAGGTTCGTGACCATCGCATGGGCTATTGTTTCCGCTTTTATATCCGGTACGGGTACTGCGATACAATATTTAGTGAGATTATCTTGCATTGTCAAAATGTGTTTGTTTCCTTCCGGTGTTGTAGGAAGAGGCCCGACAGTGTCTAAGGATACTTTAACAAAAGGTTCAATTGGCGTATCCGTTATGATCATTGGCTCACGCGTTCTTGCGCGGACTAACTTTTTCTCTAAGCATCCCGTGCAAGTCCGAATAAAATTTTGAATCTCATTTTTCATGCCCGGCCAATAATATCGCTCGCGAATTCGGTGGTAAGTTTTGGTCACACCCTTATGTCCACCCATACGCCCTGCGTGCAATTCGGATATTATTTTTGGTCGTAACGCCTCAGCTGGTATCGAGACGTTCCCGGTGAATAAAGTAATAGTTATTCCGGAATCTTCAAATATTTCATGCAATAAGTCCGGATAAATTCCGCACGATAGTTTTTCAGTGATATCTCCTCTCAACGACAATCCGCACGATGTTTGCCCGTAATTGGTTAAAACGTCCCGTAATCTAATCAATCCGTCCCTGAATTCAGCAACGGTGGGGGTATCGTAAAATCTCTTTGCTACTACTATGCTGTAAATAAAATGTTTCTTGTAGCGTGTGACTAAAATTTTTCCTTCCTTTGGATTAACGGACTTCATGTCCTCGATGTTAATTGCGCGAAGTTCCGTTAACAAGCGCGATACCGTATTGTCGAATTCGCAATCAGCTGTTATGAAATGGGCTATATTTCCCCGTCGTGCTGTTAAATTCTCTCGCGAATATCGTACAGGCTTCACTCCGTTCCTTATGTTATTTCGTGGTAGGCTCTGCGGAAGAGGCTGATCAGGCTCGCAAGGCACACTCTCGCTTACGGGAATCCCGACGATAGTTGTGTTCGATGGTCGGTCAGCGTATAGTCGTCGCGACGGTACGTCTTTCGGTAATGTCACTTTCGTCGGAGGAATCGGTGTTGAAAGTGCCAATGGTCGCGTCGCGGGAATAGGCGTCGGTATAAACGATCGTCGTATCGGTTTCGAAATTATCGTATCGTTAATTTTCCCCGGCGCTTCCTCGGTTTCTTTGATAGGTGTTAAAGGCCCTGTAGAGGGACGCGCGATAGTCCCGGCACGGGCAGGACGGGTGGGGAACCCCGTTGTGTCTAACGCATTTCCCGACCTGTCCGGCACTAAGATTTCCCCCACTTCCTCTACCGGTTCTCGTTCATGTAAGTCGTCAAAGAGTGTTGGATTTTGTCTGTTCGCGCTGCTGTCGTCATGCGGCAGTTCGTCCGCGCTTTCGTCGTCAGTCCGTTGGTCATGTCTGAATAGAGCGTCGTGAAAACGTACGATCGAGTCGGACAACTCCTCCAGCGTAATCGGCCCTTCCGATTCTTCACTAGAAGATTCGCCCTCATCGGTCGCGTAGTGGTGCCGGGTGGGAACCTCCATGGTGGGTAGTGCGCTTCCCGGCGCCTCCACCTCTTCGCTCGCGCCCGGTTCTGTTTCTGGTATTTTGTCTGTCTCCGGCGGCGGTCGACTCGGTAGTCTCGGTTTTACACTAGGCAACACGCTTCTACGTTCAACGAATATTGGCGTATCGGAAGCGTCTGATGACGGGTCATCGCTGTCTGCTGTCGCCTCTGTCTGTGTCGACGGTACGACCGGAGCACGATTACGCGTTCTTGATGCTACCGCGCTTGTATCTAAAGGATTTGGCAACCTCGGATTTACCCGAACTCTACCCGTTCTTTCCTCCGGTGGAGAAGAATCGCTTGTTGACACGCGTGGGTTTTCCGAGCCTGATTCCGCGGTCCCTTGTCTCAACGGTAACACCTTCATTTCTGAACGCTCCTTACTTTCCTCGTCGGAACTTAGTATACTTGGTTTGACTGGATTACGCGACAACGCGTCGGCATTAGTGTTGAGCTTTCCCGGTTTGTGCACGAACTCATATTCATAGTCCCTCAGTTTCAGTCTCCAACGTACAAGTCGTTGTCCCGGATCTTTTACAGAATCTATCCATTTCAATGGTTCGTGATCACTAAAGAGCGTGAACTTTCTACCGTATAAGTATGGTCTGAAATGCAGTACCGCGTAAAGAACAGCTAAGCACTCCTTTTCAGTGGTAGTATAATTCTGTTCCGGTTTTGTTAAGTTTCGCGACAAGTACGCAACGGGCAGATCATTACCGTTAGTATTCTGACTGAGCACTGCGCCTATCGCAACGTCTGAGGCGTCAGTTGTTAAAGTAAAGGGCTCATTAAAATTAGGAAACTGTAGAATAGGAGACTTGCACAATGCTCCGCGTAATATTTTAAAACTCTTAGTGTGTTCCGCGTTCCAATCAAACTTCGCGTTTTTCTTCAATAATTCAGTCAACGGTTTCGCGATCGCGGCGAAATTCTCTATAAAGCGACGATAGTAGCCTACTAAGCCTAGGAACTCCCGAACATTGCGCTGTGTCTGTGGATACGGAAAATTCTTCACAGCGCTTATTTTACCTGGGTCTGGGCGTACCCCGTTTCGACCTATTACATGTCCTAGGTAAGCTACTTCCGTACGCAGAAAGTCGCACTTATCCGGTTGCAATGTAAGTTTCGCGTCGCGTAGTCTATTAAATAACCGTTGTACTTTCCTCCGGTGTTCTTCCAGAGATTTGGCGTATACGACTATGTCATCTAAGTAAACGAAAACTTCTACTCCTTGCAATCCACGCAACACCTGATCCATTAATCGTTGGAAGGTCGCCGGCGCGTTCTTAAGCCCTTCCGGCATTCGTACGTACTCGTAATGACCGTTCGGTGTCGTGAATGCAGTTTTCGCGCGATCTTTCGGTTCCATTCCGATTTGCTGAAACCCGCTTGCCAAATCAAATACTGAGAAATAACGCGCCTCGCCTAGGTGATCCATGATATCAGTGATATTGGGCAATGGATACGCGTCCCCGATCGTCTTCTCATTTAATTTCCTAAAATCTATCACCATACGCCAGCGTTTATTCCCGTGGGAATCTGGTTTCTTCGGTACAATCCAGAGTGGCGAATTGTATGGTGAGCTTGATGGTGTTATAATATTGTCGGTTAATTTCAAGGAGATTTGCCGCGCGATCTCTTCTTTATGTATCGGTGGAAATCTGTATTGACGCGTATTAATCGGTAGGTCGTCTGTCGTCGGTATTGTGTGAGTGATGCACGGTGTCGATTGTAGTTTGTCACCCGGTAGATGGAAGGTTTTAGGGTATTCCTCTATCAAGTCGATTACGTGCTCTCGTTCTTCGGCGTTAAGGTGTTCGAGCCGCAAGCGAGAGAGCACCTCACTCACCCGATCAGTCGTCACCGGCTTTTCCGCGCGTTCGGAGTCTGTATCGAAATATTCCTGTTCTTCGGGAAAATTATGGTACTCGAACGGCACTATGTTTTGTGGCGGAATCTCAATTTCCACGCGCCTGTCTAAGGTGTTAATCGCCAGCACGTGGCACGCGCCCTGACTGACTGAGACGGCTGCTTCACCGATATAGATACCGTCTGCAATGTTCATTCGCGGCAAATAGCCCTCCGTTAAATCTCTCCCTTCGTCCACGTCGATCCTAAGTACTTGTCGCGCGCGCGGCTGCAGGTGGTATACTCGCGTCGCTGGCGAGCTGCGTCGCGCGCTGTTCGGTTCGGCTTCTCCGACGAATCGCATCGGTCTTATCGGATCGCTTTGTGTTACTAAAGTGTTGTGTGCAAATGAAATCTCTGCACGTTCTTGTCGCAGGTATTCTTTACCGAGAATTCCATCACTTCGTATTGGAAAGTTAGATCGTACTACGTGGAATTTTACTACTTGCCCGAGCAAGGTTAAAGTGGTCGTGCCTAGAGTTTCGGTTTGCTCCATAGTAATCCCTGTTATGATTACTGATTCGTCCAGCGCGACAGACACGTCTTCCCCGAGAGCTTTTAACTTTATTATATTTACATCTGCTCCAGTATCGATTAAAAAGTAGGCAAATTCCCGTCGCAATTCTACCGCGTGCATTTTAACTTGTGGTGAATCGCGGTTCGACTCGAAGCGAATTACTGCGGGTTTTCCTCCAGAAACCTCACGGTTGCTCGACGCTCCGTGCTGTGCGGGCTCGGCGGCGCGTCCGACCGACGAGCTCCTCGAGAGTTTAAATCTGGTTCCCTAGTCAATTCAGGTGACGCTTGTTCACGTCTTGGCGGTGGTTGCCATCGCGGTGGTGATCGCGGAGGTGGCGGAGAATCATTTCGTCGTATTGTTTCGTAATCGCGGTTATTTCCCGGGCGGTTAGTTCCATAGCGATACTGGCGTTCTGGCGACATGGCGCGGGGCGGTGTCAAGCGTTGTGCGGCACATTGACAAGTGCACGGCGCAGCGTACGGTGTCGGCGGGTACAGTGCGTTCGGCGGCGGATAGTAACCCGTCGGTGGCAAACCCGAATGATGCGAGCTCAAAGGCGGCGATTTTAATATACTAGCAGACGCTCCCAGATGTTCGTGAGACGGTCCCGCTGCCCGCTGGTCGTAAGGGCTAAGCGGTCGGGGTGAAGGAGTACGCGACGGCACTTCCTCCTCTCTGCGCGATACGAGCAGTCTCGCCGACTCCAAACCCGTGTTTCTAGACGCCTTCATTCGGTGTTCTATTTGTGCCGCAATTCCTACGGCTGCATCTAGATCTTTCGGCGCACGCGCTTCTATTTCTCGCATCATTTCGTCCGGTAACCCCCGCACGAACCCCTCAAGGGCACTTTCCCTAACCGGAATTATCATTATTTCCGCCCCAGTCGGATGCGTTTCCTGCAGCGCTATCCTTGCCCCTGAGACGAGTGCCGATAATCTATCGTAAAACCCGTAAACCCCCTCATCGCGTCGCATCCTGATAGTAACGATATCCTTCATGTATTGCGCGAAAGTTCTGTGGCCCCCAAAACGCGTCTTTAGATGTTTAATTAGCGAGTCGACGGTGGAAAAATCTTTTTCATAAGTGCTTACTCCCGCTCGACCCTCGAGTTTATTTATCACTCCGCGCACGAACGCGTCCTCCCAAGCCGGCGGTACGAGAGCCGCGCCTCCGCGTACTCTCCTAACGAATTCGCTCAATGGTATATTTGACCCGTCATAACTGGGTATCCCGACTAACCCCTGTTGGAGGGCATATATCTCCGCCATCATAGAGGTCGATGCATCGGGATCTGCGCCCGATCTACGCGTGGTGTTGTTCGCGGTCGATTCGTTTGGCTGACTCATTTTTGGCTAGTCGATACCGGGGCGCTTGTGTCTAATTATGTACAGCGCTCCTGTGTTGTGTCGACCGTAAAGGACAAGGCTAATCTAACGTTTATCGAATTCAAAACAACATGCACATAACCTAAAAATAAAATTATTAATCTGTCTTGATTCGTCACACCGTTAATCAGAAATATAACCTCAAAGTGAAAGAAAGTAAAGTAAATAAAAGGAAATATCCAATGAAAATTATAATTAATAATATATATATATATAAAGAAAGAGGAAATAATGAATAGCAATTGGTGAAAGCAATCGAATCCCACTTCTGACACCAATTCAGCTGTTACGTCCGGGCGAGGCTTATCACGACTTTGATGTTTGTCAAGACGGTCGATGAGAAATCCGCGAGCGGCCTGCCGTGCGACCGGTCGTAACGCTTGAATATTTTTGTTAATTTAATTACAATAAATCAACGGCAATCTAACTGAAGATCATCATTGCGGTATTCTAATCCCTTCCTGGAAGAGGAGGGATTTTCTAGTTTATTCAGTACAAACTAAACGGAAAAGTTAAGTTAAAAATCTAATATCGCGTTTAGTTGTTTGCAGGACTAATAGGATTCGTGTGTCTTCTCAAGACCCGTACAGGTCCCCAATTGTTCTCGCGAGGTTATGTTTCGGCCGATGTACAATGCTATGGTATATGAGGTGTGACGTCACAACACAGATTAAATTAAAGAGAGTAATATAAGGGGAAAACAAAAGTAGTTATATTCAATTGAAAATAATCGTATAAAGAAAAGATAGAATATATATATATATATAGAGAAAAGTAGAACAGATGTGTTACGAATTCGCTAAACTATAAAAGAATTACTGCAAGAGATGTTATTCGCAGTATGGAAGATTGTTCATGAATGGTGCGCGACAATGATGCGCCTTAATTCGAGCGCTCTCGGTAATTCACGGTTATGCCCTTACAATCGACAAGTTAACTAGGAATCTTGCACGGTCAAATGACCGCCCCCGTGGGATCCCGCCGTGGCCTGAGCTCGGGCATGATCATATTATAAAATGGTAATTGTCGTCGTGTTTCGCGACTGGAGGTTCCTACCGTGTCGCTGGTCTTCGGTTACGCTCGGATATTCTCGCTTTTCGCGCGCTCTCCTTCTCTCTCGCTCTCTCTCTCTGTCTCCTTCGCTCTATCTCCTCCTTTCTGCGCTATCTCTCGCTCTCTCTCTCTCTCTCTGGCGGTAGGTCGGTTGGAAATTTCAGGTTTTGGTGGAAAACGATGATATTACCTTCGAATCGTAAAATAATTTCAGTACTTTGAACCTTCTTGATTTGCCTATGCTCTTCGATAATTGAGCCGGGAACTAGTCCGTTACAAGGGGTCGGCAAGTCAGGAAGATAGTGCTTCTATTCAGATATTTTGATAAACTAATTCCGACTTCAATCGCCACGAGCGAGGAACAACCTTTCGCGCTCTGTTCAAGTTAAATAATAAAGAAAAAGTAATGTAAATGAAATCAAAAGGAAACTTAAGCTAACGTGTCCGACGCAATTTGTCGGCCACGTGCAGAACGTAACGCGCACACCTTCGCACTTTCACTAAATTAAAGAAAACTGAGTCTATGTCTCACTTAATAATTAGATTTTACAAGCTATTGTTTAACGAGGATTAATGAGTCCGTATTACTACACACTGCTAGAAGAATATGCACTTTAGGCTCAGAAATTAATGAAAACTAAGACACCCTCGGACAATCGACTACGTACCTCACGACTTTACAGCCAACTGCCTAGAGAAATCCGTCGCGAGACGGCTCCTGGGCTCGCTCTAGGCCAGTTTTTCATACCCTAACCATGGAAACGGGCGATCAGCGGTCGAGTCAGTGTACAAATATTGTGTTACCATGCTCGCTCGATGTTCAGCGAGAGACTTTCATTTGCTCATTTATCCTCCTTTAATTATTCAGTTTTATTGCGAATAAAATATGATTGCCTTGACTCAGCTATTCAAAACCTTAGTGGTGCACGCTCCTGCCTTATATGCTTGAACAGAACCAGGTTGATATCTGGGCAATGCCTTATTGCCACGAAAATCATAATTCATTTTAGAGAGAGCGAGAAACTAAAAATTAACACGCGGAACCTCATCGCTTTTTCCTTAGCCTATACACGCACACACTCATGCCGCACGCACACACTCATACTCCGCTCACACGCATTCATATCCACTCACACGCTTACATTTACTTACATCTACTTATATATATACGATGGGACGAATATGATTCCACGGTGAGGGAATTCCACTACATATTAACAACTCAACAGCACCACATATACGATGAGCCTAAGCTATGATACGAATAATTCGCATACGCGGCCTGGAGGAGGAATAGAATAATCATGATTTTACAACTAATACTCTAACAGCGCACCGGATGCGATGAGCCTAAGCCGTGATACAAGTAATTCGTAATCCGGCGGCCGGAATAAAGGAAAGAAAGAGAGTTTAATTTGAGAAATTATAATAGAAGAAAAGGGAAAATCAAAAAGTTACGCTGGGACGTAACAACAGCAAGCACAGGCAGCACAGCAAACACAAGCAGCACAGCAAGCACAGGCAGCACAGCAAGCACAGGCAGCAAGCCCAGGCAGCAAGCACAGGCAGCACAGGCAGCAAGCACAGGCAGCACAGCAAGCACAGGCAGCTTGCACAGGCAGCATAGCAAGCACAGGCAGTAAGCACAGGCAGCACAGCAAGCACAGGCAGCACAGCAAGCGCAGGCAGCAAGCAAAGGCAGCACAGCAAGCACAGGCAGCACAGGAAGCACAGGCAGCAAACACAGGCAGCACAGCGAGCACAGGCAGCACAGCAAGCACAGGCAGCAAGCACAGGCAGCACAGCAAGCACAGGCAGCACAGCAAGCACAGGCAGCAAGCACAGGCAGCATAGCAAGCACAGGCAGCACAGCAAGCACAGGCAGCAAGCACAGGCAGCAAGCACAGGCAGCACAGCAAACACAGGCAGCACAGCACAGGCAGCAAGCACAGGCAGCACAGGCAGCACAGCAAGCACAGGCAGCAAGCACAGGTAGCACAGCAAGCACAGGCAGCAAGCACAGGCAGCAAGCACAGGCAGCAAGCACAGGCAGCACAGCAAACACAGGCAGCACAGCACAGGCAGCAAGCACAGGCAGCACAGGCAGCACAGCAAGCACAGGCAGCAAGCACAGGCAGCACAGCAAGAACACGGCAGCAAGCAGAGGCAGCACAGCAAGCACAGGCAGCACAGCAAGCACAGGCAGCAAGCACAGGCAGCACAGCAAGCACAGACAGCACACCAAGCACAGGCAGCACAGCAAGCACAGGCAGCAAGCACAGGCAGCACAGCAAGCACAGGCAGCAAGCACAGGCATCACAGGCAGCAAGCACAGGCAGCACAGAAAGCACAGGCAGTAAGCACAGGCAGCACAGCAAGCACAGGCAGCAAGCACAGGCAGCACAGCAAGCACAGGCAGCAAGCACAGGCAGCACAGGCAGCAAGCACAGGCAGCACAGCAAGCACAGGCAGCTTGCACAGGCAGCATAGCAAGCACAGGCAGTAAGCACAGGCAGCACAGCAAGCACAGGCAGCACAGCAACCACAGGCAGCAAGCACAGGCAGCACAGCAAGCACAGGCAGAATGCACAGACAGCACAGCAAGCACAGGCAGCAAGCACAGGCAGCAAGCACAGGCAGCACAGGCAGCAAGCACAGGCAGCACAGCAAGCACAGGCAGCAAGCACAGGCAGCACAGCAAGCACAGGCAGCAAGCACAGGCAGCACAGCAAGCACAGGCAGCAAGCACAGGCAGCACACCAAGCACAGGCAGCACACCAAGCACAGCAAGCACAGGCAGCACAGCAAGCACAGGCAGCACAGCAAGCACACGCAGCAAGCACAGGCAGCACAGCAAGCACAGGCAGCACAGCAAGCACAGGCAGCAAGCACTGGCAGCACAGGCAGCAAGCACAGGCAGCACAGCAAGCACAGGCAGCTTGCACAGGCAGCATAGCAAGCACAGGCAGTAAGCACAGGCAGCACAGCAAGCACAGGCAGCTTGCACAGGCAGCATAGCAAGCACAGGCAGTAAGCACAGGCAGCACAGCAAGCACAGGCAGCACAGCAAGCACAGGCAGCAAGCACAGGCAGCACAGCAAGCACAGGCAGAATGCACAGACAGCACAGCAAGCACAGGCTGCAAGCACAGGCAGCACAGCAAGCACAGGCAGCAGAGCAAGCACAGGCAGCAAGCACAGGCAGCAAGCACAGGCAGCACAGCAAGCACAGACAGCAAGCACAGGCAGCAAGCACAGGCAGCACAGCAAGCACGGGCAGCACAGCAAACACAAGCAGCACAGCAAGCACAGGCAGCACAGCAAGCACAGGCAGCAACCACAGGCAGCAAGCACAGGCAGCACAGCAAGCACAGGCAGAATGCACAGACAGCACAGCAAGCACAGGCAGCACAGCAAGCACAGGCAGCAAGCACAGGCAGCACAGCAAGCACTGGCAGCAAGCACAGGCAGCACAGCAAACACAGGCAGCACAGCAAGCACAGGCAGCAAGCACAGGCAGCACAGCAAGCACTGGCAGCAAGCACAGGCAGCAAGCACAGGCAACACAGCAAGCACAGGCAGCAAGCACAGGCAGCACAAAGCACAGGCAGCAAGCACAGGCAGCAAAGCAAGCACAGGCAGCACAGCAAGCACAGCATGCACAGCAAGCACAGGCAGCAAGCACAGGTAGTACAGCAAGCACAGGAAGCATAGCAAGTACAGTAAGCACAGGCAGCAAGCACAGGCAGCACAGCAAACACAGGCAGCACAGCAAGCACAGGCAGCAAGCACGGGCAGCACAGCAAGCACAGGCAGCAAGCACAGGCAGCACAGCAAGCATAGGCAGCAAGCACAGGCAGAAAGCACAGGCAGCACAGGCAGCTTGCACAGGCAGCATAGCAGGCACAGGCAGTAAGCACAGGCAGCACAGCAAGCACAGGCAGCAAGCACAGGCAGCACAGCAAGCGCAGGCAGAATGCACAGACAACACAGCAAGCACAGGCTGCAAGCACAGGCAGCACAGCAAGCACAGGCAGCAAGCACAGGCAGCAGAGCAAGCACAGCTAGCAGAGCAAGCACAGGCAGCAAGCACAGGCAGCACAGCAAGCATAGGCAGCAAGCATAGGCAGCAAGCACAGGCAGAAAGCACAGGCAGCACAGCAAGCACAGGCAGCAAGCACAGGCAGCACAGGCAGCTTGCACAGGCAGCATAGCAGGCACAGGCAGCAAGCACAGGCAGCACAGGCAGCTTGCACAGGCAGCATAGCAGGCACAGGCAGTAAGCACAGGCAGCACAGCAAGCACAGGCAGCAAGCACAGGCAGCACAGCAAGCGCAGGCAGAATGCACAGACAACACAGCAAGCACAGGCTGCAAGCACAGGCAGCACAGCAAGCACAGGCAGCAAGCACAGGCAGCAGAGCAAGCACAGGCAGCATAGCAAGCACAGGCAGCAAGCACAGGCAGCAAGCACAGGCAGCACAGCAAGCACAGGCAGCAAGCACAGGCAGCACAGCAAGCACAGGCAGCTTGCACAGGCAGCATAGCAAGCACAGGCAGTAAGCACAGGCAGCACAGCAACCACAGGCAGCAAGCACAGGCGGCACAGCAAGCACAGGCAGCAAGCACAGGCAGCACAGCAAGCACAGGCAGCAAGCACAGGCAGCACAGCAAACACAGGCAGCACAGCAAGCACACGCAGCAAGCACAGGCAGCAAGCACAGGCAGCACAGCAAACACAAGCAGCACAGCAAGCACAGGCAGCACAGCAAGCACAGGCAGCAAGCACAGGCAGCAAGCACAGGCAGCACAGCAAGCACAGGCAGCAAGCACAGGCAGCACAGGCAGCAAGCACAGGCAGCACAGCAAGCACAGGCAGCTTGCACAGGCAGCATAGCAAGCACAGGCAGTAAGCACAGACAGCACAGCAAGCACAGGCTGCAAGCACAGGCAGCACAGCAAGCACAGGCAGCAGAGCAAGCACAGGCAGCAAGCACAGGCAGCAAGCACAGGCAGCACAGCAAGCACAGACAGCAAGCACAGGCAGCACAGCAAGCACAGGCAGCAAGCACAGGCAGCACACCAAGCACAGGCAGCACAGCAAGCACAGCAAGCACTGGCAGCAAGCACAGGCAGCACAGCAAGCACAGGCAGCAAGCACAGGCAGCACAGCAAACACAGGCAGCACAGCAAGCACACGCAGCAAGCACAGGCAGCACAGCAAGCACAGGCAGCACAGCAAACACAAGCAGCACAGGCAGCACAGCAAGCACAGGCAGCAAGCACAGGCAGCACAGCAAGCACAGGCAGCAAGCACAGGCTGCAAGCACAGGCAGCACAGCAAGCACGGGCAGCAAGCACAGGCAGCAGAGCAAGCACAGGCAGCAAGCACAGGCAGCACAGCAAGCACAGGCAGCACAGCAAACACAAGCAGCACAGCAAGCACAGGCAGCACAGCAAGCACAGGCAGCAACCACAGGCAGCAAGCACAGGCAGCACAGCAAGCACAGGCAGAATGCACAGACAGCACAGCAAGCACAGGCAGCAAGCACAGGCAGCACAGCAAGCACAGGCAGCAAGCACAGGCAGCACAGGAAGCACAGGCAGCACAGCAAACACAGGCAGCACAGCAAGCACAGGCAGCAAGCACAGGCAGCACAGCAAGCACTGGCAGCAAGCACAGGCAGCAAGCACAGGCAACACAGCAAGCACAGGCAGCAAGCACAGGCAGCACAAAGCACAGGCAGCAAGCACAGGCAGCAAAGCAAGCACAGGCAGCACAGCAAGCACAGCATGCACAGCAAGCACAGGCAGCAAGCACAGGTAGTACAGCAAGCACAGGAAGCATAGCAAGTACAGTAAGCACAGGCAGCAAGCACAGGCAGCACAGCAAACACAGGCAGCACAGCAAGCACAGGCAGCAAGCACGGGCAGCACAGCAAGCACAGGCAGCAAGCACAGGCAGCACAGCAAGCATAGGCAGCAAGCACAGGCAGCACAGCAAGCACAGGCAGAAAGCACAGGCAGCACAGCAAGCACAGGCAGCAAGCACAGGCAGCACAGGCAGCTTGCACAGGCAGCATAGCAGGCACAGGCAGTAAGCACAGGCAGCACAGCAAGCACAGGCAGCAAGCACAGGCAGCACAGCAAGCGCAGGCAGAATGCACAGCATGCACAGCAAGCACAGGCAGCAAGCACAGGTAGTACAGCAAGCACAGGAAGCATAGCAAGTACAGTAAGCACAGGCAGCAAGCACAGGCAGCACAGCAAACACAGGCAGCACAGCAAGCACAGGCAGCAAGCACGGGCAGCACAGCAAGCACAGGCAGCAAGCACAGGCAGCACAGCAAGCATAGGCAGCAAGCACAGGCAGCACAGCAAGCACAGGCAGAAAGCACAGGCAGCACAGCAAGCACAGGCAGCAAGCACAGGCAGCACAGGCAGCTTGCACAGGCAGCATAGCAGGCACAGGCAGTAAGCACAGGCAGCACAGCAAGCACAGGCAGCAAGCACAGGCAGCACAGCAAGCGCAGGCAGCAAGCACAGGCAGCAGAGCAAGCACAGGCAGCATAGCAAGCACAGGCAGCAAGCACAGGCAGCAAGCACAGGCAGCACAGCAAGCACAGGCAGCAAGCACAGGCAGCAGAGCAAGCACAGGCAGCATAGCAAGCACAGGCAGCAAGCACAGGCAGCAAGCACAGGCAGCACAGCAAGCACAGGCAGCAAGCACAGGCAGCAGAGCAAGCACAGGCAGCATAGCAAGCACAGGCAGCAAGCACAGGCAGCAAGCACAGGCAGCACAGCAAGCACAGGCAGCAAGCACAGGCAGCACAGCAAGCACAGGCAGCTTGCACAGGCAGCATAGCAAGCACAGGCAGTAAGCACAGGCAGCACAGCAACCACAGGCAGCAAGCACAGGCGGCACAGCAAGCACAGGCAGCAAGCACAGGCAGCACAGCAAGCACAGGCAGCAAGCACAGGCAGCACAGCAAACACAGGCAGCACAGCAAGCACACGCAGCAAGCACAGGCAGCACAGCAAGCACAGGCAGCACAGCAAACACAAGCAGCACAGCAAGCACAGGCAGCACAGCAAGCACAGGCAGCAAGCACAGGCAGCAAGCACAGGCAGCACAGCAAGCACAGGCAGCAAGCACAGGCAGCACAGGCAGCAAGCACAGGCAGCACAGCAAGCACAGGCAGCTTGCACAGGCAGCATAGCAAGCACAGGCAGTAAGCACAGGCAGCACAGCAAGCACAGGCAGCTTGCACAGGCAGCACAGCAAGCACAGGCAGCAAGCACAGGCAGCACAGCAAGCACAGGCAGCTTGCACAGGCAGCATAGCAAGCACAGGCAGTAAGCACAGGCAGCACAGCAAGCACAGGCAGCTTGCACAGGCAGCATAGCAAGCACAGGCAGTAAGCACAGGCAGCACAGCAAGCACAGGCAGCAAGCACAGGCAGCACAGCAAGCACAGGCAGAATGCACAGACAGCACAGCAAACACAGGCTGCAAGCACAGGCAGCAAGCACAGGCAGCACAGCACAGCCAGCACAGCAAGCACAGGCAGCAAGCACAGGCAGCACAGCAAGCACAGGCAGCAAGCACAGGCAGCACACCAAGCACAGGCAGCACAGCAAGCACAGCAAGCACAGCAAGCACTGGCAGCAAGCACAGGCAGCACAGCAAGCACAGGCAGCAAGCACAGGCAGCACAGCTAGCACAGGCAGCAAGCACAGGCAGCAAAGCAAACACAGGCAGCACAGCAAGCACAGGCAGCAAGCACAGGCAGCATAGCAAGCACAGGCAGTAAGCACAGGCAGCACAGCAAGCACAGGCAGCAAGCACAGGCAGCACAGCAAGCACAGGCAGCAAGCACAGGCAGCAAGCACAGGCAGCACAGCAAGCACAGGCAGCAAGCACAGGCAGCACAGGCAGCAAGCACAGGCAGCACAGCAAGCACAGGCAGCTTGCACAGGCAGCATAGCAAGCACAGGCAGTAAGCACAGGCAGCACAGCAAGCACAGGCAGCTTGCACAGGCAGCACAGCAAGCACAGGCAGCAAGCACAGGCAGCACAGCAAGCACAGGCAGCTTGCACAGGCAGCATAGCAAGCACAGGCAGTAAGCACAGGCAGCACAGCAAGCACAGGCAGCTTGCACAGGCAGCATAGCAAGCACAGGCAGTAAGCACAGGCAGCACAGCAAGCACAGGCAGCAAGCACAGGCAGCACAGCAAGCACAGGCAGAATGCACAGACAGCACAGCAAACACAGGCTGCAAGCACAGGCAGCAAGCACAGGCAGCACAGCACAGCCAGCACAGCAAGCACAGGCAGCAAGCACAGGCAGCACAGCAAGCACAGGCAGCAAGCACAGGCAGCACACCAAGCACAGGCAGCACAGCAAGCACAGCAAGCACAGCAAGCACTGGCAGCAAGCACAGGCAGCACAGCAAGCACAGGCAGCAAGCACAGGCAGCACAGCTAGCACAGGCAGCAAGCACAGGCAGCAAAGCAAACACAGGCAGCACAGCAAGCACAGGCAGCAAGCACAGGCAGCATAGCAAGCACAGGCAGTAAGCACAGGCAGCACAGCAAGCACAGGCAGCAAGCACAGGCAGCACAGCAAGCACAGGCAGCAAGCACAGGCAGCACAGGCAGCAAGCACAGGCAGCACAGCAAGCACAGGCAGCAAGCACAGGCAGCACAGGCAGCAAGCACAGGCAGCACAGGCAGCTTGCACAGGCAGCATAGCAAGCACAGGCAGTAAGCACAGGCAGCAAGCACAGGCAGCACAGCAAGCACAGGCAGCACAGCAAGCACAGGCAGCAAGCACAGGCAGCAAGCACAGGCAGCACAGGCAGCAAGCACAGGCAGCACAGCAAGCACAGGCAGCTTGCACAGGCAGCATAGCAAGCACAGGCAGTAAGCACAGGCAGCACAGCAAGCACAGGCAGCAAGCACAGGCAGCACAGCAAGCACAGGCAGCAAGCACAGGCAGCTCAGGCAGCACAGGCAGCAAGCACAGGCAGCACAGCAAGCACAGGGAGTACAGCAAGCACAGGCAGCAAGCACAGGCAGCACAGCAAGCACAGGCAGCAAGCACAGGCAGCACAGCAAGCACAGGCAGCAAGCACAGGCAGCACAGCAAGCACAGGCTGCAAGCACAGGCAGCAAGCGCAGGCAGCACAGCAGGCACAGGCAGCACAGCAAGCACAGGCAGCAAGCACAGGCAGCACAGCAAGCACAGGCAGAATGCACAGACAGCACAGCAAACACAGGCTGCAAGCACAGGCAGCAAGCACAGGCAGCACAGCACAGCCAGCACAGCAAGCACAGGCAGCAAGCACAGGCAGCACAGCAAGCACAGGCAGCAAGCACAGGCAGCAAAGCAAACACAGGCAGCACAGCAAGCACAGGCAGCAAGCACAGGCAGCATAGCAAGCACAGGCAGTAAGCACAGGCAGCACAGCAAGCACAGGCAGCAAGCACAGGCATCACAGCAAGCACAGGCAGCAAGCACAGGCAGCACAGGCAGCAAGCACAGGCAGCACAGCAAGCACAGGCAGCAAGCACAGGCAGCACAGGCAGCAAGCACAGGCAGCACAGGCAGCTTGCACAGGCAGCATAGCAAGCACAGGCAGTAAGCACAGGCAGCAAGCACAGGCAGCACAGCAAGCACAGGCAGCACAGCAAGCACAGGCAGCAAGCACAGGCAGCAAGCACAGGCAGCACAGGCAGCAAGCACAGGCAGCACAGCAAGCACAGGCAGCTTGCACAGGCAGCATAGCAAGCACAGGCAGTAAGCACAGGCAGCACAGCAAGCACAGGCAGCAAGCACAGGCAGCACAGCAAGCACAGGCAGCAAGCACAGGCAGCTCAGGCAGCACAGGCAGCAAGCACAGGCAGCACAGCAAGCACAGGGAGTACAGCAAGCACAGGCAGCAAGCACAGGCAGCACAGCAAGCACAGGCAGCAAGCACAGGCAGCACAGCAAGCACAGGCAGCAAGCACAGGCAGCACAGCAAGCACAGGCAGCAAGCACAGGCAGCACAGCAAGCACAGGCTGCAAGCACAGGCAGCAAGCGCAGGCAGCACAGCAGGCACAGGCAGCACAGCAGGCACAGGCAGCACAGCAAGCACAGGCAGCAAGCACAGGCAGCACAGCAAGCACAGGCTGCAAGCACAGGCAGCACAGCAAGCACAGGCAGCAAGCACAGGCAGCACAGCAAGCACAGGCAGCAAGCACAGGCAGCAAGCACAGGCAGCACAGGCAGCACAGCAAGCACAGGCAGCACAGGCAGCAAGCACAGACAGCACAGCAAGCACAGGCAGTAAGCACAGGCAGCACAGCAAGCACAGGCAGCAAGCACAGGCAGCACAGCAAGCACAGGCAGCAAGCACAGGCAGCAAGCACAGGCAGCACAGGCAGCAAGCACAGGCAGCACAGGCAGCTTGCACAGGCAGCATAGCAAGCACAGGCAGTAAGCACAGGCAGCACAGCAAGCACAGGCAGCAAGCACAGGCAGCACAGCAAGCACAGGCAGCAAGCACAGGCAGCTCAGGCAGCACAGGCAGCAAGCACAGGCAGCACAGCAAGCACAGGGAGTACAGCAAGCACAGGCAGCAAGCACAGGCAGCACAGCAAGCACAGGCAGCAAGCACAGGCAGCACAGCAAGCACAGGCAGCAAGCACAGGCAGCACAGCAAGCACAGGCAGCAAGCACAGGCAGCACAGCAAGCACAGGCTGCAAGCACAGGCAGCAAGCGCAGGCAGCAAGCGCAGGCAGCACAGCAGGCACAGGCAGCACAGCAAGCACAGGCAGCAAGCACAGGCAGCACAGCAAACACAGGCTGCAAGTACAGGCAGCACAGCAAGCACAGGCAGCAAGCACAGGCAGCACAGCAAGCACAGGCAGCAAGCACAGGCAGCACAGCAAGCACAGGCAGCACAGGCACCAAGCACAGGCAGCACACCAAGCACAGGCAGCACAGGCAGCACAGGCAGCACAGCAAGCAGAGGCAGCAAGCACAGGCAGCACAGCAAGCACAGGCAGCACAGCAAGCAGAGGCAGCACAGGCAGCAAGCACAGGCAGCACAGCAAGCACAGGCAGCAAGCACAGGCAGCACAGCAAGCACAGGCAGCAAGCACAGGCAACACAGTAAGCACAGGCAGCACAGCAAGGACAGGCAGCAAGCACAGGCAGCACAGCAAGGACAGGCAGCAAGCACAGGCAGCACAGCAAGCACAGGCAGCACAGCAAGTACAGCAAGCACAGGTAGCAAACACAGGCTGCAAGCAGAGGCAGCACAGCAAGCACAGGCAGCACAGCAAGCACAGGCAGCAAGCACAGGCAGCACAGCAAGCACAGGCAGCAAGCACAGGCAGCACAGCAAGCACAGGCAGCACAGGCAGCAAGCACAGGCAGCACAGCAAGCACAGGCAGCAAGCACTGGCAACACAGTAAGCACAGGCAGCACAACAAGCACAGGCAGCAAGCACAGGCAGCACAGCAAGCACAGGCAGCACAGGCAGCAAGCACAGGCAGCACAGCAAGCACAGGCAGCACAGCAAGCAGAGGCAACAAGCAGAGGCAGCACAGCAAGCACAGGCAGCACAGCAAGCACAAACAGCAAGCACAGGCAGCACAGCAAGCACAGGCAGCAAGCACAGGCAGCACAGCAAGCACAGGCAGCACAGGCAGCAAGCACAGGCAGCACACCAAGCACTGGCAGCACAGCAAGCACAGGCAGCAAGCACAGGCAGCACAGCAAGTACAGGCAGCAAGCACAGGATCCACAGCAAGCACAGGCAGCAAGCACAGGCAGCACAGGCAGCAAGCACAGGCAGCACAGCAAGCACAGGCAGCACAGGCAGCAAGCACAGACAGCACAGCAAGCACAGGCAGCAAGCACAGGCAGCACAGCAAGCACAGGCAGCAAGCAAAGGCAGCACAGCAAGCACAGGCAGCAAGCACAGGCAGCACAGCACAGCAAGCGGAGGCAACAAGCACAGGCAGCACAGGCAGCAGGCACAAGCAGCACAGGCAGCACAGCAAGCACAAACAGCAAGCACAGGCAGCACAGCAAGCACAGGCAGCAAGCACAGGCAGCACAGCAAGCACAGGCAGCAAGCACAGACAGCACAGCAAGCACAGGCAGCAAGCACAGGCAGCACAGGCAGCACAGCAAGCACAGGCAGCACAGCAGCACAGGCAGCAGAGCAAGCACAGGCAGCAAGCACAGGCAGCACAGGCAGCAAGCACAGGCAGCACAGCAACCACAGGCAGCAAGCACAGGCAGCACAGCAAGTACAGGCAGCAAGCACAGGCAGCACAGCAAGCACAGGCAGCACAGCAAGCACAGGCAGCACAGCAAGCACAGGCAGCAAGCACAGGCAGCACAGGCAAGCACAGGCTGCAAGCACAGGTAGCACAGCAAGCACTGGCAGCACAGCAAGCACAGGCAGCAAGCACAGGCAGCACAGCAAGCACAGGCAGCAAGCACAGGCAGCACAGCAAACACAAGCAGCACAGGCAGCAAGCACAGGCAGCACAGGCAGCACAGGCAGCAAGCACTGGCAGCAAGCACAGGCAGCACAGCAAACACAGGCAGCAAGCACAGGCAGCACAGCAAGCACAGGCAGCACAGGCAGCAAGCACAGGCAGCACACCAAGCACAGGCAGCACAGCAAGCACAGGCAGCAAGCACAGGCAGCACAGCAAGTACAGGCAGCAAGCACAGGCACCACAGCAAGCACAGGCAGCAAGCACAGGCAGCACAGGCAGCAAGCACAGGCAGCACAGCAAGCACAGGCAGCACAGGCAGCAAGCACAGACAGCACAGCAAGCACAGGCAGCACAGCAAGCACAGGCAGCAAGCACAGGCAGCACAGCAAGCACAGGCAGCAAGCACAGGCAGCACAGCAAGCACAGGCAGCAAGCACAGGCAGCACAGCACAGCAAGCAGAGGCAACAAGCACAGGCAGCACAGGCAGCAGGCACAAGCAGCACAGCAAGCACAGGCAGCACAGCAAGCACAAACAGCAAGCACAGGCAGCACAGCAAGCACAGGCAGCAAGCACAGGCAGCACAGCAAGCACAGGCAGCAAGCACAGACAGCACAGCAAGCACAGGCAGCAAGCACAGGCAGCACAGGCAGCACAGCAAGCACAGGCAGCACAGGCAGCACAGGAAGCAAGCACAGGCATGTTAGAAACCCGCAAAATACCTCGACGAGATGTGTTCGTTTTAGCGATTCTGGGGGAACTGCAGAGGGGTCAAGCTCCGTCCTCTTTCCAACAGGCAAAGCCTGCTCCGATCTTCGGCGAGATTCACTCTCGCATTTGTTTACAATGCTTACTCTTACTGAGACGCAGGTCAATGCACCGGCCGCCGAGGTAAACATATGATCCGCGACTCTCGGCGCCTCCAAAAACAGGTGACACAGCAACGCACTGTCATGTGCCACTGTCGAATTACCGCGTGTTATGGGCGAAATCAAATGCATCGCTAACAGGCAGCACAGCAAGCACAGGCAGCAAGCACAGGCAGCACAGCAAGCACAGGCAGCAAGCACAGGCAGCACAGGCAGCACAGCAAGCACAGGCAGCACAGCAAGCACAGGCAGCAAGCACAGGCAGCACAGCAAGCTCAGGCAGCAAGCACAGGCAGCAAGCACAGGCAGCACAGCAAGCACAGGCAGCAAGCACAGGCAGCACAGGCAGCACAGCAAGCACAGGCAGCACAGCAAGCACAATCTGCAAGCACAGGCAGCACACCAAGCACAGGCAGCAAGCACAGGCAGCACAGCAAGCACAGGCAGCAAGCACAGGCAGCACAGCAAGCACAGGCAGCAAGCACAGGCAGCACAGCAAGCACAGGCTGCAAGCACAGGCAGCAAGCACAGGCAACACAGCAGGCACAGGCAGCACAGCAAGCACAGGCAGCAAGCACAGGCATGTTAGAAACCCGCAAAATAGTTCTACGAGATGTGTTGGTTTTAGCGATTCTGGGGGAAGTGCAGAGGGGTCAAGCTCCGTCCTCTTTCCAACAGGCAAACCCTGCTCCGATCTTCGGCAAGATTTACTCTCGCATTTGTTTACAATGCTTACTCTTACTGAGACGCAGGTCAATGCACCGGCCGCCGAGGTAAACATATGATCCGCGACTCTCGGCGCCTCCAAAAACAGGTGACACAGCAACGCACTGTCGTGTGCCACTGTCGAATTACCGCGTGTTATGAGCGAAATCAAATGCATCGCTAACAGGCAGCACAGCAAGCACAGGCAGCACAGGCAGCACAGCAAGCAGAGGCAACAAGCACAGGCAGCACAGGCAGCAGGCACAAGCAGCACAGCAAGCACAGGCAGCACAGCAAGCACAAACAGCAAGCACAGGCAGCACAGCAAGCACAGGCAGCAAGCACAGGCAGCACAGCAAGCACAGGCAGCAAGCACAGGCAGCACAGCAAGCACAGGCAGCAAGCACAGGCAGCACAGGCAGCACAGCAAGTACAGGCAGCACAGGCAGCAAGCACAGACAGCACAGCAAGCACAGGCAGCACAGCAAGCACAGGCAGCAAGCACAGGCAGCACAGCAAGCACAGGCAGCACAGGCAGCACAGCAAGCACAGGCAGCAAGCACAGGCAGCACAGCAAGCACAGACAGCAAGCACAGGCAGCACAGCAAGCACAGGCAGCAAGCACAGGCAGCACAGGCAGCATAGGAAGCACAGGCAGCAAGCACAGGCAGCACAGCAAGCACAGACAGCAAGCACAGGCAGCACAGCAAGCACAGGCAGCAAGCACAGGCACCTCAGGCAGCACAGGCAGCAAGCACAGGCAGCACAGCAAGCACAGGCAGCACAGCAAGCACAGGCAGCAAGCACAGGCAGCAAGCACAGGCACCTCAAGCAGCAAAGGCAGCAAGCACAGGCAGCAAGCACAGGCAGCACAGCAAGCACAGGCAGCACAGCAAGCACAGGCAGCAAGCACAGGCAGCACAGCAAGCACAGGCAGCAAGCACAGGCAGCACAGCAAGCACAGGCAGCAAGCACAGACAGCACAGCAAGCACAGGCAGCACAGGCAGCAAGCGCAGGCAGCACAGCAGGCACAGGCAGCACATCAAGCACAGCAAGCACAGGCAGCAAGCACAGGCAGCACAGCAAGCACAGGCAGCACAGCACAGGCAGCACAGCACAGGCAGCACAGCACAGGCAGCACAGCAAGCACAGGCAGCAAGCACAGACAGCACAGCAACCACAGGCAGCAAGCACAAGCAGCACAGCAAGTACAGGCAGCAAGCACAGGCAGCACAGCAAGCACAGGCAGCACAGCAAGCACAGGCAGCAAGCACAGGCAGCACAGGCAAGCACAGGCTGCAAGCACAGGTAGCACAGCAAGCACTGGCAGCCCAGCAAGCACAGCAAGCACAGGCAGCAAGCACAGGCAGCACAGCAAGCACAGACAGCAAGCACAGGCAGCACAGCAAACACAAGCAGCACAGGCAGCAAGCACAGGCAGCACAGGCAGCACAGGCAGCAAGCACAGGCAGCAAGCACAGGCAGCACAGCAAACACAGGCAGCAAGCACAGGCAGCACAGCAAGCACAGGCAGCACAGGCAGCAAGCACAGGCAGCACAGGCAGCAAGCACAAGCAGCACAGCAAGCACAGGCAGCAAGCACAGGCAGCACAGCAAGCACAGGCAGCAAGCACAGGCAGCTCAGGCAGCACAGGCAGCAAGCACAGGCAGCACAGCAAGCACAGGGAGTACAGCAAGCACAGGCAGCAAGCACAGGCAGCACAGCAAGCACAGGCAGCAAGCACAGGCAGCACAGCAAGCACAGGCAGCAAGCACAGGCACCTCAGGCAGCACAGGCAGCAAGCACAGGCAGCACAGCAAGCACAGGCAGCACAGCAAGCACAGGCAGCAAGCACAGGCAGCAAGCACAGGCACCTCAAGCAGCAAAGGCAGCAAGCACAGGCAGCAAGCACAGGCAGCACAGCAAGCACAGGCAGCACAGCAAGCACAGGCAGCAAGCACAGGCAGCACAGCAAGCACAGGCAGCAAGCACAGGCAGCACAGCAAGCACAGGCAGCAAGCACAGGCAGCACAGCAAGCACAGGCGGCAGCACAGGCAGCACAGGCAGCACAGCAAGCACAGGCAGCAAGCACAGGCAGCACAGCAAGCACAGGCAGCAAGCACAGGCAGCACAGGCAGCACAGGCACCAAGCACAGGCAGCACACCAAGCACAGGCAGCACAGGCAGCACAGGCAGCAAGCACAGGCAGCACAGGCAGCAAGCACAGGCAGCACAGCAAGCACAGGCAGCAAGCACAGGCAGCACAGCAAGCACAGGCAGCAAGCACAGGCAGCACAGGCAGCATAGGAAGCACAGGCAGCAAGCACAGGCAGCACAGCAAGCACAGGCAGCAAGCACAGGCAGCACAGCAAGCACAGGCAGCACAACAAGCACAGCAAGCACAGGCAGCAAGCACAGGCAGCACAGCAAGCACAGGCAGCAAGCACAGGCAGCACAGCAAGCACATGCAGCACAGCAAGCACTGGCAGCACAGCAAGCACAGGCAGCAAGCACAGGCAGCACAGCAAGCACAGGCAGCAAGCACAGGCAGCAAGCACAGGCAGCAAGCACAGACAGCACAGCAAGCACAGGCAGCACAGCAAGCACAGGCAGCAAGCACAGGCAGCACAGCAAGCACAGGCAGCAAGCACAGGCAGCACAGCAAGCACAGGCATGTTAGAAACCCGCAAAATAGCTCTACGAGATGTGTTGGTTTTAGCGATTCTGGGGGAAGTGCAGAGGGGTCAAGCTCCGTCCTCTTTCCAACAGGCAAAGCCTGCTCCGATCTTCGGCGAGATTCACTCTCGCATTTGTTTACAATGCTTACTCTTACTGAGACGCAGGTCAATGCACCGGCCGCCGAGGTAAACATATGATCCGCGACTCTCGGCGCCTCCAAAAACAGGTGACACAGCAACGCACTGTCGTGTGCCACTGTCGAATTACCGCGTGTTATGGGCGAAATCAAATGCATCGCTAACAGGCAGCACAGCAAGCACAGGCAACACAGCAAGCAGAGGCAGCAAGCACAGGCAGCACAGCAAGCACAGGCAGCACAACAAGCAGAGGCAGCACAGGCAGCAAGCACAGGCAGCACAGCAAGCACAGGCAGCAAGCACAGGCAGCACAGCAAGCACAGGCAGCAAGCACAGGCAACACAGTAAGCACAGGCAGCACAGCAAGGACAGGCAGCACAGCAAGCACAGGCAGCAAGCACAGGCAGCACAGCAAGCACAGGCAGCAAGCACAGGCAGCACAGCAAGCACAGGCAGCAAGCACAGGCAGCACAGGCAGCATAGCAAGCACAGGCAGCATAGCAAGCACAGGCAGCACAGGCAGCAAGCACAGGCAGCAAGCACAGGCAGCACAGCAAGCACAGGCAGCAAGCACAGGCAGCACAGGCAGCAAGCACAGGCAGCACAGGCAGCAGAGCAAGCACAGGCAGCACAGGCAGCAAGCACAGACAGCACAGCAAGCACAGGCAGCACAGCAAGCACAAGCAGCAAGCACAGGCAGCACAGCAAGCACAGGCAGCAAGCACAGGCAGCACAGCAAGCACAGGCAGCAAGCACAGACAGCAAGCACAGGCATCAAGCACAGGCAGCACAGCAAGCACAGGCAGCAAGCACAGGCAGCACAGCAAGCACAGGCAGCACAGCAAGCACAGGCAGCAAGCACAGGCAGCACAGGCAAGCACAGGCTGCAAGCACGGGTAGCACAGCAAGCACTGGCAGCACAGCAAGCACAGCAAGCACAGGCAGCAAGCACAGGCAGCACAGCAAGCACAGACAGCAAGCACAGGCAGCACAGCAAACACAAGCAGCACAGGCAGCAAGCACAGGCAGCACAGGCAGCACAGGCAGCAAGCACAGGCAGCAAGCACAGGCAGCACAGCAAACACAGGCAGCAAGCACAGGCAGCACAGCAAGCACAGGCAGCAAGCACAGGCAGCACAGCAAGCACAGGCAGCAAGCACAGGCAGCTCAGGCAGCACAGGCAGCAAGCACAGGCAGCACAGCAAGCACAGGGAGTACAGCAAGCACAGGCAGCAAGCACAGGCAGCACAGCAAGCACAGGCAGCAAGCACAGGCAGCACAGCAAGCACAGGCAGCAAGCACAGGCAGCACAGCAAGCACAGGCTGCAAGCACAGGCAGCAAGCGCAGGCAGCACAGCAGGCACAGGCAGCACAGCAAGCACAGGCAGCAAGCACAGGCAGCACAGCAAGCACAGGCTGCAAGCACAGGCAGCACAGCAAGCACAGGCAGCAAGCACAGGCAGCACAGCAAGCACAGGCAGCAAGCACAGGCAGCACAGCAAGCACAGGCAGCAAGCAAAGGCAGCACAGGCAGCACAGCAAGCACAGGCAGCACAGGCAGCAAGCACAGACAGCACAGCAAGCACAGGCAGCACAGCAAGCACAGGCAGCAAGCACAGGCAGCACAGCAAGCACAGGCAGCAAGTACAGGCAGCACAGCAAGCACAGGCAGCACAGGCACCAAGCACAGGCAGCACACCAAGCACAGGCAGCACAGGCAGCACAGGCAGCACAGCAAGCAGAGGCAGCAAGCACAGGCAGCACAGCAAGCACAGGCAGCACAGCAAGCAGAGGCAGCACAGGCAGCAAGCACAGGCAGCACAGCAAGCACAGGCAGCAAGCACAGGCAGCAAGCACAGGCAGCACAGGCAGCACAGCAAGCACAGGCAGCAAGCACAGGCAGCACAGCAAGCACAGGCAGCAAGCACAGGCAGCACAGCAAGCACAGGCTGCAAGCACAGGCAGCAAGCGCAGGCAGCACAGCAGGCACAGGCAGCACAGCAAGCACAGGCAGCAAGCACAGGCAGCACAGCAAGCACAGGCAGCAAGCACAGGCAGCACAGGCAGCACAGCAAGCACAGGCAGCACAGGCAGCAAGCACAGACAGCACAGCAAGCACAGGCAGCAAGCACAGGCAGCACAGCAAGCACAGGCAGCAAGCACAGGCAGCACAGCAAGCACAGGCAGCACAGGCACCAAGCACAGGCAGCACACCAAGCACAGGCAGCACAGGCAGCACAGGCAGCAAGCACAGGCAGCACATGCAGCAAGCACAGGCAGCACAGCAAGCACAGGCAGCAAGCACAGGCAGCACAGCAAGCACAGGCAGCAAGCACAGGCAGCACAGGCAGCATAGGAAGCACAGGCAGCAAGCACAGGCAGCACAGCAAGCACAGGCAGCAAGCACAGGCAGCACAGGCAGCACAACAAGCACAGCAAGCACAGGCAGCAAGCACAGGCAGCACAGCAAGCACAGGCAGCAAGCACAGGCAGCACAGCAAGCACATGCAGCACAGCAAGCACAGGCAGCAAGCACAGGCAGCACAGCAAGCACAGGCAGCAAGCACAGGCAGCAAGCACAGGCAGCAAGCACAGGCAGCACAGCAAGCACAGGCAGCAAGCACAGGCAGCAAGCACAGGCAGCACAGCAAGCACAGGCAGCAAGCACAGGCAGCACAGCAAGCACAGGCTGCAAGCACAGGCAGCAAGCACAGGCAACACAGTAAGCACAGGCAGCACAGCAAGCACAGGCAGCAAGCACAGGCATGTTAGAAACCCGCAAAATAGCTCTACGAGATGTGTTCGTTTTAGCGATTCTGGGGGAAGTGCAGAGGGGTCAAGCTCCGTCCTCTTTCCAACAGGCAAAGCCTGCTCCGATCTTCGGCGAGACTCACTCTCGCATTTGTTTACAATGCTTACTCTTACTGAGACGCAGGTCAATGCACCGGCCGCCGAGGTAAACATATGATCCGCGACTCTCGGTGCCTCCAAAAACAGGTGACACAGCAACGCACTGTCGTGTGCCACTGTCGAATTACCGCGTGTTATGGGCGAAATCAAATGTATCGCTGACAGGCAGCACAGCAAGCACAGGCAGCACAGCAAGCAGAGGCAACAAGCACAGGCAGCACAGGCAGCAGGCACAGGCAGCACAGCAAGCACTGGCAGCACAGCAAGCACAAACAGCAAGCACAGGCAGCACAGCAAGCACAGGCAGCAAGCACAGGCAGCAAGCACAGGCAGCAGAGCAAGCACAGGCAGCACAGCAAGCACAGGCAGCAAGCACAGGCAGCACAGCAAGATCAGGCAGCAAGCACAGGCAGCACAGCAAGCACAGGCAGCAAGCACAGGCAACACAGTAAGCACAGGCAGCACAGCAAGCACAGGCAGCAAGCACAGGCAGCACAGCAAGCACAGGCAGCACAGCAAGCACAGGCAGCAAGCACAGGCAACACAGTAAGCACAGGCAGCACAGCAAGGACAGGCAGCAAGCACAGGCAGCACAGCAAGCACAGGCAGCCAGCACAGGCAGCACAGCAAGTACAGCAAGCACAGGTAGCAAGCACAGGCAGCACAGCAAGCACAGGCAGCAAGCACAGGCAGCACAGCAAGCACAGGCAGCAAGCACAGGCAGCACAGTCAGCAAGCACAGGCAGCACAGCAAGCACAGGCAGCAAGCACAGGCAGCAAGCACAGGCAGCACAGCAAGCACAGGCAGCAAGCACAGGCAGCACAGCAAGCACAGGCAGCAAGCACAGGCAGCACAGCAAGCACAGGCAGCAAGCACAGGCAGCAAGCACAGGCAGCACAGCAAGCACAGGCAGCAAGCACAGGCAACACAGTAAG
The DNA here is from genome assembly GCA_963942575.1 of Priocnemis perturbator. Lineage (NCBI taxonomy): Eukaryota > Metazoa > Arthropoda > Insecta > Hymenoptera > Pompilidae > Priocnemis > Priocnemis perturbator. The sequence continues at coordinate 825,774 of CAWWDK010000127.1, forward strand.
CACAGGCAGCACAGCAAGGACAGGCAGCAAGCACAGGCAGCACAGCAAGCACAGGCAGCCAGCACAGGCAGCACAGCAAGTACAGCAAGCACAGGTAGCAAGCACAGGCAGCACAGCAAGCACAGGCAGCAAGCACAGGCAGCACAGCAAGCACAGGCAGCGCAGCAAGCACAGGCAGCAAGCACAGGCAGCACAGCAAGCAGAGGCAGCAAGCGCAGGCAGCACAGCAAGCTCAGGCAGCAAGCACAGGCAGCAAGCACAGGCAGCACAGCAAGCACAGGCAGCAAGCACAGGCAGCACAGGCAGCACAGCAAGCACAGGCAGCACAGGCAGCAAGCACAGACAGCACTGCAAGCACAGGCAGCAAGCACAGGCAGCACAGCAAGCACAAGCTGCAAGCACAGGCAGCACACCAAGCACAGGCAGCAAGCACAGGCAGCACAGCAAGCACAGGCAGCAAGCACAGGCAGCACAGCAAGCACAGGCAGCAAGCACAGGCAGCACAGCAAGCACAGGCAGCAAGCACAGGCAGCACAGCAAGCACAGGCTGCAAGCACAGGCAGCAAGCGCAGGCAGCACAGCAGGCACAGGCAGCACAGCAAGCACAGGCAGCAAGCACAGGCAGCACAGCAAGCACAGGCAGCACAGCATGCACAGGCAGCACAGCAAGCACAGGCAGCCAGCACAGGCAGCACAGCAAGCACAGGCAGCCAGCACAGGCAGCACAGCAAGCACAGGCAGCACAGCATGCACAGGCAGCACAGCAAGCACAGGCAGCAAGCACAGGCAGCACAGCAAGCACAGGCAGCAAGCACAGGCAGCACAGCAAGCACAGGCAGCAAGCACAGGCAGCACAGCAAGCACAGGCAGCACAGCAAGCACAGACAGCAAGCACAGGCAGCACAGCAAGCACAGGCAGCACAGGCAGCAAGCACAGGCAGCACAGCAAGCACAGGCAGCACAGCAAGCAGAGGCAACAAGCAGAGGCAGCACAGCAAGCACAGGCAGCACAGCAAGCACAAACAGCAAGCACAGGCAGCACAGCAAGCACAGGCAGCAAGCACAGGCAGCACAGCAAGCACAGGCAGCACAGGCAGCAAGCACAGGCAGCACAGCAAGCACAGGCAGCAAGCACAGGCAACACAGTAAGCACAGGCAGCACAGCAAGGACAGGCAGCAAGCACAGGCAGCACAGCAAGCACAGGCAGCAAGCACAGGCAGCACAGCAAGTACAGCAAGCACAGGTAGCAAGCACAGGCAGCAAGCACAGGCAGCACAGCAAGCACAGGCAGCAAGCACAGGTATGCTAGAAACCCGCAAAATAGCTCGACGAGATGTGTTCGTTTTAGCGATTCTGGGGGAAGTGCAGAGGGGTCAAGCTCCGTCCTCTTTCCAACAGGCAAAGCCTGCTCCGATCTTCGGCGAGATTCACTCTCGCATTTGTTTACAATGCTTACTCTTACTGAGACGCAGGTCAATGCACCGGCCGCCGAGGTAAACATATGATCCGCGACTCTCGGCGCCTCCAAAAACAGGTGACACAGCAACGCACTGTCGTGTGCCACTGTCGAATTACCGCGTGTTACGGGCGAAATCAAATGCATCGCTAACAGGCAGCACAGCAAGCACAGGCAGCATAGCAAGCACAGGCAGCAAGCACAGGCAGCACAGCAAGCACAGGCAGCAAGCACAGGCAGCACAGCAAACACAGGCAGCAAGCACAGGCCGCACAGCAAGCACAGGCAGCACAGGCAGCACAGCAAGCACAGACAGCAAGCACAGGCAGCACAGCAAGTACAGACAGCAAGCACAGGCAGCACACCAAGCACAGGCAGCACAGCAAGCACAGCAAGCACAGGCAGCAAGCACAGGCAGCACAGCAAGTACAGGCAGCAAGCACAGGCACCACAGCAAGCACAGGCAGCAAGCACAGGCAGCACAGCAAGCACAGGCAGCAAGCACAGGCAGCACAGGCAGCATAGCAAGCACAGGCAGCACAGGCAGCAAGCACAGGCAGAACAGTAAGCACAGGCAGCAAGCACAGGCAGCACAGGCAGCAAGCACAGGCAGCACAGGCAGCACAGCAAGCACAGGCAGCACAGGCAGCAAGCACAGACAGCACAGCAAGCACAGGCAGCACAGCAAGCACAGGCAGCAAGCACAGGCAGCACAGCAAGCACAAGCAGCAAGCACAGGCAGCACAGCAAGCACAGGCAGCAAGCACAGGCAGCACAGCAAGCACAGGCAGCAAGCACAGGCAACACAGTAAGCACAGGCAGCACAGCAAGCACTGGCAGCAAGCACAGGCATGTTAGAAACCCGCAAAATAGCTCTACGAGATGTGTTCGTCTTAGCGATTCTGGGGGAAGTGCAGAGGGGTCAAGCTCCGTCCTCTTTCCAACAGGCAAAGCCTGCTCCGATCTTCGGCGAGATTCACTCTCGCATTTGTTTACAATGCTTACTCTTACTGAGACGCAGGTCAATGCACCGGCCGCCGAGGTAAACATATGATCCGCGACTCTCGGCGTCTCCAAAAACAGGTGACACAGCAACGCACTGTCGTGTGCCACTGTCGAATTACCGCGTGTTATGGGCGAAATCAAATGCATCGCTAACAGGCAGCACAGCAAGCACAGGCAGCACAGCAAGCACAGGCAGCAAGCACAGGCAGCACAGCACAGGCAGCACAGCAAGCACAGGCAGCCAGCACAGGCAGCACAGCAAGCACAGGCAGCACAGCATGCACAGGCAGCACAGCAAGCACAGGCAGCAAGCACAGGCAGCACAGCAAGCACAGTCAGCAAGCACAGGCAGCACAGCAAGCACAGGCAGCAAGCACAGGCAGCACAGCAAGCACAGGCAGCAAGCACAGGCAGCACAGCAAGCACAGGCAGCACAGCACAGGCAGCACAGGCGGCACAGCAAGTACAGCAAGCACAGGCAGCAAGCACAGGCAGCACAGCAAGCACAGGTAGCAAGCACAGGCAGCACAGCAAGCACAGGCAGCAAGCACAGGCAACACAGTAAGCACAGGCAGCACAGCAAGGACAGGCAGCAAGCACAGGCAGCACAGCAAGCACAGGCAGCCAGCACAGGCAGCACAGCAAGTACAGCAAGCACAGGTAGCAAGCACAGGCAGCACAGCAAGCACAGGCAGCAAGCACAGGCAGCACAGCAAGCACAGGCAGCACAGCAAGCACAGGCAGCAAGCACAGGTATGCTAGAAACCCGCAAAATAGCTCGACGAGATGTGTTCGTTTTAGCGATTCTGGGGGAAGTGCAGAGGGGTCAAGCTCCGTCCTCTTTCCAACAGGCAAAGCCTGCTCCGATCTTCGGCGAGATTCACTCTCGCATTTGTTTACAATGCTTACTCTTACTGAGACGCAGGTCAATGCACCGGCCGCCGAGGTAAACATATGATCCGCGACTCTCGGCGCCTCCAAAAACAGGTGACACAGCAACGCACTGTCGTGTGCCACTGTCGAATTACCGCGTGTTATGGGCGAAATCAAATGCATCGCTAACAGGCAGCACAGCAAGCACAGGCAGCAAGTACAGGCAGCACAGCAAGCACAGGCAGCAAGCACAGGCAGCACAGCAAGCACAGGCAGCGCAGCAAGCACAGGCAGCAAGCACAGGCAGCACAGGCAGCACAGCAAGCACAGGTAGCAAGCACAGGCAGCACAGCAAGCACAGGCAGCAAGCACAGGCAGCACAGCAAGCACAGGCAGCAAGCACAGGCAGCAAGCACAGGCAGCACACCAAGCACAGGCAGCACAGCAAGCACAGGCAGCAAGCACAGGCAGCACAGCAAGTACAGGCAGCAAGCACAGGCACCACAGCAAGCACAGGCAGCCAGCACAGGCAGCACAGCAAGCACAGGCAGCACAGCATGCACAGGCAGCACAGCAAGCACAGGCAGCCAGCACAGGCAGCACAGCAAGCACAGGCAGCACAGGCAGCAAGCACAGACAGCACAGCAAGCACAGGCAGCACAGCAAGCACAGGCAGCAAGCACAGGCAGCACAGCAAGCACAGGCAGCAAGCACAGGCAGCACAGCAAGTACAGCAAGCACAGGCAGCAAGCACAGGCAGCACAGCAAGCACAGGCAGCAAGCACAGGCAGCACAGCATGCACAGGCAGCACAGCAAGCACAGGCAGCAAGCACAGGCAGCACAGCACAGGCAGCACAGCAAGCACAGGCAGCAAGCACAGGCAGCACAGCAAGCACAGGCAGCACAGGCAGCACAGCAAGTACAGCAAGCACAGGCAGCAAGCACAGGCAGCACAGCAAGCACAGGTAGCAAGCACAGGCAGCACAGCAAGCACAGGCAGCAAGCACAGGCAACATAGTAAGCACAGGCAGCACAGCAAGGACAGGCAGCAAGCACAGGCAGCACAACAAGCACAGGCAGCCAGCACAGGCAGCACAGCAAGTACAGCAAGCACAGGTAGCAAGCACAGGCAGCACAGCAAGCACAGGCAGCAAGCACAGGCAGCACAGCAAGCACAGGCAGCACAGCAAGCACAGGCAGCAAGCACAGGTATGCTAGAAACCCGCAAAATAGCTCGACGAGATGTGTTCGTTTTAGCGATTCTGGGGGAAGTGCAGAGGGGTCAAGCTCCGTCCTCTTTCCAACAGGCAAAGCCTGCACCGATCTTCGGCGAGATTCACTCTCGCATTTGTTTACAATGCTTACTCTTACTGAGACGCAGGTCAATGCACCGGCCGCCGAGGTAAACATATGATCCGCGACTCTCGGCGCCTCCAAAAACAGGTGACACAGCAACGCACTGTCGTGTGCCACTGTCGAATTACCGCGTGTTATGGGCGAAATCAAATGCATCGCTAACAGGCAGCACAGCAAGCACAGGCAGCAAGCACAGGCAGCACAGCAAGCACAGGCAGCGCAGCAAGCACAGGCAGCAAGCACAGGCAGCACAGGCAGCACAGAAAGCACAGGCAGCACAGCAAGCACAGGCAGCAAGCACAGGCAGCACAGCAAGCTCAGGCAGCAAGCACAGGCAGCAAGCACAGGCAGCACAGCAAGCACAGGCAGCACAGCAAGCACAGGCAGCAAGCACAGGCAGCACCGGCAGCACAGCAAGCACAGGCAGCACAGGCAGCAAGCACAGACAGCACAGCAAGCACAGGCAGCAAGCACAGGCAGCACAGCAAGCACAAGCTGCAAGCACAGGCAGCACACCAAGCACAGGCAGCAAGCACAGGCAGCACAGCAAGCACAGGCAGCAAGCACAGGCAGCACAGCAAGCACAGGCAGCGCAGCAAGCACAGGCAGCAAGCACTGGCAGCACAGCAAGCACAGGCAGCAAGCGCAGGCAGCACAGCAAGCTCAGGCAGCAAGCACAGGCAGCAAGCACAGGCAGCACAGCAAGCACAGGCAGCACAGCAAGCACAGGCAGCAAGCACAGGCAGCACAGGCAGCACACCAAGCACAGGCAGCACAGGCAGCAAGCACAGACAGCACTGCAAGCACAGGCAGCAAGCACAGGCAGCACAGCAAGCACAAGCTGCAAGCACAGGCAGCACACCAAGCACAGGCAGCAAGCACAGGCAGCACAGCAAGCACAGGCAGCAAGCACAGGCAGCACAGCAAGCACAGGCAGCAAGCACAGGCAGCACAGCAAGCACAGGCAGCAAGCACAGGCAGCACAGCAAGCACAGGCTGCAAGCACAGGCAGCAAGCGCAGGCAGCACAGCAGGCACAGGCAGCACAGCAAGCACAGGCAGCAAGCACAGGCAGCACAGCAAGCACAGGCAGCCAGCACAGGCAGCACAGCAAGCACAGGCAGCACAGCATGCACAGGCAGCACAGCAAGCACAGGCAGCACAGCAAGCACAGGCAGCAAGCACAGGCAGCACAGCAAGCACAGGCAGCAAGCACAGGCAGCACAGCAAGCACAGGCAGCAAGCACAGGCAGCACAGCAAGCACAGGCAGCACAGCAAGCACAGACAGCAAGCACAGGCAGCACAGCAAGCACAGGCAGCACAGGCAGCAAGCACAGGCAGCACAGCAAGCACAGGCAGCACAGCAAGCAGAGGCAACAAGCAGAGGCAGCACAGCAAGCACAGGCAGCACAGCAAGCACAAACAGCAAGCACAGGCAGCACAGCAAGCACAGGCAGCAAGCACAGGCAGCACAGCAAGCACAGGCAGCACAGGCAGCAAGCACAGGCAGCACAGCAAGCACAGGCAGCAAGCACAGGCAACACAGTAAGCACAGGCAGCACAGCAAGGACAGGCAGCAAGCACAGGCAGCACAGCAAGCACAGGCAGCAAGCACAGGCAGCACAGCAAGTACAGCAAGCACAGGTAGCAAGCACAGGCAGCAAGCACAGGCAGCACAGCAAGCACAGGCAGCAAGCACAGGTATGCTAGAAACCCGCAAAATAGCTCGACGAGATGTGTTCGTTTTAGCGATTCTGGGGGAAGTGCAGAGGGGTCAAGCTCCGTCCTCTTTCCAACAGGCAAAGCCTGCTCCGATCTTCGGCGAGATTCACTCTCGCATTTGTTTACAATGCTTACTCTTACTGAGACGCAGGTCAATGCACCGGCCGCCGAGGTAAACATATGATCCGCGACTCTCGGCGCCTCCAAAAACAGGTGACACAGCAACGCACTGTCGTGTGCCACTGTCGAATTACCGCGTGTTACGGGCGAAATCAAATGCATCGCTAACAGGCAGCACAGCAAGCACAGGCAGCATAGCAAGCACAGGCAGCAAGCACAGGCAGCACAGCAAGCACAGGCAGCAAGCACAGGCAGCACAGCAAACACAGGCAGCAAGCACAGGCCGCACAGCAAGCACAGGCAGCACAGGCAGCACAGCAAGCACAGACAGCAAGCACAGGCAGCACAGCAAGTACAGACAGCAAGCACAGGCAGCACACCAAGCACAGGCAGCACAGCAAGCACAGCAAGCACAGGCAGCAAGCACAGGCAGCACAGCAAGTACAGGCAGCAAGCACAGGCACCACAGCAAGCACAGGCAGCAAGCACAGGCAGCACAGCAAGCACAGGCAGCAAGCACAGGCAGCACAGGCAGCATAGCAAGCACAGGCAGCATAGCAAGCACAGGCAGCACAGGCAGCAAGCACAGGCAGAACAGCAAGCACAGGCAGCAAGCACAGGCAGCACAGGCAGCAAGCACAGGCAGCACAGGCAGCACAGCAAGCACAGGCAGCACAGGCAGCAAGCACAGACAGCACAGCAAGCACAGGCAGCACAGCAAGCACAGGCAGCAAGCACAGGCAGCACAGCAAGCACAGGCAGCAAGCACAGGCAACACAGTAAGCACAGGCAGCACAGCAAGCACTGGCAGCAAGCACAGGCATGTTAGAAACCCGTAAAATAGCTCTACGAGATGTGTTCGTCTTAGCGATTCTGGGGGAAGTGCAGAGGGGTCAAGCTCCGTCCTCTTTCCAACAGGCAAAGCCTGCTCCGATCTTCGGCGAGATTCACTCTCGCATTTGTTTACAATGCTTACTCTTACTGAGACGCAGGTCAATGCACCGGCCGCCGAGGTAAACATATGATCCGCGACTCTCGGCGTCTCCAAAAACAGGTGACACAGCAACGCACTGTCGTGTGCCACTGTCGAATTACCGCGTGTTATGGGCGAAATCAAATGCATCGCTAACAGGCAGCACAGCAAGCACAGGCAGCACAGCAAGCACAGGCAGCAAGCACAGGCAGCACAGCACAGGCAGCACAGCAAGCACAGGCAGCCAGCACAGGCAGCACAGCAAGCACAGGCAGCACAGCATGCACAGGCAGCACAGCAAGCACAGGCAGCAAGCACAGGCAGCACAGCAAGCACAGTCAGCAAGCACAGGCAGCACAGCAAGCACAGGCAGCAAGCACAGGCAGCACAGCAAGCACAGGCAGCAAGCACAGGCAGCACAGCAAGCACAGGCAGCACAGCACAGGCAGCACAGGCGGCACAGCAAGTACAGCAAGCACAGGCAGCACAGCAAGCACAGCAAGCACAGGCAGCAAGCACAGGCAGCACAGCAAGTACAGGCAGCAAGCACAGGCACCACAGCAAGCACAGGCAGCAAGCACAGGCAGCACAGCAAGCACAGGCAGCAAGCACAGGCAGCACAGGCAGCATAGCAAGCACAGGCAGCAAGCACAGGCAGAACAGCAAGCACAGGCAGCAAGCACAGGCAGCACAGGCAGCAAGCACAGGCAGCACAGGCAGCACAGCAAGCACAGGCAGCACAGGCAGCAAGCACAGACAGCACAGCAAGCACAGGCAGCACAGCAAGCACAGGCAGCAAGCACAGGCAGCACAGCAAGCACAAGCAGCAAGCACAGGCAGCACAGCAAGCACAGGCAGCAAGCACAGGCAGCACAGCAAGCACAGGCAGCAAGCACAGGCAGCACAGCAAGCACAGGCAGCACAGCACAGGCAGCACAGGCGGCACAGCAAGTACAGCAAGCACAGGCAGCAAGCACAGGCAGCACAGCAAGCACAGGCAGCAAGCACAGGCAGCACAGCAAGCACAGGCAGCACAGCACAGGCAGCACAGGCGGCACAGCAAGTACAGCAAGCACAGGCAGCAAGCACAGGCAGCACAGCAAGCACAGGTAGCAAGCACAGGCAGCACAGCAAGCACAGGCAGCAAGCACAGGCAACACAGTAAGCACAGGCAGCACAGCAAGGACAGGCAGCAAGCACAGGCAGCACAGCAAGCACAGGCAGCCAGCACAGGCAGCACAGCAAGTACAGCAAGCACAGGTAGCAACCACAGGCAGCACAGCAAGCACAGGCAGCAAGCACAGGCAGCACAGCAAGCACAGGCAGCACAGCAAGCACAGGCAGCAAGCACAGGTATGCTAGAAACCCGCAAAATAGCTCGACGAGATGTGTTCGTTTTAGCGATTCTGGGGGAAGTGCAGAGGGGTCAAGCTCCGTCCTCTTTCCAACAGGCAAAGCCTGCTCCGATCTTCGGCGAGATTCACTCTCGCATTTGTTTACAATGCTTACTCTTACTGAGACGCAGGTCAATGCACCGGCCGCCGAGGTAAACATATGATCCGCGACTCTCGGCGCCTCCAAAAACAGGTGACACAGCAACGCACTGTCGTGTGCCACTGTCGAATTACCGCGTGTTATGGGCGAAATCAAATGCATCGCTAACAGGCAGCACAGCAAGCACAGGCAGCAAGTACAGGCAGCACAGCAAGCACAGGCAGCAAGCACAGGCAGCACAGCAAGCACAGGCAGCGCAGCAAGCACAGGCAGCAAGCACAGGCAGCACAGGCAGCACAGCAAGCACAGGTAGCAAGCACAGGCAGCACAGCAAGCACAGGCAGCAAGCACAGGCAGCACAGCAAGCACAGGCAGCAAGCACAGGCAGCAAGCACAGGCAGCACACCAAGCACAGGCAGCACAGCAAGCACAGGCAGCAAGCACAGGCAGCACAGCAAGTACAGGCAGCAAGCACAGGCACCACAGCAAGCACAGGCAGCCAGCACAGGCAGCACAGCAAGCACAGGCAGCACAGCATGCACAGGCAGCACAGCAAGCACAGGCAGCCAGCACAGGCAGCACAGCAAGCACAGGCAGCACAGGCAGCAAGCACAGACAGCACAGCAAGCACAGGCAGCACAGCAAGCACAGGCAGCAAGCACAGGCAGCACAGCAAGCACAGGCAGCAAGCACAGGCAGCACAGCAAGTACAGCAAGCACAGGCAGCAAGCACAGGCAGCACAGCAAGCACAGGCAGCAAGCACAGGCAGCACAGCATGCACAGGCAGCACAGCAAGCACAGGCAGCAAGCACAGGCAGCACAGCACAGGCAGCACAGCAAGCACAGGCAGCAAGCACAGGCAGCACAGCAAGCACAGGCAGCACAGGCAGCACAGCAAGTACAGCAAGCACAGGCAGCAAGCACAGGCAGCACAGCAAGCACAGGTAGCAAGCACAGGCAGCACAGCAAGCACAGGCAGCAAGCACAGGCAACATAGTAAGCACAGGCAGCACAGCAAGGACAGGCAGCAAGCACAGGCAGCACAACAAGCACAGGCAGCCAGCACAGGCAGCACAGCAAGTACAGCAAGCACAGGTAGCAAGCACAGGCAGCACAGCAAGCACAGGCAGCAAGCACAGGCAGCACAGCAAGCACAGGCAGCACAGCAAGCACAGGCAGCAAGCACAGGTATGCTAGAAACCCGCAAAATAGCTCGACGAGATGTGTTCGTTTTAGCGATTCTGGGGGAAGTGCAGAGGGGTCAAGCTCCGTCCTCTTTCCAACAGGCAAAGCCTGCTCCGATCTTCGGCGAGATTCACTCTCGCATTTGTTTACAATGCTTACTCTTACTGAGACGCAGGTCAATGCACCGGCCGCCGAGGTAAACATATGATCCGCGACTCTCGGCGCCTCCAAAAACAGGTGACACAGCAACGCACTGTCGTGTGCCACTGTCGAATTACCGCGTGTTATGGGCGAAATCAAATGCATCGCTAACAGGCAGCACAGCAAGCACAGGCAGCAAGCACAGGCAGCAAGCACAGGCAGCACAGCAAGCACAGGCAGCGCAGCAAGCACAGGCAGCAAGCACAGGCAGCACAGGCAGCACAGAAAGCACAGGCAGCACAGCAAGCACAGGCAGCAAGCACAGGCAGCACAGCAAGCTCAGGCAGCAAGCACAGGCAGCAAGCACAGGCAGCACAGCAAGCACAGGCAGCACAGCAAGCACAGGCAGCAAGCACAGGCAGCACCGGCAGCACAGCAAGCACAGGCAGCACAGGCAGCAAGCACAGACAGCACAGCAAGCACAGGCAGCAAGCACAGGCAGCACAGCAAGCACAAGCTGCAAGCACAGGCAGCACACCAAGCACAGGCAGCAAGCACAGGCAGCACAGCAAGCACAGGCAGCAAGCACAGGCAGCACAGCAAGCACAGGCAGCAAGCACAGGCAGCAAGCACAGGCAGCACAGCAAGCACAGGCTACAAGCACAGGCAGCAAGCGCAGGCTGCACAGCAGGCACAGGCAGCACAGCACAGGCAGCACAGCACAGGCAGCACAGCAAGCACAGGCAGCCAGCACAGGCAGCACAGCAAGCACAGGCAGCAAGCACAGGCAGCACAGTCAGCAAGCACAGGCAGCACAGCAAGCACAGGCAGCAAGCACAGGCAGCACAGCAAGCACAGGCAGCAAGCACAGGCAGCACAGCAAGCACAGGCAGCAAGTACAGGCAGCAAGCACAGGCAGCACAGCAAGCACAGGCAGCAAGCACAGGCAACACAGTAAGCACAGGCAGCACAGCAAGGACAGGCAGCAAGCACAGGCAGCACAGCAAGCACAGGCAGCCAGCACAGGCAGCACAGCAAGTACAGCAAGCACAGGTAGCAAGCACAGGCAGCACAGCAAGCACAGGCAGCAAGCACAGGCAGCACAGCAAGCACAGGCAGCGCAGCAAGCACAGGCAGCAAGCACTGGCAGCACAGCAAGCACAGGCAGCAAGCGCAGGCAGCACAGCAAGCTCAGGCAGCAAGCACAGGCAGCAAGCACAGGCAGCACAGCAAGCACAGGCAGCACAGCAAGCACAGGCAGCAAGCACAGGCAGCACAGGCAGCACACCAAGCACAGGCAGCACAGGCAGCAAGCACAGACAGCACTGCAAGCACAGGCAGCAAGCACAGGCAGCACAGCAAGCACAAGCTGCAAGCACAGGCAGCACACCAAGCACAGGCAGCAAGCACAGGCAGCACAGCAAGCACAGGCAGCAAGCACAGGCAGCACAGCAAGCACAGGCAGCAAGCACAGGCAGCACAGCAAGCACAGGCAGCAAGCACAGGCAGCACAGCAAGCACAGGCTGCAAGCACAGGCAGCAAGCGCAGGCAGCACAGCAGGCACAGGCAGCACAGCAAGCACAGGCAGCAAGCACAGGCAGCACAGCAAGCACAGGCAGCCAGCACAGGCAGCACAGCAAGCACAGGCAGCACTGCATGCACAGGCAGCACAGCAAGCACAGGCAGCACAGCAAGCACAGGCAGCAAGCACAGGCAGCACAGCAAGCACAGGCAGCAAGCACAGGCAGCACAGCAAGCACAGGCAGCAAGCACAGGCAGCACAGCAAGCACAGGCAGCACAGCAAGCACAGACAGCAAGCACAGGCAGCACAGCAAGCACAGGCAGCACAGGCAGCAAGCACAGGCAGCACAGCAAGCACAGGCAGCACAGCAAGCAGAGGCAACAAGCAGAGGCAGCACAGCAAGCACAGGCAGCACAGCAAGCACAAACAGCAAGCACAGGCAGCACAGCAAGCACAGGCAGCAAGCACAGGCAGCACAGCAAGCACAGGCAGCACAGGCAGCAAGCACAGGCAGCACAGCAAGCACAGGCAGCAAGCACAGGCAACACAGTAAGCACAGGCAGCACAGCAAGGACAGGCAGCAAGCACAGGCAGCACAGCAAGCACAGGCAGCAAGCACAGGCAGCACAGCAAGTACAGCAAGCACAGGTAGCAAGCACAGGCAGCAAGCACAGGCAGCACAGCAAGCACAGGCAGCAAGCACAGGTATGCTAGAAACCCGCAAAATAGCTCGACGAGATGTGTTCGTTTTAGCGATTCTGGGGGAAGTGCAGAGGGGTCAAGCTCCGTCCTCTTTCCAACAGGCAAAGCCTGCTCCGATCTTCGGCGAGATTCACTCTCGCATTTGTTTACAATGCTTACTCTTACTGAGACGCAGGTCAATGCACCGGCCGCCGAGGTAAACATATGATCCGCGACTCTCGGCGCCTCCAAAAACAGGTGACACAGCAACGCACTGTCGTGTGCCACTGTCGAATTACCGCGTGTTACGGGCGAAATCAAATGCATCGCTAACAGGCAGCACAGCAAGCACAGGCAGCATAGCAAGCACAGGCAGCAAGCACAGGCAGCACAGCAAGCACAGGCAGCAAGCACAGGCAGCACAGCAAACACAGGCAGCAAGCACAGGCCGCACAGCAAGCACAGGCAGCACAGGCAGCACAGCAAGCACAGACAGCAAGCACAGGCAGCACAGCAAGTACAGACAGCAAGCACAGGCAGCACACCAAGCACAGGCAGCACAGCAAGCACAGCAAGCACAGGCAGCAAGCACAGGCAGCACAGCAAGTACAGGCAGCAAGCACAGGCACCACAGCAAGCACAGGCAGCAAGCACAGGCAGCACAGCAAGCACAGGCAGCAAGCACAGGCAGCACAGGCAGCATAGCAAGCACAGGCAGCATAGCAAGCACAGGCAGCACAGGCAGCAAGCACAGGCAGAACAGCAAGCACAGGCAGCAAGCACAGGCAGCACAGGCAGCAAGCACAGGCAGCACAGGCAGCACAGCAAGCACAGGCAGCACAGGCAGCAAGCACAGACAGCACAGCAAGCACAGGCAGCACAGCAAGCACAGGCAGCAAGCACAGGCAGCACAGCAAGCACAAGCAGCAAGCACAGGCAGCACAGCAAGCACAGGCAGCAAGCACAGGCAGCACAGCAAGCACAGGCAGCAAGCACAGGCAACACAGTAAGCACAGGCAGCACAGCAAGCACTGGCAGCAAGCACAGGCATGTTAGAAACCCGTAAAATAGCTCTACGAGATGTGTTCGTCTTAGCGATTCTGGGGGAAGTGCAGAGGGGTCAAGCTCCGTCCTCTTTCCAACAGGCAAAGCCTGCTCCGATCTTCGGCGAGATTCACTCTCGCATTTGTTTACAATGCTTACTCTTACTGAGACGCAGGTCAATGCACCGGCCGCCGAGGTAAACATATGATCCGCGACTCTCGGCGTCTCCAAAAACAGGTGACACAGCAACGCACTGTCGTGTGCCACTGTCGAATTACCGCGTGTTATGGGCGAAATCAAATGCATCGCTAACAGGCAGCACAGCAAGCACAGGCAGCACAGCAAGCACAGGCAGCAAGCACAGGCAGCACAGCACAGGCAGCACAGCAAGCACAGGCAGCCAGCACAGGCAGCACAGCAAGCACAGGCAGCACAGCATGCACAGGCAGCACAGCAAGCACAGGCAGCAAGCACAGGCAGCACAGCAAGCACAGTCAGCAAGCACAGGCAGCACAGCAAGCACAGGCAGCAAGCACAGGCAGCACAGAAAGCACAGGCAGCAAGCACAGGCAGCACAGCAAGCACAGGCAGCACAGCACAGGCAGCACAGGCGGCACAGCAAGTACAGCAAGCACAGGCAGCACAGCAAGCACAGCAAGCACAGGCAGCAAGCACAGGCAGCACAGCAAGTACAGGCAGCAAGCACAGGCACCACAGCAAGCACAGGCAGCAAGCACAGGCAGCACAGCAAGCACAGGCAGCAAGCACAGGCAGCACAGGCAGCATAGCAAGCACAGGCAGCATAGCAAGCACAGGCAGCACAGGCAGCAAGCACAGGCAGAACAGCAAGCACAGGCAGCAAGCACAGGCAGCACAGGCAGCAAGCACAGGCAGCACAGGCAGCACAGCAAGCACAGGCAGCACAGGCAGCAAGCACAGACAGCACAGCAAGCACAGGCAGCACAGCAAGCACAGGCAGCAAGCACAGGCAGCACAGCAAGCACAAGCAGCAAGCACAGGCAGCACAGCAAGCACAGGCAGCAAGCACAGGCAGCACAGCAAGCACAGGCAGCAAGCACAGGCAACACAGTAAGCACAGGCAGCACAGCAAGCACTGGCAGCAAGCACAGGCATGTTAGAAACCCGCAAAATAGCTCTACGAGATGTGTTCGTCTTAGCGATTCTGGGGGAAGTGCAGAGGGGTCAAGCTCCGTCCTCTTTCCAACAGGCAAAGCCTGCTCCGATCTTCGGCGAGATTCACTCTCGCATTTGTTTACAATGCTTACTCTTACTGAGACGCAGGTCAATGCACCGGCCGCCGAGGTAAACATATGATCCGCGACTCTCGGCGTCTCCAAAAACAGGTGACACAGCAACGCACTGTCGTGTGCCACTGTCGAATTACCGCGTGTTATGGGCGAAATCAAATGCATCGCTAACAGGCAGCACAGCAAGCACAGGCAGCAAGTACAGGCAGCACAGCAAGCACAGGCAGCAAGCACAGGCAGCACAGCAAGCACAGGCAGCGCAGCAAGCACAGGCAGCAAGCACAGGCAGCACAGGCAGCACAGCAAGCACAGGTAGCAAGCACAGGCAGCACAGCAAGCACAGGCAGCAAGCACAGGCAGCACAGCAAGCACAGGCAGCAAGCACAGGCAGCAAGCACAGGCAGCACACCAAGCACAGGCAGCACAGCAAGCACAGGCAGCAAGCACAGGCAGCACAGCAAGTACAGGCAGCAAGCACAGGCACCACAGCAAGCACAGGCAGCCAGCACAGGCAGCACAGCAAGCACAGGCAGCACAGCATGCACAGGCAGCACAGCAAGCACAGGCAGCCAGCACAGGCAGCACAGCAAGCACAGGCAGCACAGGCAGCAAGCACAGACAGCACAGCAAGCACAGGCAGCACAGCAAGCACAGGCAGCAAGCACAGGCAGCACAGCAAGCACAGGCAGCAAGCACAGGCAGCACAGCAAGTACAGCAAGCACAGGCAGCAAGCACAGGCAGCACAGCAAGCACAGGCAGCAAGCACAGGCAGCACAGCATGCACAGGCAGCACAGCAAGCACAGGCAGCAAGCACAGGCAGCACAGCACAGGCAGCACAGCAAGCACAGGCAGCAAGCACAGGCAGCACAGCAAGCACAGGCAGCACAGGCAGCACAGCAAGTACAGCAAGCACAGGCAGCAAGCACAGGCAGCACAGCAAGCACAGGTAGCAAGCACAGGCAGCACAGCAAGCACAGGCAGCAAGCACAGGCAACATAGTAAGCACAGGCAGCACAGCAAGGACAGGCAGCAAGCACAGGCAGCACAACAAGCACAGGCAGCCAGCACAGGCAGCACAGCAAGTACAGCAAGCACAGGTAGCAAGCACAGGCAGCACAGCAAGCACAGGCAGCAAGCACAGGCAGCACAGCAAGCACAGGCAGCACAGCAAGCACAGGCAGCAAGCACAGGTATGCTAGAAACCCGCAAAATAGCTCGACGAGATGTGTTCGTTTTAGCGATTCTGGGGGAAGTGCAGAGGGGTCAAGCTCCGTCCTCTTTCCAACAGGCAAAGCCTGCTCCGATCTTCGGCGAGATTCACTCTCGCATTTGTTTACAATGCTTACTCTTACTGAGACGCAGGTCAATGCACCGGCCGCCGAGGTAAACATATGATCCGCGACTCTCGGCGCCTCCAAAAACAGGTGACACAGCAACGCACTGTCGTGTGCCACTGTCGAATTACCGCGTGTTATGGGCGAAATCAAATGCATCGCTAACAGGCAGCACAGCAAGCACAGGCAGCAAGCACAGGCAGCACAGCAAGCACAGGCAGCGCAGCAAGCACAGGCAGCAAGCACAGGCAGCACAGGCAGCACAGAAAGCACAGGCAGCACAGCAAGCACAGGCAGCAAGCACAGGCAGCACAGCAAGCTCAGGCAGCAAGCACAGGCAGCAAGCACAGGCAGCACAGCAAGCACAGGCAGCACAGCAAGCACAGGCAGCAAGCACAGGCAGCACCGGCAGCACAGCAAGCACAGGCAGCACAGGCAGCAAGCACAGACAGCACAGCAAGCACAGGCAGCAAGCACAGGCAGCACAGCAAGCACAAGCTGCAAGCACAGGCAGCACACCAAGCACAGGCAGCAAGCACAGGCAGCACAGCAAGCACAGGCAGCAAGCACAGGCAGCACAGCAAGCACAGGCAGCAAGCACAGGCAGCAAGCACAGGCAGCACAGCAAGCACAGGCTACAAGCACAGGCAGCAAGCGCAGGCAGCACAGCAGGCACAGGCAGCACAGCAAGCACAGGCAGCAAGCACAGGCAGCACAGCAAGCACAGGCAGCAAGCACAGGCAGCAAGCACAGGCAGCAAGCACAGGCAGCATAGCAAGCACAGGCAGCAAGCACAGGCAGCACAGCAAGCACAGGCAGCAAGCACAGGCAGCAGAGCAAGCACAGGCAGCAAGCACAGGCAGCAAGCGCAGGCAGCACAGCAAGCTCAGGCAGCAAGCACAGGCAGCAAGCACAGGCAGCACAGCAAGCACAGGCAGCACAGCAAGCACAGGCAGCAAGCACAGGCAGCACAGCACAGGCAGCACAGGAAGCACAGGCAGCCAGCACAGGCAGCACAGCAAGCACAGGCAGCAAGCACAGGCAGCACAGTCAGCAAGCACAGGCAGCACAGCAAGCACAGGCAGCAAGCACAGGCAGCACAGCAAGCACAGGCAGCAAGCACAGGCAGCACAGCAAGCACAGGCAGCAAGTACAGGCAGCAAGCACAGGCAGCACAGCAAGCACAGGCAGCACAGCAAGCACAGGCAGCAAGCACAGGCAGCACAGTCAGCAAGCACAGGCAGCACAGCAAGCACAGGCAGCAAGCACAGGCAGCACAGCAAGCACAGGCAGCAAGCGCAGGCAGCACAGCAGGCACAGGCAGCACAGCAAGCACAGGCAGCAAGTACAGGCAGCAAGCACAGGCAGCACAGCAAGCACAGGCCGCACAGCAAGCACAGGCAGCACAGGCAGCACAGCAAGCACAGACAGCAAGCACAGGCAGCACAGCAAGTACAGACAGCAAGCACAGGCAGCACACCAAGCACAGGCAGCACAGCAAGCACAGCAAGCACAGGCAGCAAGCACAGGCAGCACAGCAAGTACAGGCAGCAAGCACAGGCACCACAGCAAGCACAGGCAGCAAGCACAGGCAGCACAGCAAGCACAGGCAGCAAGCACAGGCAGCACAGGCAGCATAGCAAGCACAGGCAGCATAGCAAGCACAGGCAGCACAGGCAGCAAGCACAGGCAGAACAGCAAGCACAGGCAGCAAGCACAGGCAGCACAGGCAGCAAGCACAGGCAGCACAGGCAGCACAGCAAGCACAGGCAGCACAGGCAGCAAGCACAGACAGCACAGCAAGCACAGGCAGCACAGCAAGCACAGGCAGCAAGCACAGGCAGCACAGCAAGCACAAGCAGCAAGCACAGGCAGCACAGCAAGCACAGGCAGCAAGCACAGGCAGCACAGCAAGCACAGGCAGCAAGCACAGGCAACACAGTAAGCACAGGCAGCACAGCAAGCACTGGCAGCAAGCACAGGCATGTTAGAAACCCGTAAAATAGCTCTACGAGATGTGTTCGTCTTAGCGATTCTGGGGGAAGTGCAGAGGGGTCAAGCTCCGTCCTCTTTCCAACAGGCAAAGCCTGCTCCGATCTTCGGCGAGATTCACTCTCGCATTTGTTTACAATGCTTACTCTTACTGAGACGCAGGTCAATGCACCGGCCGCCGAGGTAAACATATGATCCGCGACTCTCGGCGTCTCCAAAAACAGGTGACACAGCAACGCACTGTCGTGTGCCACTGTCGAATTACCGCGTGTTATGGGCGAAATCAAATGCATCGCTAACAGGCAGCACAGCAAGCACAGGCAGCACAGCAAGCACAGGCAGCAAGCACAGGCAGCACAGCACAGGCAGCACAGCAAGCACAGGCAGCCAGCACAGGCAGCACAGCAAGCACAGGCAGCACAGCATGCACAGGCAGCACAGCAAGCACAGGCAGCAAGCACAGGCAGCACAGCAAGCACAGTCAGCAAGCACAGGCAGCACAGCAAGCACAGGCAGCAAGCACAGGCAGCACAGCAAGCACAGGCAGCAAGCACAGGCAGCACAGCAAGCACAGGCAGCACAGCACAGGCAGCACAGGCGGCACAGCAAGTACAGCAAGCACAGGCAGCACAGCAAGCACAGCAAGCACAGGCAGCAAGCACAGGCAGCACAGCAAGTACAGGCAGCAAGCACAGGCACCACAGCAAGCACAGGCAGCAAGCACAGGCAGCACAGCAAGCACAGGCAGCAAGCACAGGCAGCACAGGCAGCATAGCAAGCACAGGCAGCATAGCAAGCACAGGCAGCACAGGCAGCAAGCACAGGCAGAACAGCAAGCACAGGCAGCAAGCACAGGCAGCACAGGCAGCAAGCACAGGCAGCACAGGCAGCACAGCAAGCACAGGCAGCACAGGCAGCAAGCACAGACAGCACAGCAAGCACAGGCAGCACAGCAAGCACAGGCAGCAAGCACAGGCAGCACAGCAAGCACAAGCAGCAAGCACAGGCAGCACAGCAAGCACAGGCAGCAAGCACAGGCAGCACAGCAAGCACAGGCAGCAAGCACAGGCAACACAGTAAGCACAGGCAGCACAGCAAGCACTGGCAGCAAGCACAGGCATGTTAGAAACCCGCAAAATAGCTCTACGAGATGTGTTCGTCTTAGCGATTCTGGGGGAAGTGCAGAGGGGTCAAGCTCCGTCCTCTTTCCAACAGGCAAAGCCTGCTCCGATCTTCGGCGAGATTCACTCTCGCATTTGTTTACAATGCTTACTCTTACTGAGACGCAGGTCAATGCACCGGCCGCCGAGGTAAACATATGATCCGCGACTCTCGGCGTCTCCAAAAACAGGTGACACAGCAACGCACTGTCGTGTGCCACTGTCGAATTACCGCGTGTTATGGGCGAAATCAAATGCATCGCTAACAGGCAGCACAGCAAGCACAGGCAGCAAGTACAGGCAGCACAGCAAGCACAGGCAGCAAGCACAGGCAGCACAGCAAGCACAGGCAGCGCAGCAAGCACAGGCAGCAAGCACAGGCAGCACAGGCAGCACAGCAAGCACAGGTAGCAAGCACAGGCAGCACAGCAAGCACAGGCAGCAAGCACAGGCAGCACAGCAAGCACAGGCAGCAAGCACAGGCAGCAAGCACAGGCAGCACACCAAGCACAGGCAGCACAGCAAGCACAGGCAGCAAGCACAGGCAGCACAGCAAGTACAGGCAGCAAGCACAGGCACCACAGCAAGCACAGGCAGCCAGCACAGGCAGCACAGCAAGCACAGGCAGCACAGCATGCACAGGCAGCACAGCAAGCACAGGCAGCCAGCACAGGCAGCACAGCAAGCACATGCAGCACAGGCAGCAAGCACAGACAGCACAGCAAGCACAGGCAGCACAGCAAGCACAGGCAGCAAGCACAGGCAGCACAGCAAGCACAGGCAGCAAGCACAGGCAGCACAGCAAGTACAGCAAGCACAGGTAGCAAGCACAGGCAGCACAGCAAGCACAGGCAGCAAGCACAGGCAACATAGTAAGCACAGGCAGCACAGCAAGGACAGGCAGCAAGCACAGGCAGCACAACAAGCACAGGCAGCCAGCACAGGCAGCACAGCAAGTACAGCAAGCACAGGTAGCAAGCACAGGCAGCACAGCAAGCACAGGCAGCAAGCACAGGCAGCACAGCAAGCACAGGCAGCACAGCAAGCACAGGCAGCAAGCACAGGTATGCTAGAAACCCGCAAAATAGCTCGACGAGATGTGTTCGTTTTAGCGATTCTGGGGGAAGTGCAGAGGGGTCAAGCTCCGTCCTCTTTCCAACAGGCAAAGCCTGCTCCGATCTTCGGCGAGATTCACTCTCGCATTTGTTTACAATGCTTACTCTTACTGAGACGCAGGTCAATGCACCGGCCGCCGAGGTAAACATATGATCCGCGACTCTCGGCGCCTCCAAAAACAGGTGACACAGCAACGCACTGTCGTGTGCCACTGTCGAATTACCGCGTGTTATGGGCGAAATCAAATGCATCGCTAACAGGCAGCACAGCAAGCACAGGCAGCAAGCACAGGCAGCACAGCAAGCACAGGCAGCGCAGCAAGCACAGGCAGCAAGCACAGGCAGCACAGGCAGCACAGAAAGCACAGGCAGCACAGCAAGCACAGGCAGCAAGCACAGGCAGCACAGCAAGCTCAGGCAGCAAGCACAGGCAGCAAGCACAGGCAGCACAGCAAGCACAGGCAGCACAGCAAGCACAGGCAGCAAGCACAGGCAGCACCGGCAGCACAGCAAGCACAGGCAGCACAGGCAGCAAGCACAGACAGCACAGCAAGCACAGGCAGCAAGCACAGGCAGCACAGCAAGCACAAGCTGCAAGCACAGGCAGCACACCAAGCACAGGCAGCAAGCACAGGCAGCACAGCAAGCACAGGCAGCAAGCACAGGCAGCACAGCAAGCACAGGCAGCAAGCACAGGCAGCAAGCACAGGCAGCACAGCAAGCACAGGCTACAAGCACAGGCAGCAAGCGCAGGCAGCACAGCAGGCACAGGCAGCACAGCAAGCACAGGCAGCAAGCACAGGCAGCACAGCAAGCACAGGCAGCAAGCACAGGCAGCAAGCACAGGCAGCAAGCACAGGCAGCATAGCAAGCACAGGCAGCAAGCACAGGCAGCACAGCAAGCACAGGCAGCAAGCACAGGCAGCAGAGCAAGCACAGGCAGCAAGCACAGGCAGCAAGCGCAGGCAGCACAGCAAGCTCAGGCAGCAAGCACAGGCAGCAAGCACAGGCAGCACAGCAAGCACAGGCAGCACAGCAAGCACAGGCAGCAAGCACAGGCAGCACAGCACAGGCAGCACAGGAAGCACAGGCAGCCAGCACAGGCAGCACAGCAAGCACAGGCAGCAAGCACAGGCAGCACAGTCAGCAAGCACAGGCAGCACAGCAAGCACAGGCAGCAAGCACAGGCAGCACAGCAAGCACAGGCAGCAAGCACAGGCAGCACAGCAAGCACAGGCAGCAAGTACAGGCAGCAAGCACAGGCAGCACAGCAAGCACAGGCAGCAAGCACAGGCAACACAGTAAGCACAGGCAGCACAGCAAGGACAGGCAGCAAGCACAGGCAGCACAGCAAGCACAGGCAGCCAGCACAGGCAGCACAGCAAGTACAGCAAGCACAGGTAGCAAGCACAGGCAGCACAGCAAGCACAGGCAGCAAGCACAGGCAGCACAGCAAGCACAGGCAGCGCAGCAAGCACAGGCAGCAAGCACTGGCAGCACAGCAAGCACAGGCAGCAAGCGCAGGCAGCACAGCAAGCTCAGGCAGCAAGCACAGGCAGCAAGCACAGGCAGCACAGCAAGCACAGGCAGCACAGCAAGCACAGGCAGCAAGCACAGGCAGCACAGGCAGCACACCAAGCACAGGCAGCACAGGCAGCAAGCACAGACAGCACTGCAAGCACAGGCAGCAAGCACAGGCAGCACAGCAAGCACAAGCTGCAAGCACAGGCAGCACACCAAGCACAGGCAGCAAGCACAGGCAGCACAGCAAGCACAGGCAGCAAGCACAGGCAGCACAGCAAGCACAGGCAGCAAGCACAGGCAGCACAGCAAGCACAGGCAGCAAGCACAGGCAGCACAGCAAGCACAGGCTGCAAGCACAGGCAGCAAGCGCAGGCAGCACAGCAGGCACAGGCAGCACAGCAAGCACAGGCAGCAAGCACAGGCAGCACAGCAAGCACAGGCAGCACAGCATGCACAGGCAGCACAGCAAGCACAGGCAGCCAGCACAGGCAGCACAGCAAGCACAGGCAGCACAGCAAGCACAGGCAGCCAGCACAGGCAGCACAGCAAGCACAGGCAGCACAGCATGCACAGGCAGCACAGCAAGCACAGGCAGCAAGCACAGGCAGCACAGCAAGCACAGGCAGCAAGCACAGGCAGCACAGCAAGCACAGGCAGCAAGCACAGGCAGCACAGCAAGCACAGGCAGCACAGCAAGCACAGACAGCAAGCACAGGCAGCACAGGCAGCACAGGCAGCAAGCACAGGCAGCACAGCAAGCACAGGCAGCAAGCACAGGCAGCACAGCAAGCACAGGCAGCAAGCACAGGAAGCACAGCAAGCACAGGCAGCAAGCACAGGCAGCACAGCAAGCACAGGCAGCAAGCACAGGCAGCACAGCAAGCACAGGCTACAAGCACAGGCAGCAAGCGCAGGCAGCACAGCAGGCACAGGCAGCACAGCAAGCACAGGCAGCAAGCACAGGCAGCACAGCAAGCACAGGCAGCAAGCACAGGCAGCAAGCACAGGCAGCAAGCACAGGCAGCATAGCAAGCACAGGCAGCAAGCACAGGCAGCACAGCAAGCACAGGCAGCAAGCACAGGCAGCACAGGCAGCACAGCAAGCACAGGCAGCAAGCACAGTCAGCACAGCAAGCACAGGCAGCAAGCACAGGCAGCACAGCAAGCACAGGCAGCAAGCACAGGCAGCACAGCAAGCACAGGCAGCAAGCACAGGCAACACAGTAAGCACAGGCAGCACAGCAAGCACAGGCAGCAAGCACAGGCAGCACAGCAAGTACAGCAAGCACAGGCAGCAAGCACAGGCAGCACAGCAAGCACAGGCAGCAAGCACAGGCAGCACAGCAAGTACAGCAAGCACAGGTAGCAAGCACAGGCAGCACAGCAAGCACAGGCAGCACAGCAAGTACAGCAAGCACAGGTAGCAAGCACAGGCAGCACAGCAAGCACAGGCAGCAAGCACAGGCAGCACAGCAAGCACAGGCAGCAAGCGCAGGCAGCACAGCAAGCACAGGCAGCACAGCAAGCAGAGGCAACAAGCAGAGGCAGCACAGCAAGCACAGGCTGCACAGCAAGCACAAACAGCAAGCACAGGCAGCACAGCAAGCACAGGCAGCAAGCACAGGCAGCACAGCAAGTACAGGCAGCAAGCACAGGCAGCACAGCAAGCACAGGCAGCACAGCAAGCACAGGCAGCAAGCACAGGTATGCTAGAAACCCGCAAAATAGCTCGACGAGATGTGTTCGTTTTAGCGATTCTGGGGGAAGTGCAGAGGGGTCAAGCTCCGTCCTCTTTCCAACAGGCAAAGCCTGCTCCGATCTTCGGCGAGATTCACTCTCGCATTTGTTTACAATGCTTACTCTTACTGAGACGCAGGTCAATGCACCGGCCGCCGAGGTAAACATATGATCCGCGACTCTCGGCGCCTCCAAAAACAGGTGACACAGCAACGCACTGTCGTGTGCCACTGTCGAATTACCGCGTGTTATGGGCGAAATCAAATGCATCGCTAACAGGCAGCACAGCAAGCACAGGCAGCATAGCAAGCACAGGCAGCAAGCACAGGCAGCACAGCAAGCACAGGCAGCAAGCACAGCCAGCACAGCAAGCACAGGCAGCACAGCAAGCACAGGCAGCAAGCACAGTCAGCACAGCAAGCACAGGCAGCAAGCACAGCCAGCACAGCAAGCACAGGCAGCAAGCACAGGCAGCACAGCAAGCACAGGCAGCAAGCACAGGCAGCACAGGCAGCACAGCAAGTACAGCAAGCACAGGCAGCAAGCACAGGCAGCAAGCACAGGCAGCACAGCAAGCACAGGCAGCAAGCACAGGCAACACAGTAAGCACAGGCAGCACAGGCATGTTAGAAACCCGCAAAATAGCTCTACGAGATGTGTTCGTTTTAGCGATTCTGGGGGAAGTGCAGAGGGGTCAAGCTCCGTCCTCTTTCCAACAGGCAAAGCCTGCTCCGATCTTCGGCGAGACTCACTCTCGCATTTGTTTACAATGCTTACTCTTACTGAGACGCAGGTCAATGCACCGGCCGCCGAGGTAAACATATGATCCGCGACTCTCGGTGCCTCCAAAAACAGGTGACACAGCAACGCACTGTCGTGTGCCACTGTCGAATTACCGCGTGTTATGGGCGAAATCAAATGCATCGCTAACAGGCAGCACAGCAAGCACAGGCAGCAAGCACAGGCAGCACAGCAAGCACAGGCAGCGCAGCAAGCACAGGCAGCAAGCACAGGCAGCACAGGCAGCACAGCAAGCACAGGCAGCACAGCAAGCACAGGCAGCAAGCACAGGCAGCACAGCAAGCTCAGGCAGCAAGCACAGGCAGCAAGCACAGGCAGCACAGCAAGCACAGGCAGCACAGCAAGCACAGGCAGCAAGCACAGGCAGCACAGGCAGCACAGCAAGCACAGGCAGCACAGGCAGCAAGCACAGACAGCACAGCAAGCACAGGCAGCAAGCACAGGCAGCACAGCAAGCACAAGCTGCAAGCACAGGCAGCACACCAAGCACAGGCAGCAAGCACAGGCAGCACAGCAAGCACAGGCAGCAAGCACAGGCAGCACAGCAAGCACAGGCAGCAAGCACAGGCAGCACAGCAAGCACAGGCAGCAAGCACAGGCAGCACAGCAAGCACAGGCTACAAGCACAGGCAGCAAGCGCAGGCAGCACAGCAGGCACAGGCAGCACAGCAAGCACAGGCAGCAAGCACAGGCAGCACAGCAAGCACAGGCAGCACAGCAAGCACAGGCAGCAAGCACAGGCAGCAAGCACAGGCAGCAAGCACAGGCAGCATAGCAAGCACAGGCAGCAAGCACAGGCAGCACAGCAAGCACAGGCAGCAAGCACAGGCAGCACAGCAAGCACAGGCAGCAAGCACAGTCAGCACAGCAAGCACAGGCAGCAAGCACAGGCAGCAAGCACAGGCAGCACAGCAAGCACAGGCAGCACAGCAAGCACAGGCAGCAAGCACAGGCAGCAAGCACAGGCAGCAAGCACAGGCAGCATAGCAAGCACAGGCAGCAAGCACAGGCAGCACAGCAAGCACAGGCAGCAAGCACAGGCAGCACAGCAAGCACAGGCAGCAAGCACAGTCAGCACAGCAAGCACAGGCAGCAAGCACAGGCAGCAAGCACAGGCAGCACAGCAAGCACAGGCAGCAAGCACAGGCAGCACAGCAAGCACAGGCAGCAAGCACAGGCAACACAGTAAGCACAGGCAGCACAGCAAGCACAGGCAGCAAGCACAGGCAGCACAGCAAGTACAGCAAGCACAGGCAGCACAGCAAGCACAGGCAGCAAGCACAGGCAGCACAGCAAGTACAGCAAGCACAGGTAGCAAGCACAGGCAGCACAGCAAGCACAGGCAGCACAGCAAGTACAGCAAGCACAGGTAGCAAGCACAGGCAGCACAGCAAGCACAGGCAGCAAGCACAGGCAGCACAGCAAGCACAGGCAGCAAGCGCAGGCAGCACAGCAAGCTCAGGCAGCAAGCACAGGCAGCACAGCAAGCTCAGGCAGCAAGCACAGGCAGCACAGCAAGCACAGGCAGCAAGCACAGGCAGCACAGCACAGGCAGCACAGCAAGCACAGGCAGCCAGCACAGGCAGCACAGCAAGCACAGGCAGCACAGCATGCACAGGCAGCACAGCAAGCACAGGCAGCAAGCACAGGCAGCACAGCAAGCACAGTCAGCAAGCACAGGCAGCACAGCAAGCACAGGCAGCAAGCACAGGCAACACAGTAAGCACAGGCAGCACAGCAAGGACAGGCAGCAAGCACAGGCGGCACAGCAAGCACAGGCAGCCAGCACAGGCAGCACAGCAAGTACAGCAAGCACAGGTAGCAAGCACAGGCAGCACAGCAAGCACAGGCAGCAAGCACAGGCAGCACAGCAAGCACAGGCAGCGCAGCAAGCACAGGCAGCAAGCACAGGCAGCACAGCAAGCACAGGCAGCAAGCGCAGGCAGCACAGCAAGCTCAGGCAGCAAGCACAGGCAGCAAGCACAGGCAGCACAGCAAGCACAGGCAGCAAGCACAGGCAGCACAGGCAGCACAGCAAGCACAGGCAGCACAGGCAGCAAGCACAGACACACTGCAAGCACAGGCAGCAAGCACAGGCAGCACAGCAAGCACAAGCTGCAAGCACAGGCAGCACAGCAAGCACAGACAGCACAGCAAGCACAGGCAGCAAGCACAGGCAGCACAGCAAGCACAAGCTGCAAGCACAGGCAGCACACCAAGCACAGGCAGCAAGCACAGGCAGCACAGCAAGCACAGGCAGCAAGCACAGGCAGCACAGCAAGCACAGGCAGCAAGCACAGGCAGCACAGCAGGCACAGGCAGCACAGCAAGCACAGGCAGCAAGCACAGGCAGCACAGCAAGCACAGGCAGCAAGCACAGGCAGCAAGCACAGGCAGCATAGCAAGCACAGGCAGCAAGCACAGGCAGCACAGCAAGCACAGGCAGCAAGCACAGGCAGCACAGCAAGCACAGGCAGCACAGCAAGCACAGGCAGCAAGCACAGTCAGCACAGCAAGCACAGGCAGCAAGCACAGGCAGCACAGCAAGCACAGGCAGCAAGCACAGTCAGCACAGCAAGCACAGGCAGCAAGCACAGGCAGCACAGCAAGCACAGGCAGCAAGCACAGGCAGCACAGCAAGCACAGGCAGCAAGCACAGGCAACACAGTAAGCACAGGCAGCACAGCAAGCACAGGCAGCAAGCACAGGCAGCACAGCAAGTACAGCAAGCACAGGCAGCAAGCACAGGCAGCACAGCAAGCACAGGCAGCAAGCACAGGCAGCACAGCAAGTACAGCAAGCACAGGTAGCAAGCACAGGCAGCACAGCAAGCACAGGCAGCACAGCAAGTACAGCAAGCACAGGTAGCAAGCACAGGCAGCACAGCAAGCACAGGCAGCAAGCACAGGCAGCACAGCAAGCACAGGCAGCAAGCGCAGGCAGCACAGCAAGCTCAGGCAGCAAGCACAGGCAGCAAGCACAGGCAGCACAGCAAGCACAGGCAGCACAGCAAGCACAGGCAGCAAGCACAGGCAGCACAGCACAGGCAGCACAGCAAGCACAGGCAGCCAGCACAGGCAGCACAGCAAGCACAGGCAGCACAGCATGCACAGGCAGCACAGCAAGCACAGGCAGCAAGCACAGGCAGCACAGCAAGCACAGTCAGCAAGCACAGGCAGCACAGCAAGCACAGGCAGCAAGCACAGGCAGCAAGCACAGGCAGCACAGCAAGCACAGGCAGCAAGCACAGGCAGCACAGCAAGCACAGGCAGCAAGCACAGGCAGCAAGCACAGGCAGCACAGCAAGCACAGGCAGCAAGCACAGGCAACACAGTAAGCACAGGCAGCACAGCAAGGACAGGCAGCAAGCACAGGCAGCACAGCAAGCACAGGCAGCCAGCACAGGCAGCACAGCAAGTACAGCAAGCACAGGTAGCAAGCACAGGCAGCACAGCAAGCACAGGCAGCAAGCACAGGCAGCACAGCAAGCACAGGCAGCGCAGCAAGCACAGGCAGCAAGCACAGGCAGCACAGCAAGCACAGGCAGCAAGCGCAGGCAGCACAGCAAGCTCAGGCAGCAAGCACAGGCAGCAAGCACAGGCAGCACAGCAAGCACAGGCAGCACAGCAAGCACAGGCAGCAAGCACAGGCAGCACAGGCAGCACAGCAAGCACAGGCAGCACAGGCAGCAAGCACAGACAGCACTGCAAGCACAGGCAGCAAGCACAGGCAGCACAGCAAGCACAAGCTGCAAGCACAGGCAGCACACCAAGCACAGGCAGCAAGCACAGGCAGCACAGCAAGCACAGGCAGCAAGCACAGGCAGCACAGCAAGCACAGGCAGCAAGCACAGGCAGCACAGCAAGCACAGGCAGCAAGCACAGGCAGCACAGCAAGCACAGGCTGCAAGCACAGGCAGCAAGCGCAGGCAGCACAGCAGGCACAGGCAGCACAGCAAGCACAGGCAGCAAGCACAGGCAGCACAGCAAGCACAGGCAGCACAGCATGCACAGGCAGCACAGCAAGCACAGGCAGCCAGCACAGGCAGCACAGCAAGCACAGGCAGCACAGCAAGCACAGGCAGCCAGCACAGGCAGCACAGCAAGCACAGGCAGCACAGCAAGCACAGGCAGCAAGCACAGGCAGCACAGCAAGCACAGGCAGCAAGCACAGGCAGCACAGCAAGCACAGGCAGCAAGCACAGGCAGCACAGCAAGCACAGGCAGCACAGCAAGCACAGACAGCAAGCACAGGCAGCACAGGCAGCAAGCACAGGCAGCACAGCAAGCAGAGGCAACAAGCAGAGGCAGCACAGCAAGCACAGGCAGCACAGCAAGCACAAACAGCAAGCACAGGCAGCACAGCAAGCACAGGCAGCAAGCACAGGCAGCACAGCAAGCACAGGCAGCACAGGCAGCAAGCACAGGCAGCACAGCAAGCACAGGCAGCAAGCACAGGCAACACAGTAAGCACAGGCAGCACAGCAAGGACAGGCAGCAAGCACAGGCAGCACAGCAAGCACAGGCAGCACAGCAAGTACAGCAAGCACAGGTAGCAAGCACAGGCAGAAAGCACAGGCAGCACAGCAAGCACAGGCAGCAAGCACAGGTATGCTAGAAACCCGCAAAATAGCTCGACGAGATGTGTTCGTTTTAGCGATTCTGGGGGAAGTGCAGAGGGGTCAAGGTCCGTCCTCTTTCCAACAGGCAGCACAGCAAGCACAGGCAGCAAGCACAGGCAACACAGTAAGCACAGGCAGCACAGCAAGGACAGGCAGCAAGCACAGGTAGCAAACACAGGCAGCAAGCAGAGGCAGCACAGCAAGCACAGGCAGTACAGCAAGCACAGGCAGCAAGCACAGGTATGCTAGAAACCCGCAAAATAGCTCGACGAGATGTGTTCGTTTTAGCGATTCTGGGGGAAGTGCAGAGGGGTCAAGCTCCGTCCTCTTTCCAACAGGCAAAGCCTGCTCCGATCTTCGGCGAGATTCACTCTCGCATTTGTTTACAATGCTTACTCTTACTGAGACGCAGGTCAATGCACCGGCCGCCGAGGTAAACATATGATCCGCGACTCTCGGCGTCTCCAAAAACAGGTGACACAGCAACGCACTGTCGTGTGCCACTGTCGAATTACCGCGTGTTATGGGCGAAATCAAATGCATCGCTAACAGGCAGCACAGCAAGCACAGGCAGCAAGCACAGGCAGCACAGCAAGCACAGGCAGCACAGCAAGCAGAGGCAACAAGCAGAGGCAGCACAGCAAGCACAGGCTGCACAGCAAGCACAAACAGCAAGCACAGGCAGCACAGCAAGCACAGGCAGCAAGCACAGGCAGCACAGCAAGTACAGGCAGCAAGCACAGGCAGCACAGCAAGCACATGCCGCACAGCAAGCACAGGCAGCAAGCACAGGTATGCTAGAAACCCGCAAAATAGCTCGACGAGATGTGTTCGTTTTAGCGATTCTGGGGGAAGTGCAGAGGGGTCAAGCTCCGTCCTCTTTCCAACAGGCAAAGCCTGCTCCGATCTTCGGCGAGATTCACTCTCGCATTTGTTTACAATGCTTACTCTTACTGAGACGCAGGTCAATGCACCGGCCGCCGAGGTAAACATATGATCCGCGACTCTTGGCGCCTCCAAAAACAGGTGACACAGCAACGCACTGTCGTGTGCCACTGTCGAATTACCGCGTGTTATGGGCGAAATCAAATGCATCGCTAACAGGCAGCACAGCAAGCACAGGCAGCATAGCAAGCACAGGCAGCAAGCACAGGCAGCACAGCAAGCACAGGCAGCAAGCACAGGCAGCACAGGCAGCAAGCACAGTCAGCATAGCAAGCACAGGCAGCAAGCACAGGCAGCACAGCAAGCACAGGCAGCAAGCACAGGCAGCACAGCAAGCACAGGCAGCACAGCAAGCACA
This sequence comes from Priocnemis perturbator, assembly GCA_963942575.1. NCBI lineage: Eukaryota > Metazoa > Arthropoda > Insecta > Hymenoptera > Pompilidae > Priocnemis > Priocnemis perturbator. Next base: position 856,208 of record CAWWDK010000127.1, read on the forward strand.
GGCAGCACAGGCAGCACAGCAAGTACAGCAAGCACAGGCAGCAAGCAGAGGCAGCAAGCACAGGCAGCACAGCAAGCACAGGCAGCAAGCACAGGCAACACAGTAAGCACAGGCAGCACAGCAAGCACAGGCAGCAAGCACAGGCAGCACAGCAAGCACAGGCAGCACAGCAAGTACAGCAAGCACAGGTAGCAAGCACAGGCAGCACAGCAAGCACAGGCAGCAAGCACAGGCAGCACAGCAAGCACAGGCAGCAAGCGCAGGCAGCAAGCACAGGCAACACAGTAAGCACAGGCAGCACAGCAAGCACAGGCAGCAAGCACAGGCAGCACAGCAAGTACAGCAAGCACAGGCAGCAAGCACAGGCAGCACAGCAAGCACAGGCAGCAAGCACAGGCAGCACAGCAAGTACAGCAAGCACAGGTAGCAAGCACAGGCAGCACAGCAAGCACAGGCAGCACAGCAAGTACAGCAAGCACAGGTAGCAAGCACAGGCAGCACAGCAAGCACAGGCAGCAAGCACAGGCAGCACAGCAAGCACAGGCAGCAAGCGCAGGCAGCACAGCAAGCTCAGGCAGCAAGCACAGGCAGCAAGCACAGGCAGCACAGCAAGCACAGGCAGCACAGCAAGCACAGGCAGCAAGCACAGGCAGCACAGCACAGGCAGCACAGCAAGCACAGGCAGCCAGCACAGGCAGCACAGCAAGCACAGGCAGCACAGCATGCACAGGCAGCACAGCAAGCACAGGCAGCAAGCACAGGCAGCACAGCAAGCACAGTCAGCAAGCACAGGCAGCACAGCAAGCACAGGCAGCAAGCACAGGCAGCAAGCACAGGCAGCACAGCAAGCACAGGCAGCAAGCACAGGCAGCACAGCAAGCACAGGCAGCAAGCACAGGCAGCACAGCAAGCACAGGCAGCAAGCACAGGCAACACAGTAAGCACAGGCAGCACAGCAAGGACAGGCAGCAAGCACAGGCAGCACAGCAAGCACAGGCAGCCAGCACAGGCAGCACAGCAAGTACAGCAAGCACAGGTAGCAAGCACAGGCAGCACAGCAAGCACAGGCAGCAAGCACAGGCAGCACAGCAAGCACAGGCAGCGCAGCAAGCACAGGCAGCAAGCACAGGCAGCACAGCAAGCACAGGCAGCAAGCGCAGGCAGCACAGCAAGCTCAGGCAGCAAGCACAGGCAGCAAGCACAGGCAGCTCAGCAAGCACAGGCAGCACAGCAAGCACAGGCAGCAAGCACAGGCAGCACAGGCAGCACAGCAAGCACAGGCAGCACAGGCAGCAAGCACAGACAGCACTGCAAGCACAGGCAGCAAGCACAGGCAGCACAGCAAGCACAAGCTGCAAGCACAGGCAGCACACCAAGCACAGGCAGCAAGCACAGGCAGCACAGCAAGCACAGGCAGCAAGCACAGGCAGCACAGCAAGCACAGGCAGCAAGCACAGGCAGCACAGCAAGCACAGGCAGCAAGCACAGGCAGCACAGCAAGCACAGGCTGCAAGCACAGGCAGCACAGCAAGCACAGGCAGCACAGCATGCACAGGCAGCACAGCAAGCACAGGCAGCCAGCACAGGCAGCACAGCAAGCACAGGCAGCACAGCAAGCACAGGCAGCCAGCACAGGCAGCACAGCAAGCACAGGCAGCACAGCATGCACAGGCAGCACAGCATGCACAGGCAGCACAGCAAGCACAGGCAGCAAGCACAGGCAGCACAGCAAGCACAGGCAGCAAGCACAGGCAGCACAGCAAGCACAGGCAGCAAGCACAGGCAGCACAGCAAGCACAGGCAGCACAGCAAGCACAGACAGCAAGCACAGGCAGCACAGCAAGCACAGGCAGCACAGGCAGCAAGCACAGGCAGCACAGCAAGCGCAGGCAGCACAGCAAGCAGAGGCAACAAACAGAGGCAGCACAGCAAGCACAGGCAGCACAGCAAGCACAAACAGCAAGCACAGGCAGCACAGCAAGCACAGGCAGCAAGCACAGGCAGCACAGCAAGCACAGGCAGCACAGGCAGCAAGCACAGGCAGCACAGCAAGCACAGGCAGCAAGCACAGGCAACACAGTAAGCACAGGCAGCACAGCAAGGACAGGCAGCAAGCACAGGCAGCACAGCAAGCACAGGCAGCAAGCACAGGCAGCACAGCAAGTACAGCAAGCACAGGTAGCAAGCACAGGCAGCAAGCACAGGCAGCACAGCAAGCACAGGTATGCTAGAAACCCGCAAAATAGCTCGACGAGATGTGTTCGTTTTAGCGATTCTGGGGGAAGTGCAGAGGGGTCAAGCTCCGTCCTCTTTCCAACAGGCAAAGCCTGCTCCGATCTTCGGCGAGATTCACTCTCGCATTTGTTTACAATGCTTACTCTTACTGAGACGCAGGTCAATGCACCGGCCGCCGAGGTAAACATATGATCCGCGACTCTCGGCGCCTCCAAAAACAGGTGACACAGCAACGCACTGTCGTGTGCCACTGTCGAATTACCGCGTGTTATGGGCGAAATCAAATGCATCGCTAACAGGCAGCACAGCAAGCACAGGCAGCATAGTAAGCACAGGCAGCAAGCACAGGCAGCACAGCAAGCACAGGCAGCAAGCACAGGCAGCACAGCAAACACAGGCAGCAAGCACAGGCAGCACAGCAAGCACAGGCAGCACAGGCAGCACAGCAAGCACAGACAGCAAGCACAGGCAGCACAGCAAGCACAGGCAGCACAGGCAGCAAGCACAGGCAGCACACCAAGCACAGGCAGCACAGCAAGCACAGCAAGCACAGGCAGCAAGCACAGGCAGCACAGCAAGTACAGGCAGCAAGCACAGGCACCACAGCAAGCACAGGCAGCAAGCACAGGCAGCACAGCAAGCACAGGCAGCAAGCACAGGCAGCACAGGCAGCATAGCAAGCACAGGCAGCATAGCAAGCACAGGCAGCACAGGCAGCACAGTCAGCAAGCACAGGCAGCACAGCAAGCACAGGCAGCAAGCACAGGCAGCACAGCAAACACAGGCAGCAAGCACAGGCAGCACAGCAAGCACAGGCAGCACAGCAAGCACAGGCAGCACAGCAAGTACAGCAAGCACAGGCAGCACAGGCAGCATAGCAAGCACAGGCAGCACAGCAAGCACAGGCAGCAAGCACAGGCAACACAGTAAGCACAGGCAGCACAGCAAGGACAGGCAGCAAGCACAGGCAGCACAGCAAGCACAGGCAGCCAGCACAGGCAGCACAGCAAGTACAGCAAGCACAGGTAGCAAGCACAGGCAGCGCAGCATGCACAGGCAGCACAGCAAGCACAGGCAGCCAGCACAGGCAGCACAGCAAGCACAGGCAGCACAGGCAGCAAGCACAGACAGCACAGCAAGCACAGGCAGCACAGCAAGCACAGGCAGCAAGCACAGGCAGCACAGCAAGCACAGGCAGCAAGCACAGGCAGCACAGCAAGTACAGCAAGCACAGGCAGCAAGCACAGGCAGCACAGCAAGCACAGGCAGCAAGCACAGGCAGCAAGCACAGGCAGCACAGCAAGCACAGGCAGCAAGCACAGGCAGCACAGCAAGCACAGGCAGCAAGCACAGGCAGCACAGCAAGCACAGGCAGCCAGCACAGGCAGCACAGGCAGCACAGCATGCACAGGCAGCACAGCAAGCACAGTCAGCAAGCACAGGCAGCACAGCAAGCACAGGCAGCAAGCACAGGCAGCACAGCAAGCACAGGCAGCAAGCACAGGCAGCACAGCAAGCACAGTCAGCAAGCACAGGCAGCAAGCACAGGCAGCACAGCAAGCACAGGCAGCAAGCACAGGCAGCACAGCAAGCACAGGCAGCACAGCAAGCACAGGCAGCACAGCACAGGCAGCACAGGCGGCACAGCAAGTAGAGCAAGCACAGGCAGCAAGCACAGGCAGCACAGCAAGCACAGGCAGCACAGCAAGCACAGGCAGCAAGCACAGGCAACACAGTAAGCACAGGCAGCACAGCAAGAACAGGCAGCCAGCACAGGCAGCACAGCAAGCACAGGCAGCCAGCACAGGCAGCACAGCAAGTACAGCAAGCACAGGTAGCAAGCACAGGCAGCACAGCAAGCACAGGCAGCAAGCACAGGCAGCACAGCAAGCACAGGCAGCACAGCAGGCACAGGCAGCAAGCACAGGCAGCACAGGCAGCACAGCAGGCACAGGCAGCACAGCAAGTACAGCAAGCACAGGTAGCAAGCACAGGCAGCACAGCAAGCACAGGCAGCAAGCACAGGCAGCACAGCAAGCACAGGCAGCACAGCAAGCACAGGCAGCACAGGCAGCAAGCACAGACAGCACAGCAAGCACAGGCAGCACAGCAAGCACAGGCAGCAAGCACAGGCAGCACAGCAAGCACAGGCAGCAAGCACAGGCAGCACAGCAAGTACAGCAAGCACAGGCAGCACAGCAAGCACAGGCAGCAAGCACAGGCAGCAAGCACAGGCAGCACAGCAAGCACAGGCAGCCAGCACAGGCAGCACAGCAAGCACAGGCAGCACAGCATGCACAGGCAGCACAGCAAGCACAGGCAGCAAGCACAGGCAGCACAGCAAGCACAGGCAGCAAGCACAGGCAGCACAGCACAGGCAGCACAGCAAGCACAGGCAGCAAGCACAGGCAGCACAGCAAGCACAGGCAGCACAGCACAGGCAGCACAGGCAGCACAGCAAGTACAGCAAGCACAGGCAGCAAGCACAGGCAGCACAGCAAGCACAGGTAGCAAGCACAGGCAGCACAGCAAGCACAGGCAGCAAGCACAGGCAACATAGTAAGCACAGGCAGCACAGCAAGGACAGGCAGCAAGCACAGGCAGCACAACAAGCACAGGCAGCCAGCACAGGCAGCACAGCAAGTACAGCAAGCACAGGTAGCAAGCACAGGCAGCACAGCAAGCACAGGCAGCAAGCACAGGCAGCACAGCAAGCACAGGCAGCAAGCACAGGCAGCACAGCAAGCACAGGCAGCACAGCAAGCACAGGCAGCAAGCACAGGTATGCTAGAAACCCGCAAAATAGCTCGACGAGATGTGTTCGTTTTAGCGATTCTGGGGGAAGTGCAGAGGGGTCAAGCTCCGTCCTCTTTCCAACAGGCAAAGCCTGCTCCGATCTTCGGCGAGATTCACTCTCGCATTTGTTTACAATGCTTACTCTTACTGAGACGCAGGTCAATGCACCGGCCGCCGAGGTAAACAAATGATCCGCGACTCTCGGCGCCTCCAAAAACAGGTGACACAGCAACGCACTGTCGTGTGCCACTGTCGAATTACCGCGTGTTATGGGCGAAATCAAATGCATCGCTAACAGGCAGCACAGCAAGCACAGGCAGCAAGCACAGGCAGCACAGCAAGCACAGGCAGCGCAGCAAGCACAGGCAGCAAGCACAGGCAGCACAGCAAGCTCAGGCAGCAAGCACAGGCAGCAAGCACAGGCAGCACAGCAAGCACAGGCAGCACAGCAAGCACAGGCAGCAAGCACAGGCAGCACAGCAAGCACAAGCTGCAAGCACAGGCAGCACACCAAGCACAGGCAGCAAGCACAGGCAGCACAGCAAGCACAGGCAGCAAGCACAGGCAGCACAGCAAGCACAGGCAGCAAGCACAGGCAGCACAGCAAGCACAGGCAGCACAGCAAGCACAGGCAGCGCAGCAAGCACAGGCAGCAAGCACAGGCAGCACAGCAAGCTCAGGCAGCAAGCACAGGCAGCAAGCACAGGCAGCACAGCAAGCACAGGCAGCACAGCAAGTACAGCAAGCACAGGCAGCACAGCAAGCACAGGCAGCAAGCACAGGCAGCAAGCACAGGCAGCACAGCAAGCACAGGCAGCCAGCACAGGCAGCACAGCAAGCACAGGCAGCACAGCATGCACAGGCAGCACAGCAAGCACAGGCAGCAAGCACAGGCAGCACAGCAAGCACAGGCAGCAAGCACAGGCAGCACAGCACAGGCAGCACAGCAAGCACAGGCAGCAAGCACAGGCAGCACAGCAAGCACAGGCAGCACAGCACAGGCAGCACAGGCAGCACAGCAAGTACAGCAAGCACAGGCAGCAAGCACAGGCAGCACAGCAAGCACAGGTAGCAAGCACAGGCAGCACAGCAAGCACAGGCAGCAAGCACAGGCAACATAGTAAGCACAGGCAGCACAGCAAGGACAGGCAGCAAGCACAGGCAGCACAACAAGCACAGGCAGCCAGCACAGGCAGCACAGCAAGTACAGCAAGCACAGGTAGCAAGCACAGGCAGCACAGCAAGCACAGGCAGCAAGCACAGGCAGCACAGCAAGCACAGGCAGCAAGCACAGGCAGCACAGCAAGCACAGGCAGCGCAGCAAGCACAGGCAGCAAGCACAGGCAGCACAGCAAGCTCAGGCAGCAAGCACAGGCAGCAAGCACAGGCAGCACAGCAAGCACAGGCAGCACAGCAAGCACAGGCAGCAAGCACAGGCAGCACAGCAAGCACAAGCTGCAAGCACAGGCAGCACACCAAGCACAGGCAGCAAGCACAGGCAGCACAGCAAGCACAGGCAGCAAGCACAGGCAGCACAGCAAGCACAGGCAGCAAGCACAGGCAGCACAGCAAGCACAGGCAGCACAGCAAGCACAGGCAGCGCAGCAAGCACAGGCAGCAAGCACAGGCAGCACAGCAAGCTCAGGCAGCAAGCACAGGCAGCAAGCACAGGCAGCACAGCAAGCACAGGCAGCACAGCAAGTACAGCAAGCACAGGCAGCACAGCAAGCACAGGCAGCAAGCACAGGCAGCAAGCACAGGCAGCACAGCAAGCACAGGCAGCCAGCACAGGCAGCACAGCAAGCACAGGCAGCACAGCATGCACAGGCAGCACAGCAAGCACAGGCAGCAAGCACAGGCAGCACAGCAAGCACAGGCAGCAAGCACAGGCAGCACAGCACAGGCAGCACAGCAAGCACAGGCAGCAAGCACAGGCAGCACAGCAAGCACAGGCAGCACAGCACAGGCAGCACAGGCAGCACAGCAAGTACAGCAAGCACAGGCAGCAAGCACAGGCAGCACAGCAAGCACAGGTAGCAAGCACAGGCAGCACAGCAAGCACAGGCAGCAAGCACAGGCAACATAGTAAGCACAGGCAGCACAGCAAGGACAGGCAGCAAGCACAGGCAGCACAACAAGCACAGGCAGCCAGCACAGGCAGCACAGCAAGTACAGCAAGCACAGGTAGCAAGCACAGGCAGCACAGCAAGCACAGGCAGCAAGCACAGGCAGCACAGCAAGCACAGGCAGCAAGCACAGGCAGCACAGCAAGCACAGGCAGCACAGCAAGCACAGGCAGCAAGCACAGGTATGCTAGAAACCCGCAAAATAGCTCGACGAGATGTGTTCGTTTTAGCGATTCTGGGGGAAGTGCAGAGGGGTCAAGCTCCGTCCTCTTTCCAACAGGCAAAGCCTGCTCCGATCTTCGGCGAGATTCACTCTCGCATTTGTTTACAATGCTTACTCTTACTGAGACGCAGGTCAATGCACCGGCCGCCGAGGTAAACAAATGATCCGCGACTCTCGGCGCCTCCAAAAACAGGTGACACAGCAACGCACTGTCGTGTGCCACTGTCGAATTACCGCGTGTTATGGGCGAAATCAAATGCATCGCTAACAGGCAGCACAGCAAGCACAGGCAGCAAGCACAGGCAGCACAGCAAGCACAGGCAGCAAGCACAGGCAGCACAGGAAGCACAGGCAGCACAGCAAGCACAGGCAGCAAGCACAGTCAGCACAGCAAGCACAGGCAGCAAGCACAGGCAGCACAGCAAGCACAGGCAGCAAGCACAGTCAGCACAGCAAGCACAGGCAGCACAGCAAGCACAGGCAGCAAGCACAGGCAGCACAGCAAGCACAGGCAGCAAGCACAGGCAGCACAGCAAGCACAGGCAGCAAGCACAGGCAGCACAGCGAGCACAGGCAGCAAGCACAGGCAGCACAGCAAGCACAGCCAGCAAGCACAGGCAGCACAGCAAGTACAGCAAGCACAGGCAGCAAGCACAGGCAGCACAGCAAGCACAGGCAGCAAGCACAGGCAGCACAGCAAGCACAGGCAGCAAGCACAGGCAGCACAGCAAGCACAGGCAGCAAGCACAGGCAGCACAGCAAGCACAGGCAGCCAGCACAGGCAACACAGTAAGCACAGGCAGCACAGCAAGCACAGGCAGCAAGCACAGGCATGTTAGAAACCCGCAAAATAGCTCTACGAGATATGTTCGTTTTAGCGATTCTGGGGGAAGTGCAGAGGGGTCAAGCTCCGTCCTCTTTCCAACAGGCAAAGCCTGCTCCGATCTTCGGCGAGATTCACTCTCGCATTTGTTTATAATGCTTACTCTTACTGAGACGCAGGTCAATGCACCGGCCGCCGAGGTAAACATATGATCCGCGACTCTCGGCGTCTCCAAAAATAGGTGACACAGCAACGCACTGTCGTGTGCCACTGTCGAATTACCGCGTGTTATGGGCGAAATCAAATGCATCGCTAACAGGCAGCACAGCAAGCACAGGCAGCAAGCACAGGCAGCACAGCAAGCACAGGCAGCACAGCAAGCAGAGGCAACAAGCAGAGGCAGCACAGCAAGCACAGGCAGCACAGCAAGCACAAACAGCAAGCACAGGCAGCACAGCAAGCACAGGCAGCAAGCACAGGCAGCACAGCAAGTACAGCAAGCACAGGTAGCAAGCACAGGCAGCACAGCAAGCACAGGCAGCAAGCACAGGCAGCACAGCAAGCACAGGCAGCAAGCACAGGTATGCTAGAAACCCGCAAAATAGCTCGACGAGATGTGTTCGTTTTAGCGATTCTGGGGGAAGTGCAGAGGGGTCAAGCTCCGTCCTCTTTCCAACAGGCAAAGCCTGCTCCGATCTTCGGCGAGATTCACTCTCGCATTTGCTTACAATGCTTACTCTTACTGAGACGCAGGTCAATGCACCGGCCGCCGAGGTAAACATATGATCCGCGACTCTCGGCGCCTCCAAAAACAGGTGACACAGCAACGCACTGTCGTGTGCCACTGTCGAATTACCGCGTGTTATGGGCGAAATCAAATGCATCGCTAACAGGCAGCACAGCAAGCACAGGCAGCATAGCAAGCACAGGCAGCAAGCACAGGCAGCACAGCAAGCACAGGCAGCAAGCACAGGCAGCACAGGAAGCACAGGTAGCACAGCAAGCACAGGCAGCAAGCACAGTCAGCACAGCAAGCACAGGCAGCAAGCACAGGCAGCACAGCAAGCACAGGCAGCAAGCACAGTCAGCACAGCAAGCACAGGCAGCACAGCAAGCACAGGCAGCAAGCACAGGCAGCACAGCAAGCACAGGCAGCAAGCACAGGCAGCACAGGCAGCACAGCAAGTACAGCAAGCACAGGCAGCAAGCACAGGCAGCACAGCAAGCACAGGTAGCAAGCACAGGCAGCACAGCAAGCACAGGCAGCAAGCACAGGCAACACAGTAAGCACAGGCAGCACAGCAAGCACAGGCAGCAAGCACAGGCATGTTAGAAACCCGCAAAATAGCTCGACGAGATGTGTTCGTTTTAGCGATTCTGGGGGAAGTGTAGAGGGGTCAAGCTCCGTCCTCTTTCCAACAGGCAAAGCCTGCTCCGATCTTCGGCGAGATTCACTCTCGCATTTGTTTACAATGCTTACCCTTACTGAGACGCAGGTCATTGCACCGGCCGCCGAGGTAAACATATGATCCGCGACTCTCGGCGCCTCCAAAAACAGGTGAGACAGCAACGCACTGTCGTGTGCCACTGTCGAATTACCGCGTGTTATGGGCGAAATCAAATGCATCGCTAACAGGCAGCACAGCAAGCACAGGCAGCAAGCACAAGCAGCACAGCAAGCACAGGCAGCAAGCACAGGCAGCACAGCAAGCACAGACAGCAAGCACAGGCAGCACAGCAAGCACAGGCAGCACACGCAGCAAGCACAGGCAGCACAGCAAGCACAGCAAGCACGGGCAGCAAGCACGGGCAGCACAGCAAGCACAGGCAGCACAGGCAGCAAGCACAGGCAGCACAGCAAGCACAGGCAGCATAGCAAGCACAGGCAGCAAGCACAGGCAGCACAGCAAGCACAGGCAGCACAGCAAGCACAGGCAGCAAGCACAGGCAGCACAGCAAACACAGGCAGCAAGCACAGGCAGCACAGCAAGCACTGGCAGCACAGGCAGCAAGCACAGGCAGCACAGCAAGCACAGGCAGCAAGCACAGGCAGCACAGCAAGCACAGAGAGCAAGCACAGGCAGCACAGCAAGCACAGGCAGCACAGGCAGCAAGCACAGGCAGCAGACCAAGCACAGGCAGCACAGCAAGCACAGGCAACAAGCACAGGCAGCACAGGCAGCAAGCACAGGCAGCATGCACAGGCAGCACAGCAAGCACAGGCAGCAAGCACAGGCAGCTCAGGCAGCACAGGCAGCAAGCACAGGCAGCACAGCAAGCACAGGCAGCAAGCACAGGCAGCAAGCGCAGGCAGCACAGCAGGCACAGGCAGCACAGCAAGCACAGGCAGCAAGCACAGGCAGCACAGCAAGCACAGGCAGCATAGCAAGCACAGGCAGCACAGGCAGCAAGCACAGGCAGCAAGCACAGGCAGCACAGCAAGCACAGGCAGCAAGCACAGGCAGCTCAGGCAGCACAGGCAGCAAGCACAGGCAGCACAGCAAGCACAGGCAGCACAGGCAGCAAGCACAGGCAGCACAGCAAGCACAGGCAGCAAGCACAGGCAGCACAGGCAGCACAGCAAGCACAGGCAGCACAGGCAGCAAGCCCAGACAGCACAGCAAGCACAGGCAGCACAGCAAGCACAGGCAGCAAGCACAGGCAGCACAGCAAGCACAAGCAGCAAGCACAGGCAGCACAGCAAGCACAGGCAGCACAGGCAGCAAGCACAGGCAGCACAGGCAGCAAGCACAGGCAGCAAGCGCAGGCAGCACACCAGGCACAGGCAGCACAGCAAGCACAGGCAGCAAGCACAGGCAGCACAGCAAGCACAGGCAGCAAGCACAGGCAACACAGCAAGCACAGGCAGCAAGCACAGGCAGCACAGCAAGCACAGGCAGCAAGCACAGGCAGCACAGCAAGTACAGCAAGCACAGGCAGCAAGCACAGGCAGCACAGCAAGCACAGGCAGCAAGCACAGGCAGCACAGCAAGCACAGGCAGCAAGCACAGGCAGCACAGCAAGCACAGGCAGCAAGCACAGGCAGCACAACAAACACAGGCAGTAAGCACAGGCAACACAGTAAGCACAGGCAGCACAGCAAGCACAGGCAGCAAGCACAGGCAGCAAGCACAGGCATGTTAGAAACCCGCAAAATAGCTCTACGAGATGTGTTCGTTTTAGCGATTCTGGGGGAAATGCAGAGGGGTCAAGCTCCGTCCTCTTTCCAACAGGCAAAGCCTGCTCCGATCTTCGGCGAGATTCACTCTCGCATTTGTTTACAATGCTTACTCTTACTGAGACGCAGGTCAATGCACCGGCCGCCGAGGTAAACATATGATCCGCGACTCTCGGCGCCTCCAAAAACAGGTGACACAGCAACGCACTGTCGTGTGCCACAGTCGAATTACCGCGTGTTATTGGCGAATTCAAATGCATCGCTAACAGGCAGCACAGCAAGCACAGGCAGCATAGCAAGCACAGGCAGCAAGCACAGGCAGCACAGCAAGCACAGGCAGCAAGCACAGGCAGCACAGCAAGCACAGGCAGCAAGCGCAGGCAGCACAGCAAGCACAGGCAGCAAGCACAGACAGCGCAGCAAGCACAGGCAGCACAGCAAGCACAGGCAGCACAGCAAGCACAGGCATGTTAGAAAACCGCAAAATAGCTCGACGATATGTGTTCGTTTTAGCGATTCTGGGGGAAGTGCAGAGGGGTCAAGCTTCGTCCTCTTTCCAACAGGCAAAGCCTGCTCCGATCTTCGGCGAGATTCACTCTCGCATTTGTTTACAATGCTTACTCTTACTGAGACGCAGGTCAATGCACCGGCCGCCGAGGTAAACATATGATCCGCGACTCTCGGCGCCTCCAAAAACAGGTGACACAGCAACGCACTGTCGTTTGCCACTGTCGAATTACCGCGTGTTATGGGCGAAATCAAATGCATCGCTAACAGGCAGCACAGCAAGCACAGGCAACACAGCAAGCACAGGCAGCAAGCACAGGCAGCACAGCAAGCACAGGCAGCAAGCACAGGCAGCACAGCAAGCACAGGCAGCTTGCACAGGCAGCATAGCAAGCACAGGCAGCACAGCAAGCACAGGCAGCAAGCACAGGCAGCAAGCGCAGGCAGCACAGCAGGCACAGGCAGAACAGCAAGCACAGACAGCTAGCACAGGCAGCACAGCAAGCACAGGCAGCAAGCACAGGCAGCACAGCAAGCACAGGCAGCACAGCAAGTACAGCAAGCACAGGCAGCAAGCACAGGCAGCACAGCAAGCACAGGCAGCAAGCACAGGCAGCAAGCACAGGCAGCACAGCAAGCACAGGCAGCAAGCACAGGCAGCACAGCAAGCACAGGCAACACAGTAAGCACAGGCAGCACAGCAAGCACAGGCAGCAAGCACAGGCATGTTAGAAACCCGCAAAATAGCTCTACGAGATGTGTTCGTTTTAGCGATTCTGGGGGAAGTGCAGAGGGGTCAAGCTCCGTCCTCTTTCCAACAGGCAAAGCTTGCTCCGATCTTCGGCGAGACTCACTCTCGCATTTGTTTACAATGCTTACTCTTACTGAGACGCAGGTCAATGCACCGGCCGCCGAGGTAAACATATGATCCGCGACTCTCGGCGCCTCCAAAAACAGGTGACACAGCAACGCACTGTCGTGTGCCACTGTCGAATTACCGCGTGTTATGGGCGAAATCAAATGTATCGCTGACAGGCAGCACAGCAAGCACAGGCAGCACAGCAAGCAGAGGCAACAAGCACAGGCAGCACAGGCAGCAGGCACAGGCAGCACAGCAAGCACAGGCAGCACAGCAAGCACAAACAGCAAGCACAGGCAGCACAGCAAGCACAGGCAGCAAGCACAGGCAGCACAGCAAGCACAGGCAGCAAGCACAGGCAGCAAGCACAGGCAGCACAGCAAGCACAGGCAGCAAGCACAGGCAGCAAGCACAGGCAGCACAGCAAGCACAGGCAGCAAGCACAGGCAGCACAGCAAGCACAGGCAGCAAGCACAGGCAGCACAGCAAGCACAGGCAGCAAGCACAGGCAGCACAGGCAGCACAGCAAGTACAGCAAGCACAGGCAGCAAGCACAGGCAGCACAGCAAGCACAGGTAGCAAGCACAGGCAGTACAGCAAGCACAGGCAGCAAGCACAGGCAACACAGTAAGCACAGGCAGCACAGCAAGCACAGGGAGCAAGCACAGGCATGTCAGAAACCCGCAAAATAGCTCGACGATATGTGTTCGTTTTAGCGATTCTGGGGGAAGTGCAGAGGGGTCAAGCTCCGTCCTCTTTCCAACAGGCAAAGCCTGCTCCGATCTTCGGCGAGATTCACTCTCGCATTTGTTTACAATGCTTACTCTTACTGAGACGCAGGTCAATGCACCGGCCGCCGAGGTAAACATATGATCCGCGACTCTCGGCGCCTCCAAAAACAGGTGACACAGCAACGCACTGTCGTGTGCCACTGTCGAATTACCGCGTGTTATGGGCGAAATCAAATGCATCGCTAACAGGCAGCACAGCAAGGAGAGGCAGCAAGCACAGGCAGCTCAGCAAGCACAGGCAGCTCAGCAAGCACAGGCTGCAAGCACAGCCAGCACAGCAAGCACAGGCAGCAAGCACAGGCAGCAAGCACAGGCAGCAAGCACAGCCAGCACAGCAAGCACAGGCAGCAAGCACAGGCAGCACAGCAAGCACAGGCAGCACAGCAAGTACAGCAAGCACAGGCAGCAAGCACAGGCAGCACAGCAAGCACAGGCAGCAAGCACAGGCAGCACAGCAAGCACAGGCAGCAAGCACAGGCAACACAGTAAGCACAGGCAGCACAGCAAGCACAGGCAGCTTGCACAGGCAGCATAGCAAGCACAGGCAGCACAGCAAGCACAGGCAGCAAGCACAGGCAGCAAGCGCAGGCAGCACAGCAGGCAGCAAGGCAGGCACAGGCAGCACAGCAAGCACAGGCAGCAAGCACAGGCAGCACAGGCAGCAAGCACAGGCAGCACAGCAAGTACAACAAGCACAGGCAGCAAGCACAGGCAGCACAGCAAGCATAGGCAGCAAGCACAGGCAGCACAGCAAGCACAGGCAGCAAGCACAGGCAGCACAGCAAGCACAGGCAGCAAGCACAGGCAGCAAGCACAGGCAACACAGTAAGCACAGGCAGCACAGCAAGCAGAGGCAACAAGCACAGGCAGCACAGCAAGCACAGGCAGCAAGCACAGGCAGCACAGCAAGCACAGGTAGCAAGCACAGGCAGCACAGCAAGCACAGGCAGCAAGCACAGGCAACACAGTAAGCACAGGCAGCACAGCAAGCACAGGCAGCAAGCACAGGCATGTTAGAAACCCGCAAAATAGCTCGACGAGATGTGTTCGTTTTAGCGATTCTGGGGGAAGTGCAGAGGGGTCAAGCTCCGTCCTCTTTCCAACAGGCAAAGCCTGCTCCGATCTTCGGCGAGATTCACTCTCGCATTTGTTTACAATGCTTACTCTTACTGAGACGCAGGTCAATGCACCGGCCGCCGAGGTAAACATATGATCCGCGACACTCGACGCCTCCAAAAACAGGTGACACAGCAACGCACTGTCGTGTGCCACTGTCGAATTACCGCGTGTTATGGGCAAAATCAAATGCATCGCTAACAGGCAGCACAGCAAGCACAGGCAGCACAGCAAGCAGAGGCAACAAGCACAGGCAGCACAGGCAGCAGGCACAAGCAACACAGCAAGCACAGGCAGCACAGCAAGCACAAACAGCAAGCACAGGCAGCACAGCAAGCACAGGCAGCAAGCACAGGCAGCACAGCAAGCACAGGCAGCAAGCACAGGCAGCAAGCACAGGCAGCAAGCACAGGCAGCAAGCACAGGCAACACAGTAAGCACAGGCAGCACAGCAAGCAGAGGCAACAAGCACAGGCAGCACAGCAAGCACAGGCAGCAGACACAGGCAGCACAGCAAGCACAGGCAGCACAGCAAGCACAAACAGCAAGCACAGGCAGCACAGCAAGCACAGGCAGCAAGCACAGGCAGCACAGCAAGCACAGGCAGCAAGCACAGGCAGCACAGGCAGCACAGCAAGTACAGCAAGCACAGGCAGCAAGCACAGGCAGCACAGCAAGCACAGGCAGCAAGCACAGGCAGCACAGGCAGCAAGCACAGGCAGCACAGCAAGCACAGGCAGCAAACACAGGCAGCACAGGCAGCATAGCAAGTACAGCAAGCACAGGCAGCAAGCACAGGCAGCACAGCAAGCACAGGCAGCAAGCACAGGCAGCAAGCACAGGCAGCACAGCAAGCACAGGCAGCAAGCACAGGCAGCACAGCAAGCACAGGCAACACAGTAAGCACAGGCAACACAGTAAGCACAGGCAGCACAGCAAGCACAGGCAGCAAGCACAGGCATGTTAGAAACCCGCAAAATAGCTCTACGAGATGTGTTCGTTTTAGCGATTCTGGGGGAAGTGCAGAGGGGTCAAGCTCCGTCCTCTTTCCAACAGGCAAAGCCTGCTCCGATCTTCGGCGAGACTCACTCTCGCATTTGTTTACAATGCTTACTGTTACTGAGACGCAGGTCAATGCACCGGCCGCCGAGGTAAACATATGATCCGCGACTCTCGGCGCCTCCTAAAACAGGTGACACAGCAACGCACTGTCGTGTGCCACTGTCGAATTACCGCGTGTTATGGGCGAAATCAAATGCATCGCTAACAGGCAGCACAGCAAGGAGAGGCAGCAAGCACAGGCAGCTCAGCAAGCACAGGCAGCAAGCACAGCCAGCACAGCAAGCACAGGCAGCAAGCACAGGCAGCACAGCAAGCACAGGCAGCAAGCACAGGCAGCACAGCAAGCACAGGCAGCACAGCAAGTACAGCAAGCACAGGCAGCAAGCACAGGCAGCACAGCAAGCACAGGCAGCAAGCACAGGCAGCACAGCAAGCACAGGCAGCAAGCACAGGCAACACAGTAAGCACAGGCAGCACAGCAAGCACAGGCAGCTTGCACAGGCAGCATAGCAAGCACAGGCAGCACAGCAAGCACAGGCAGCAAGCTCAGGCAGCAAGCGCAGGCAGCACAGCAGGCACAGGCAGCACAGCAAGCACAGGCAGCAAGCACAGGCAG
This sequence comes from Priocnemis perturbator, assembly GCA_963942575.1. Taxonomy (NCBI): domain Eukaryota; kingdom Metazoa; phylum Arthropoda; class Insecta; order Hymenoptera; family Pompilidae; genus Priocnemis; species Priocnemis perturbator. The sequence continues at coordinate 872,540 of CAWWDK010000127.1, forward strand.
CACAGGCAGCAAGCACAGGCAGCACAGCAAGTACAGCAAGCACAGGCAGCAAGCACAGGCAGCACAGCAAGCATAGGCAGCAAGCACAGGCAGCACAGCAAGCACAGGCAGCAAGCACAGGCAGCACAGCAAGCACAGGCAGCAAGCACAGGCAGCAAGCACAGGCAACACAGTAAGCACAGGCAGCACAGCAAGCAGAGGCAACAAGCACAGGCAGCACAGCAAGCACAGGCAGCAGGCACAGGCAGCACAGCAAGCACAAACAGCAAGCACAGGCAGCACAGCAAGCACAGGCAGCAAGCACAGACAGCACAGCAAGCACAGGCAGCAAGCACAGGCAGCAAGCACAGGCAGCACAGCAAGCACAGGCAGCAAGCACAGGCAGCACAGCAAGCACAGGCAGCAAGCACAGGCAGCACAGCAAGCACAGGCAGCACAGCAAGCACAGGCAGCAAGCACAGGCAGCACAGCAAGCACAGGCAGCAAGCACAGGCAGCACAGCAAGCACAGGCAGCAAGCACAGGCAGCACAGCAAGCACAGGCAGCAAGCACAGGCAGCACAGGCAGCACAGCAAGTACAGCAAGCACAGGCAGCAAGCACAGGCAGCACAGCAAGCACAGGCAGCAAGCACAGGCAGCAAACACAGGCAACACAGTAAGCACAGGCAGCGCAGCAAGCACAGGCAGCACAGCAAGCACAGGCATGTTAGAAACCCGCAAAATAGCTCGACGAGATGTGTTCGTTTTAGCGATTCTGGGGGAAGTGCAGAGGGGTCAAGCTCCGTCCTCTTTCCAACAGGCAAAGCCTGCTCCGATCTTCGGCGAGATTCACTCTCGCATTTGTTTACAATGCTTACTCTTACTGAGACGCAGGTCAATGCACCGGCCGCCGAGGTAAACATATGATCCGCGACTATCGGCGCCTCCAAAAACAGGTGACACAGCAACGCACTGTCGTGTGCCACTGTCGAATTACCGCGTGTTATGGGCGAAATCAAATGCATCGCTAACAGGCAGCACAGCAAGCACAGGCAGCACAGCAAGCACAGGCAGCAAGCACAGGCAGCAAGCACAGGCAGCACAGCAAGCACAGGCAGCACAGCAAGGAGAGGCAACAAGCAGAGGCAGCACAGCAAGCACAGGCTGCAAGCACAGGCAGCAAGCACAGGCAGCACAGCAAGCACAGGCAGCACAGCAAGCACAGGCAGCAAGCACAGGCAGCACAGCAAGCACAGGCAGCAAGCACAGGCAGCACAGCAAGCACAGGCAGCAAGCACAGGCAGCACAGCAAGCACAGGCAGCAAGCACAGGCAGCACAGCAAGCACAGGCAGCAAGCACAGGCAGCACAGCAAGCAGAGGCAGCAAGCACAGGCAGCACAGCAAGCACAGGCAAGCACAGGCAACACAGTAAGCACAGGCAGCACAGCAAGCAGAGGCAACAAGCACAGGCAGCACAGCAAGCACAGGCAGCAGGCACAGGCAGCACAGCAAGCACAGGCAGCACAGCAAGCACAAACAGCAAGCACAGGCAGCACAGCAAGCACAGGCAGCAAGCACAGGCAGCAAGCACAGGCAGCACAGCAAGTACAGCAAGCACAGGCAGCAAGCACAGGCAGCACAGCAAGCACAGGCAGCAAGCACAGGCAGCACAGCAAGCACAGGCAGCAAGCACAGGCAGCACAGCAAGCACAGGCAGCAAGCACAGGCAGCACAGCAAGCACAGGCAGCAAACACAGGCAGCACAGGCAGCACAGCAAGTACAGCAAGCACAGGCAGCAAGCACAAGCAGCACAGCAAGCACAGGCAGCAAGCACAGGCAGCACAGGCAGCACAGCAAGTACAGCAAGCACAGGCAGCACAGCAAGCACAGGTAGCAAGCACAGGCAGCAAGCACAGGCAACACAGTAAGCACAGGCAGCACAGCAAGCACAGGGAGCAAGCACAGGCATGTCAGAAACCCGCAAAATAGCTCGACGATATGTGTTCGTTTTAGCGATTCTGGGGGAAGTGCAGAGGGGTCAAGCTCCGTCCTCTTTCCAACAGGCAAAGCCTGCTCCGATCTTCGGCGAGATTCACTCTCGCATTTGTTTACAATGCTTACTCTTACTGAGACGCAGGTCAATGCACCGGCCGCCGAGGTAAACATATGATCCGCGACTCTCGGCGCCTCCAAAAACAGGTGACACAGCAACGCACTGTCGTGTGCCACTGTCGAATTACCGCGTGTTATGGGCGAAATCAAATGCATCGCTAACAGGCAGCACAGCAAGGAGAGGCAGCAAGCACAGGTAGCTCAGCAAGCACAGGCAGCAAGCACAGCCAGCACAGCAAGCACAGGCAGCAAGCACAGGCAGCAAGCACAGGCAGCAAGCACAGCCAACACAGCAAGCACAGGCAGCAAGCACAGGCAGCACAGCAAGCACAGGCAGCACAGCAAGTACAGCAAGCACAGGCAGCAAGCACAGGCAGCACAGCAAGCACAGGCAGCAAGCACAGGCAGCACAGCAAGCACAGGCAGCAAGCACAGGCAACACAGTAAGCACAGGCAGCACAGCAAGCACAGGCAGCTTGCACAGGCAGCATAGCAAGCACAGGCAGCACAGCAAGCACAGGCAGCAAGCACAGGCAGCAAGCGCAGGCAGCACAGCAGGCACAGGCAGCACAGCAAGCACAGGCAGCAAGCACAGGCAGCACAGGCAGCAAGCACAGGCAGCACAGCAAGTACAGCAAGCACAGGCAGTAAGCACAGGCAGCACAGCAAGCATAGGCAGCAAGCACAGGCAGCACAGCAAGCACAGGCAGCAAGCACAGGCAGCACAGCAAGCACAGGCAGCAAGCACAGGCAGCAAGCACAGGCAGCAAGCACAGGCAACACAGTAAGCACAGGCAGCACAGCAAGCAGAGGCAACAAGCACAGGCAGCACAGCAAGCACAGGCAGCAGGCACAGGCAGCACAGCAAGCACAGGCAGCACAGCAAGCACAGGCAGCAAGCACAGGCAGCACAGCAAGCACAGGCAGCAAGCACAGGCAGCAAGCACAGGCAGCACAGCAAGCACAGGCAGCAAGCACAGGCAGCACAGCAAGCACAGGCAGCAAGCACAGGCAGCACAGCAAGCACAGGCAGCACAGCAAGCACAGGCAGCAAGCACAGGCAGCACAGCAAGCACAGGCAGCAAGCACAGGCAGCAAGCACAGGCAGCACAGCAAGCACAGGCAGCAAGCACAGGCAGCACAGGCAGCACAGCAAGTACAGCAAGCACAGGCAGCAAGCACAGGCAGCACAGCAAGCACAGGCAGCAAGCACAGGCAGCAAACACAGGCAACACAGTAAGCACAGGCAGCGCAGCAAGCACAGGCAGCACAGCAAGCACAGGCATGTTAGAAACCCGCAAAATAGCTCGACGAGATGTGTTCGTTTTAGCGATTCTGGGGGAAGTGCAGAGGGGTCAAGCTCCGTCCTCTTTCCAACAGGCAAAGCCTGCTCCGATCTTCGGCGAGATTCACTCTCGCATTTGTTTACAATGCTTACTCTTACTGAGACGCAGGTCAATGCACCGGCCGCCGAGGTAAACATATGATCCGCGACTATCGGCGCCTCCAAAAACAGGTGACACAGCAACGCACTGTCGTGTGCCACTGTCGAATTACCGCGTGTTATGGGCGAAATCAAATGCATCGCTAACAGGCAGCACAGCAAGCACAGGCAGCACAGCAAGCAGAGGCAACAAGCACAGGCAGCACAGGCAGCAGGCACAAGCAGCACAGCAAGCACAGGCAGCACAGCAAGCACAAACAGCAAGCACACGCAGCACAGCAAGCACAGGCAGCAAGCACAGGCAGCACAGCAAGCACAGGCAGCAAGCACAGGCAGCAAGCACAGGCAGCAAGCACAGGCAGCAAGCACAGGCAGCAAGCACAGGCAGCACAGCAAGCACAGGCAGCCAGCACAGGCAGCACAGCAAGCACAGGCAGCAAGCACAGGCAGCACAGCAAGCACAGGCAGCAAGCACAGGCAGCACAGCAAGCACCGGCAGCAAGCACAGGCAGCACAGCAAGCACAGGCAGCACAGGCAGCACAGCAAGTACAGCAAGCACAGGCAGCAAGCACAGGCAGCACAGCAAGCACAGGTAGCAAGCACAGGCAGCACAGCAAGCACAGGCAGCAAGCACAGGCAACACAGTAAGCACAGGCAGCACAGCAAGCACAGGCAGCAAGCACAGGCATGTTAGAAACCCGCAAAATAGCTCGACGAGATGTGTTCGTTTTAGCGATTCTGGGGGAAGTGCAGAGGGGTCAAGCTCCGTCCTCTTTCCAACAGGCAAAGCCTGCTCCGATCTTCGGCGAGATTCACTCTCGCATTTGTTTACAATGCTTACTCTTACTGAGACGCAGGTCAATGCACCGGCCGCCGAGGTAAACATATGATCCGCGACACTCGACGCCTCCAAAAACAGGTGACACAGCAACGCACTGTCGTGTGCCACTGTCGAATTACCGCGTGTTATGGGCAAAATCAAATGCATCGCTAACAGGCAGCACAGCAAGCACAGGCAGCACAGCAAGCAGAGGCAACAAGCACAGGCAGCACAGGCAGCAGGCACAAGCAGCACAGCAAGCACAGGCAGCACAGCAAGCACAAACAGCAAGCACAGGCAGCACAGCAAGCACAGGCAGCAAGCACAGGCAGCACAGCAAGCACAGGCAGCAAGCACAGGCAGCAAGCACAGGCAGCAAGCACAGGCAACACAGTAAGCACAGGCAGCACAGCAAGCAGAGGCAACAAGCACAGGCAGCACAGCAAGCACAGGCAGCAGGCACAGGCAGCACAGCAAGCACAGGCAGCACAGCAAGCACAAACAGCAAGCACAGGCAGCACAGCAAGCACAGGCAGCAAGCACAGGCAGCACAGCAAGCACAGGCAGCAAGCACAGGCAGCACAGCAAGCACAGGCAGCAAGCACAGGCAGCAAGCACAGGCAGCAAGCACAGGCAGCACAGCAAGCACAGGCAGCTGTTACGTCCCAGCGTAACTTTTTGATTTTTCCTTTTCTTTTATTCTATGTTTCAAATTAAACTCTCTTTTCTTTCCTTTATTCCGGCCGCCGGATTACGAATTACTCATATAACGGCTTAGGCTCATCGCATCCGGTGCGCTGTTAGAGTATTAGTTGTAAAATCATGATTATTCTATTTTTCCTCAGGGCCGCGTATACGAATTACTTGTATCACGGTTTAGCCTCATCGTATATGTGGTGCTGTCGAGTTGTTAATATGTAGTGGAATTCCCTCACCGTGGAATCATATTCGTCCCATCGTATATATATATATAAGTAGATGTAAGTAGTCATAAGCGTGCGAGCGGGTATGAATGCGTGAATATAAAACATAACCGGCCGAAAACATAACCTCGCGCGAACAATTGGGGACCTGTACGGGTCTTATGAAGACACACGAATCCTATTAGTCCTGCAAACAACTAAACGCGATATTAGATTTTAACTTAACTTCTCCGTTTAGCTTGTACCGAATAAACTAGAAAATCCCTCCTCTTCCAGGAAGGGATTAGAATACCGCAATGATGATCTTCAGTTGGATTGCCGTTGATTTATTGTAATTAAATTAACAAAAATATTCAAGCGTTACGACCGGTCGCACGGCAGGCCGCTCGCGGATTTCTCATCGACCGTCTTGACAAACATCAAAGTCGTGATAAGCCTCGCCCGGACGTAACAGCTGAATTGGTGTCAGAAGTGGGATTCATTTTTGTGTCGCCACCAATTCTGTTCTTTATTCTGTTCTTTATTCTTTTCCTTATATATATATTATTAATTATAATTTTCATTGGATATTTCCTTTTATTTACTTAAATTTCTTTTCCACCTTTGAGGTTATATTTCTGATTAACGGTGTGACGAATCAAGACAGATTAATAATTTTATTTTTTTAGGTTACGTGCATGTTGTTTTGAATTCGATAAACGCCTAGATTAGCCTTGTCCTTTACGGTCGATATAACATAGGAGCGCTGCACGTATTTAGACACAAGCGCCCCGGTATCGACTAGCCAAAAAAAAAATGAGTCATCCAAACGAATCAACCGCGAACAACACCACGCGTAGATCGGGTACAGATCCCGATGCATCGACCTCTATGATGGCAGAAATATATGCCCTCCAGCAGGGGTTAGTCGGGATACCCAATTATGACGGGACTAACATACCATTGAGCGAATTCGTTAGGAGAGTACGCGGAGGCGCGGCTCTCGTACCGCCGGCTTGGGAGGACGCGTTCGTGCGCGGAGTAATAAATAAACTTGAGGGTCGAGCGGGAGTAAGCACTTGTGAAAAAGATTTTTCCACCGTCGACTCGCTAATTAAACATCTGAAGACTCGTTTTGGGGGCCACAGAACTTTCGCGCAATATTTAAAGGATATTGTTACGATCCGAATGCGACGCGATGAGGGGGTATACGGGTTCTATGATAGATTATCGGCACTCGTCTCAGGTGCTAAAGTGGCGCTGCAAGAAACACACTCGATCGGAATAGACGTGATGATGATCCCGGTTAGAGAAAGTGCCCTCGAGGGGTTCGTGCGTGGATTGCCTGACGAAATGATGCGGGAGGTAGAAGCGCGTGCGCCGAAGGATCTAGATGCAGCCGTCGGAATTGCGGCACAAATAGAGCACCGAATGAAGGCATCCAGAAACGCGGGTTTGGAGTCGGCGAGACTGCTCGTATCGCGCAGAGAGGAGGAAGTGCCGTCGCGTACTCCTTCACCCCGACCGCTTAGCCCTTACGACCAGCGGGCAGCGGGACCGTCTCACGAACATCTGGGAGCGTCTGCTAGTATATTAAAATCGCCGCCTTTGAGTTCGCATCATTCGGGTTTGCCGCCGGGTTACTATCCGCTGCCGAACGTACTGTACCCGCCGACACCGTACGCTGCGCCGTGCACTTGTCAATGTGCCGCACAACGCTTGACGCCGCCCCGCGCCATGTCGCCAGAACGCCAGTATCGTTACGGAACTAACCGCCCGGGAAGTAGCCGCGACTACGAACCGCGATCCGAAACAATGCGACGAAATGATTCTCCGCCACCTCCGCGATCACCACCGCGATGGCAACCACCGCCAAGGCGTGAACAAGCGTCACCTGAATTGACTAGGGAACCAGATTTAAACTCTCGAGGAGCTCGACGGTCGGACGCGCCGCCGAGCCCGCACAGCACGGAGCGTCGAGCAACCGTGAGGTTTCTGGAGGAAAACCCGCAGTAATACGCTTCGAATCGAACCGAGACTCACCGCAGGTTAAAATGCACGCGGTAGAATTGCGACGAGAATTTGCCTACTTTTTAATTGATACTGGAGCAGATGTAAATATAATAAAGTTAAAAGCTCTCGGGGAAGACGTATCCGTAGCCTTAGATGAATCAGTAATTATAACAGGGATTACTATGGAGCAAACCGAAACTCTAGGCACAACCACTTTAACCTTGCTCGGGCAAGTAGTAAAATTCCACGTAGTACGATCTAACTTTCCAATACGAAGTGATGGAATTCTCGGTAAAGAATACCTGCGACAAGAACGTGCAGAGATTTCATTTGCACACAACACTTTAGTAACACAAAGCGATCCGATAAGACCAATGCGATTCGTCGGAGAATCCGAACCGAACAGCGCGCGACGCAGCTCGCCAGCGACGCGAGTATACCATCTGCAGCCGCGCGCGCGACAAGTACTTAGGATCGACGTGAACGAAGGGAGAGATTTAACGGAGGGCTATTTGCCGCGAATGAGCATTGCGGACGGTATTTATATCGGTGAAGCAGCCGTCTCAGTCAGTCAGGGCGCGTGCCACGTGCTGGCGATTAACACCTTAGACAAGCGCGTGGAAATTGAGATTCCGCCACAAAACATAGTGCCGTTCGAGTACCACAATTTTCCCGAAGAACAGGAATATTTCGATACAGACTCCGAACGCGCGGAAAAGCCGGTGACGACTGATCGGGTGAGTGAGGTGCTCTCTCGTTTGCGGCTCGAACACCTTAACGCCGAAGAACGCGAGCACGTAATCGATTTGATAGAGGAATACCCTAAAACCTTCCATCTACCGGGTGACAGACTACAATCGACACCGTGCATCACTCACACAATACCGACAACTGACGACTTACCGAGTAATACACGTCAATACAGATTTCCACCGATACATAAAGACGAGATCGCGCGGTAAATCTCCTTGAAACTAACGGATAATATTATTACACCATCAAGCTCACCATACAATTCGCCACTCTGGATTGTACCGAAAAAACCAGATTCCCACGGGAATAAACGCTGGCGTATGGTAATAGATTTTAGGAAATTAAATGAGAAGACGATCGGGGACGCGTATCCATTGCCCAATATCACAGATATCATGGATCACCTAGGCGAGGCGCGTTATTTCTCAGTATTTGATTTGGCAAGCGGGTTTCAGCAAATCGGAATGGAACCGAAAGATCGCGCGAAAACTGCATTCACGACACCGAACGGTCATTACGAATATGTACGAATGCCGGAAGGGCTTAAGAACGCGCCGGCGACCTTCCAACGATTAATGGATCAGGTGTTGCGTGGATTGCAGGGAGTAGAAGTTTTCGTTTATTTAGACGACATAGTCGTATACGCCAAATCTCTGGAAGAACATAGGAGAAAAGTACAACGGTTATTCAATAGACTACGCGACGCGAAACTTACGCTGCAACCGGATAAGTGCGACTTTCTGCGTACGGAAGTAGCTTACCTAGGACACATAATAGGTCGAAACGGGGTACGCCCAGACCCAGGTAAAATAAGCGCTGTGAAGAATTTTCCGTATCCACAGACACAGCGCAATGTTCGGGAGTTCCTAGGCTTAGTAGGCTACTATCGTCGCTTTATAGAGAATTTCGCCGCGATCGCAAAACCGTTGACCGAATTATTGAAGAAAAACGCGAAGTTTGATTGGAACGCGGAACATACTAAGAGTTTTAAAATATTACGCGGAGCATTGTGCAAGTCTCCTATTTTACAGTTTCCTAATTTTAATGAGCCCTTTACTTTAACGACTGACGCCTCAGACGTTGCGATAGGCGCAGTACTCAGTCAGAATACCAACGGCAACGATCTGCCCGTTGCGTACTTGTCGCGAAACTTAACAAAACCAGAACAGAATTATACTACCACTGAGAAGGAGTGTTTAGCCGTTCTCTATGCAGTGCTACATTTCCGACCATACTTATACGGTAGAAAGTTCACGCTCTTTAGTGATCACGAACCATTAAAATGGATAGATTCTGTAAAAGATCCGGGACAACGCCTTGTACGTTGGAGACTGAAACTGAGGGACTATCAATATGAGTTCGTGCACAAACCGGGAAAGCCCAATACTAATGCCGACGCGTTGTCGCGTAATCCAGTCAAACCAAGTATACTAAATTCCGACGAGGAAAGTAAGGAGCGTTCAGAAATGAAGGTGTTACCGTTGAGACAAGGGACCGCGGCATCAGGCTCGGATAACCCACTCGTGTCAACAAGCGATTCTTCTCCACCGGAGGAAATCCTAGGTTGCCGAATCCTTTAGATACAAGCGCGGTAGCATCAAGAACGCGTAATCGCGCTCCGGTTGTACCGTCGACACAGGCAGAGGCGACAGCAGACAGCGATGACCCGTCATCAGACGTTTCCGACACGCCAATATTCGTTGAACGTAGAAGCGTGTTGCCTAGTGTAAAACCGAGACAACCGAGTCGACCGCCGCCGGAGACAGACAAAATACCAGGGACCGAACCGGGCGCGAGCGAAGAGGTGGAGGCGCCGGGAAGCGCACTACCCACCATGGAGGTTCCCACCCGGCACCACTACGCGACCGATGAGGGCGAATCTTCTAGTGAGGAATCGGAAGGGCCGATTACGCTCGAGGATTTGTCTGACTCGATCGTACGTTTTCACGACGCTCTATTCAGACATGACCAACGGACTGACGACGAAAGCGCGGACGAACTGCCGCATGACGACGGCAGCGCGAACAAACAAAATTCAACACTCTTTGACGACTTACATGAACGAGAACCGGTAGAGGAAGTGGGGGAAATCTTAGTGCAGGACAGGTCGGGAAACGCGTTAGACACAATGGAGTTTCCCACCCGTCCTGCCCGTGCCGGGACTATCGCGCGTCCCTCTACAGGGCCTTTAACACCTATCGCAGAAATCGAGGAAGCGCCGGGGAAAATTAACGATACTATAATTTCGAAACCGATACGGCGATCATTTATACCGACGCCTGTTCCCGCGACGCGACCACTGGCACTTTCGACACCGAACCCTCCGTCAAAAGAAACATTACCGAAAGACGGACCGCCACGACGACTATACGCTGACCGAGCACCGAACACAACCATCGTCGGGATTCCCGTGAGCGAGAGTGTGCCTCGCGAGCTTGATCAACCTCATCCACAGAGCCTACCACGAGATAACATAAGGAACGGAGTAAAGCCTGTACGATACTCGCGCGAAAATCTAACAGCGCGACGGGGGAACATAGCCCATTTCATAACAGCTGATTGCGAATTCGACAATACAGTATCGCGCTTGTTAACGGAACTACGCGCAATTAACATCGAGGACTTGAAGTCCGTTAATCCAACAGCAGGGAAAATTTTAGTTACGCGCTACAAGAAACATTTTATTTACAGCATAGTAGTAGCAAAAAGATTTTACAATACCCCCACTGTCACTGAGTTCAGAGACGGATTGATTAATCTACGGGACGTTTTAACCAGCTACGGGCAAACATCGTGCGGGCTATCACTGAAAGGAGATATAACGGAAAAACTGTCGTGCGGAATTTATCCGGACTTACTAGATGAAATATTTGAAGATTCCGGGATAACTATTACCTTATTCACCGGGAACGTCTCGATACCAGCTGAGGCGTTGCGACCGAAAATAATATCCGAATTGCACGCAGGGCGTATGGGTGGTCACAAAGGTGTGACAAAGACTTATCATCGTATTCGCGAACGATATTATTGGCCGGGTATGAAAAATGAGATTCAAAATTTTATTCGGACTTGCACGAGATGCTTAGAGAAAAAGTTAGTCAGCGCGAGAACGCGCGAGCCAATGATCATAACGGATACGCCAATTGAACCTTTTGTTAAAATATCCTTAGACACTGTCGGTCCGCTTCCCACAACGCCGGAAGGGAATAAACACATATTGACAATGCAAGACAACCTCACTAAATATTGCATTGCAGTGCCCGTACCGGATATAAAAGCGGAAACAATAGCCCATGCGATGGTTACAAATCTCATTCTACAATTCGGAGCGCCGCGAACGATATTAACAGATAGAGGCACTAGCTTTATAAATAGAGTAATTAGGGAAATCGCGCGACTTTTTGATATCGATCATGTGACGACGTCGGGATACCGTCCTCAGTCTAATGATGCGTTAGAACGCAGCCACATCGTGCTTACAGAATACATAAAGCATTACTTAGATGAATATGACGACTGGGATAGGCTGGTACCGTTTGCAATGTTCTCATATAACACCTCGGTACACGAAGCTACGAATTTTACACCGTACGAGCTCGTGTATGGTAGAATCGCGCGATATCCAAGCTCGATCTGCGTGGACGAGAGGAGTGATACGTACTCCGCGTATCTACGGGAGCTTATCCCCCACTTTTCGGAAATGCAGGTCGCGGCAGGGGAAAATCTATTGAAAGCGAAGCAGAAATCCAAGGTGCACTACGACGCGCGCGCGCGGCCGCTTGAGGCGAAAGAAGGCGACATGGTGCGGGTCCTTATCGAGCCCAAAAGGGGCAAGTTTGGCAGTCGATATCGGGGTCCTTACCGCGTCGTAAGGAGGCTGGAGGGGAATACCGTGTTGCTGGAGACGGAGGAGGGTAAGCGTCTCCTTAAGCACGCGGATAAAGTCTTGCCTATGAACTAAGACTCTCTCCCTCTGAGTGAGGAACAAGCTTCACACATTCGCCTCGGGCGCGTTCACCGATAATAATAATGAACCTTTACAGCCAGCTTCCTGCGAATGCCGATCTCCCCGTGGAAGAGCGACGGCATGATATAACCGTTGTATCGTAATAATATAATTGTACCTTGACTCGACAACTTTTAAGAAATGGAAGGACCGAAGAATTTGGAGACAAACAGGCTGTTTATCGCCCGGATGTCACCAAATACCCGGACGAAACAGCTCCTGGGGGCGTTTGAGGCTATGGGGGCAATACACGCGGTGGTGCGGCGCGGGCATACCGGTGCCACGGGGTTTGTCACCTTTAAAACAACCGAGGAGGCGAGGGCCGCTATGGAGGCGACGCAGCGAGCTCCAATCACGCTGCGAAAGAGGGTCCTGGGAGTGCAAATGGCAGACGCATGGCACGAGCGGGGACCGTCCACGGCGACCGTCGAAGACACCGACGTCATGCAGCCGTTTGATGGGCTCGGGTATCACGAGCCGTACGCACCGCTCCTACCGATGGAAGTCGTGGCACTCCTGGCGCCCGTTCTCTCCTTCAAGGACTTGGCTCGCATGGAGCAAGTCAGTAAGGTATGGCAAGCGGGGGTACGTCACGCGCTGGCCAGAATTGAGACGATCAACTCAGAGGATCGGCGATGGCCAACCCATAGGAGTGAGCCGGCGCCCACGAATGATTCTATTAACTGGCTGCTTCGGCGTTGCGCATTAAGGCTCCGAGCAGTGTTCCTAACGGACTCTTGCGCATGTAGGGCACTGCGGCCACAAATAGTGACAGTAATAGCGACATGGGCGACGGGACTGGAGGAGCTGGACGTCTCCGGTCTCACAATCCTCCCGTCCGGCCTCCGGGCGGTAGCCGATAATCTTAAAGGGTTAAAAGGTCTCACCGTGGGGGGGTGTCGGGGTCCGGTGGACGAGGAGCTATTGTGGGTATTCGCCGCGCGTAAACTCACAAAATTCACCGCAATAAAGACTAACATGACGGGAGCGTCCTTTCGCACACTAAGCTCGTGCCTGCGGAGTCTTGTCCTGGTGGACACAAAGGTTAGGCCCGCCCCTCTGGCAGCGCTACTGGCGGCAAATCAATCTCTCACCGATCTGACGTTGGACCGACCGGCATTTTTTGGGGAGGAAATTTTGGCGGCTCTGGGGCACAACCAGGCAGTAGGAGCGACGATGAAACGCATGACTTTCCGGTACTGTGACCAAAGGGATGAGGTCCTGGAGGAGGAGCTCATGGAGGCAGAGGCGCTGGGCAACGTGGCCAATTTTATAGAGTTGGGGTACGGCTCAGTGACGGAGGCGCTATTGCTGCCCCCACGGTTCACGGGACTAACACATCTGTGTACCGAGGGATGCAGCTGGGTAGACATCGCTTTCATAGAGAAGCTAGGGGAACATATGAAGGAGCTGGTATCCCTGGACATAACTGCCTGTACAAATATACGTGGGCAGTTCGCGTTGGACTCGCTCGGCGAACTTCCCCACCTCAAACACCTGAGTATGAGCCATATGTATCCCACCGTGGGCGCACAATTTCTGATGCGCCTGCGGACCCTGGAGGAATTAGAGTGCCGGGACTGTGAAGGGGTCACAGACGAAGATATCTGCGGTTTAATCAGACAGTGCAAGACGATCGCGACCGTCGATGTGGAGGGGTGTGTGGGTGTGCGCAGACCCCTCATTGACTGTGTGTTGGAGGTGTTCCGGGGGGACACCCGGGGGGTTAGATTCTCCTTAAGAGTAGGAGGGACAAGCGCGATGCCCTACAGACGAGATCGACGGATGCTCCACGTCTTTATCCGTTACCACCGGGCGTCACTTAACCCCTACGCGTGAGACTTGCGCGCGACACATCATCGGGGACGATGATGATTCCAAGGGGGGCAGGATGTTACGTCCCAGCGTAATTTTTTGATTTTTCCTTTTCTTTTATTCTATGTTTCAAATTAAACTCTCTTTTCTTTCCTTTATTCCGGCCGCCGGATTACGAATTACTCATATAACGGCTTAGGCTCATCGCATCCGGTGCGCTGTTAGAGTATTAGTTGTAAAATCATGATTATTCTATTTTTCCTCCAGGCCGCGTATACGAATTACTTGTATCACGGTTTAGCCTCATCGTATATGTGGTGCTGTCGAGTTGTTAATATGTAGTGGAATTCCCTCACCGTGGAATCATATTCGTCCCATCGTATATATATATATATAAGTAGATGTAAGTAGTCATAAGCGTGCGAGCGGGTATGAATGCGTGAATATAGTATGAGTGTGTGTGTGCGGTATGGACGTATATGTGTGTAGGTTAAGGAATTCGCGATGAGGTTCCGCGTGTTAATTTTTAGTTTCTCTCTCTCTCAAAAGTAAATTATTATTTTCGTGGCAATAAGTCATTGCCCAGATATCAACCTAATTCTGTTCAAGCATATAAGTCAGGAGCGTGCACTACTAAAGTTTTGAATAGCTGAGTCAAGGCAATCATATTTTATTTGCAATAAAACTGAATAATTAAAGGAGGATAAATGAGCAAACGAAAGTCTCTCGCTGAACATCGAGCGAGCATAGTAACGCAATATTTGTACACTGAATCGACCGCTGATCGACCGTTTCCATGGTTAGGGTATGAAAAACTGGCCTAGAGCGAGCCCAGGAGCCGTCTCACGACGGATTTCTCTGGGCAGTTGGCTGTAAAGTCGTGAGGTACGTAGACGATTGTCCGAGGATGTTTAAGTTGCGATTATAAAATTATAGTAGTCCAGCGTCAATTCATGTTAGTCAGGGCCGTTAATTGTGTTACGACGGTCCTGGCCCTCACATGACAAATTACAGACGAATCAACTCATCAAAACGTCCGTCTAATCCCCGTTCCGCTGCATGCCCTTACCGGATTCGTCCACAAGGCCATGACGTAGGTCATGCGGAGTTTTTCGTATTAAAGGTCCGTTACAGACGTCGTGGCGTTTTGGTTAGTCACAAGCTAAACCTCGAGCAAGCAGCAATTAAAGACCGAATTCTCCGAACCATAGTTCTTCTCACGTTTGGACTTATTTGCGCTTACCACTTAATAGCATTGTACAAATCATCATCATAGTCATCTTTGTTATCCATCAACTTTTCTTTATTAATAAAGTGTTCGTGCCGTGTACTGTTTATTAAACGTGTCGTGTTGTGGTTTCGAACTCTATTGCCGTACCATCTTCAACCCGCCTTCGGACGAGTGTAGCATTTCTCATCGCGCCCTGCGCTGGGCGATCTGTACGAGAGTCGTATCGTTCATCAAATTCACACGTTTTCTTACTAACGTTAACATTGTTGGTCCTTCGAGCCGGATCGGTGAGAGTGTGAAGAGTCAAGGGCAAACGGCAATTTTGAAATATTGTCTCCATCATGGCCGACCGTTTAACGACCCAGTTGCGACTTCATGCCTCAATCGCAAAAGCAATAGACAATTTAAAAAAGATTGGTAGAAATAACTATACGCCAGCAAAAATTCGGACACGAATAGAATCGCTTAAGGCAATTTGGATGCAATATCAAGAGGGTCACGACTTATTGACGACCGAGACGCCTGTCGACACGCGGCCATCCATGGATTACTTCCACAAAGGATTCTTCGACATCGTGGAGGACATGTACAACACAGCGTTGGATTATATGGCCGACGTTCTGGACGAGCTGGAATCAGCACGGGAATCCAAGTCCTCTTCCTCCAAGGATACGAGTTCCAGCGCTGTCGCTCCTTCTTCAGTACACCTTCCGCCTATCAAATTACCACCGTTTGACGGCAAGTACGAGGATTGGGAGAATTTTAGGTCTCGCTTCACGTCGCTGATCATCCAAAACAAAGATTTGACCGCGTACACGCGCATGCATTTCCTCTCGTCGTGCGTCACCGGACGAGCGCTCGAGTGTATCCGAGATTTCGCGATCACAGCCGAAAACTTTTCTGTCGCGTGGAGCGCTTTAGTCGCGCGCTTTGAAAATCCTCGACGACTACTTAGCGTACACTTATCGACGTTATTGAATTTACCGACTGTCACACGCGAATCGGCCGCCGAGCTTCAATCTCTGTACGATAAGATCTCGAGCGCTGTCTCATCGTTGTCGAATCTGAAGCGCTCACCTGCCGACCTCTGGAGCGATATACTCGTACATATTGTCAAACAAAGGTTCGATTCGGTCACTCGGAAAGCGTGGACTCTCAAAGTTAATGAGGATGATACGATTCCCTCATTTTCTGAAATAAAATCATTTCTAGCGTCACGAATTCGCGCAATCGAGGAAATATCGCTTACAGGTCCCGGCACCTCGGCGACAAAACCGATCGCATCAAAAGTCCACGTTGCGGTGGCAAATACAGATTCTTTACCTGCGTGTCCGCTGTGCAATGCGCGTCATTACATTAATGTTTGTCCATCGTTTGTAAATAAAACTCCAAATCAGCGCCGTGATATTGTGCGTTCTTGTAAGCGTTGCTTTAACTGTTTAAGCCAACGGCATTCCGCGCAAGAATGTCGTAGTAAATATGCCTGTCGCGTCTGTCAAAAGAAACACCATACAATGTTACACCTCATCTCGGATTCTAACGTCGCATCACCACTATCACCTCTTGATACCAAAACGTCAACTCACCTAACAGATTCGCCTACTCCCGTTCATACATTGTGTGCCTCGTCAAATCAATCGACACATAAATCTGTTCTTTTGGCGACTGCGTGGGTGATAGTAAGTGTCGCTAGTGGGCATTCGGTAATCGCTCGCGCCTTGATTGACCAGGGTTCCGAAGTAACATTCGTTTCGGAAAATCTTGCGCAAATGTTGCGTTCACCTCGAGTCCGCATGCCAACATCTGTATCTGCGGTAGGCGGTGTTACTGTTGGTACAATTCGGTATGCAACTCATATCTCAGTTTCGCCTCGTGATTCATCTCACCCATCGTTGTCAACAACCGCCCTCGTTCTTCCATCGTTAACTACATACACGCCTCATCGTTTCCTAAATTGGAATCTGATCAGCCACCTTTCAAATATTCCTTGGGCTGATCCCGACCCGTCCAGCTCTGATCCTATCAACATCATCCTAGGCGCTGACTTGTATGCCAATGTAATTTTGGACGGAATTAAAAGAGGTGGGGCAGATGAACCTTTTGCTCAAAACTCTATCTTCGGTTGGATAATATCCGGACCTGTTAGACATTCGGCTGTATTGTCCTCAGTTTCTGTACCGTCCTATAATGTCAATCATATCACTACGCATCATTGTTCCGGGCTTTCGTCTCTAGAGCACCAATTAAAACGGTTTTGGGAACTTGAAGAAATTCCTACCGTACCTATTCCGACTCCTCTCGATGCTCAATGTGAAAATCACTTCGTGAATTCTTTCTCACGCGACGACACCGGTCGATATGTCGTTCGCCTACCATTCCGCGACGGGCCTCCTGTGGACATCGGACTGTCGCGAACCACTGCCGAGAAATGTCTCGATGCCCTTTTTCGTCGCTTCCGCTCACAACCTCATCTGGAGGAAGAATACCGGGCCTTTTTTAACGAGTATTATAATCTCGGCCACATGAGGCCTGCTCCCAATACACAACTTTCCCACAATCAGTGGACGTTGATCCCTCACCATCCGGTATTCAAACCAGGCAGCTCTACCTCACAGTTGCGCATCGTTTTTAACGCTTCTAGTGTCACGTCAAATGGAACTTCTTTAAACGATCACTTATTGCCCGGTCCAAAATTGCAAACAGATATTGTTTCTGTGATTCTCCAGTGGCGTCGTTGGAAGTTCGTGTATACTGCGGATATCGCAAAAATGTATCGGCAAATCAAGGTCGATAATCGAGACGTTGATTTTCAACGGATATTGTGGCAAGAATTACCCCACGAACCATTACGCGAATTCCAGTTACTCACTGTGACATATGGCATGACTTGTGCTCCGTTCCTCGCCTTACGTGTTTTGCAGCAACTTGTAAAGGATGAGGGTAAAGATTACCCGCTCGCCTCCGATATTCTTTGCGACAACATCTATGTCGACGATGTATTGTTCGGTGCTGATGATGTTGAACACCTTCGCGACACTCGCGACCAGCTCGTGTCATTACTAGTACGGGGCGGGTTTCGGCTTCGCAAATGGACTGGAAATTCTTCAGAGCTTCTGTCAGACATAGACGACGCAGATCACGGTCTTGCGTGCGACAAGTCGCTCACCTCAGAGGAAAGCGTCAAGATTCTTGGATTGACGTGGAATCCTTGCGGAGATGTTTTTCGTTTTCACGTGTCTCTGGATGGAAACGTTCCCAGCAGCAAGCGAACTGTTTTGTCGACGATTGCAAAATTATATGATCCGTCGGGCTGGGTCACGCCTGTCACTATATCTGCAAAAATATTCATGCAACAATTGTGGCGTTTTAAACTTGAATGGGATGATCCCCTTCCAGTACTTCTCTTGAACAAATGGACTCGTATTTACACGCAACTCACACATCTCAATGATTTCCAACTGACGGTGGACGGGGCTCCAAACAGACTCACGCGGTACAGAAATCCACGGATTCGCCGACGCTTCAAATGTAGCCTATGCTGCTGCGGTTTACCTTAGAAGCGTATCGAGTACCGGAATTGTTACGGTCTCTCTTCTCGTCGCCAAATCCAAGGTGGCCCCGTTAACTCCTCTGAGCATTCCTCGGCTCGAACTCTCGGCGGCCGTCTTGCTGGCCCGACTCATTGAGTTCGTTCAGTCATCTCTTAAGGCACCAACGTGGCCTGTGATATGTTGGTCTGACTCGACTGTCGTGCTCGACTGGCTCAGGAATCACCCCTCTCGATGGAAAACGTTCGTTGCTAATCGTGTTGTGGAAGTTTTTCGCCGCATTCCTGCATCTCGCTGGCGTCACGTGCCCACGTCCGACAACCCGGCCGATTGCGCGTCTCGCGGTATGCTAGGTGGGGAGTTTCTCACTCATTCATTATGGTGGCATGGCCCCCCGTGGCTATCTCATTCAAGCGACGCTTGGCCGACTGACGTCATCGCGCGTACTCAAGAGGCACAGGCCGAAGCTAAACAAACCGTGGCATTATTGACGACACCTCAAACGGCGTGGGATCTCGCTGCCCGATTCTCTCCTTGGCCTAAACTTATTCGCGTCACCGCTTATGTGTTGAAATTCGTACACCTTTGTCGACGCATTCCTTCAGCTTCGCCAAAGTCGCTTGGCATCTCACTGTCCGCTCGAGATTGCAGTTACGCCCGCATTTTCTGGCTTAAAGTCATCCAGATCGATTGCTTTCCTCTTGAGCTAAAGGCCATCACACAGGGCAAATCATTGTCACCAAAAAGTTCCATCCTATCCTTACGTCCCTTTATTGACAGCGATGGCATTTTGCGCGTGGGTGGGCGACTCAAGAATGCGCCGGCTCATTTCATGAACCGCAACCCTGTGCTGTTAGCGTCTCACTCAATCACAACATTGATTGTCCGCCAAGCACACCTTTGTTCATTGCATGCCGGCACACAGCTTACGTTAAGTGTGCTCCGTCGGGATTTCTGGATACTACGAGGACGGACTATTGTTAAGGAGGTTATTTTTAAGTGCGTACGGTGTGCTCGCGAACGCGCCGCTATTCCGACTCAATTGATGGGCAATCTTCCGGCCGTTAGAGTAACTGCGCCAATTCGCAGCTTTTTGCATTGCGGCATCGACTATGCCGGTCCTGTATCGACTCGTGCCTCAGCCGGCCGCGGAATAGTATCACGAAAAGCCTATATCGCCGTCTTTATTTGTATGGCGACCAAGGCAGTTCAGCTCGAACTTGTAAGCGATTTCACGACACCCACGTTCATTAATGCATTCTCACGGTTTTGCGCTCGCCGCGGATTACCAACGTCAATGTATTCAGACAATGGCACAAACTTCGTCGGAGCTGACCGCGAAATGTCAAAGGCGTACCGGAGTGCGCTGCGCGACCCGAATTTCTTGAATTCAACTGCCGCGGATAATATCTCTTGGCACTTCATTCCTCCCTCAGCCCCCCACTTCGGTGGGTTGTGGGAGGCTGGTGTGCGCAGCGTTAAGCACCACTTGCGTCGAATCTTGGGAACGCACACGTTGACATTTGAAGAGTTTTCAACTCTTTTGTGCCGCATTGAAGCCTGCTTAAATTCACGTCCTATCGCTGCGCTATCGGATTCACTAGACGATTACGATTGTCTCACGCCCGGGCATTTCTTAATCGGCACTGCGCTAACTGTTAATCCCGAACCTACTCTGCTCGATCTTCAAGAAAATCGCCTCTCTCGTTGGCAATCGGTGATCCATTTGACCGAGCGCTTCTGGAGATTGTGGCAGCAGGATTATGTTAACACGCTCCAGCAGCGGTCCAAATGGAAAACGCAGAAAACTCCTGTCACTGTCGGACAGCTCGTTCTGCTGCGAAACTCAGGACTCCCTCCTTGCAAGTGGGAACTTGGACGCGTCATCCACTGCCATGCCGGTACCGACGGTCTGGTGCGCGTTGTTACGGTGAAAACGGCCGCCTCCGAATTCAAGCGCCCGATCGCAAAATTGTGCTTGTTGCCAGTTCAACATCCGGCTGATAGTTCCTAAGCTTAGCTTAAGATAATCTAAGAATTCTTGTCCTCGCGTTAGATGTAAGTCATAAACTAGTATAAGTTTAATCTAATTGTGTGTGTCTGCAGGGGCTCTAATTCACCCCTGTCTCGTCAAGTCGCTATTGTTTTTGTTTCTCACATTGTTATTCGAAACTAATGTTTCGAGGCGGGCGGTATGTTTAAGTTGCGATTATAAAATTATAGTAGTCCAGCGTCAATTCATGTTAGTCAGGGCCGTTAATTGTGTTACGACGGTCCTGGCCCTCACGTGACTAATTACACACGAATCAACTCATCAAAACGTCCGTCTAATCCCCGTTCCGCTGCATGCCCTTACCGGATTCGTCAACAAGGGCATGACGTAGGTCATGCGGAGTTTTTCGTATTAAAGGTCCGTTACAGACGTCGTGGCGTTTTGGTTAGTCACAAGCTAAACCTCGAGCAAGCAGCAATTAAAGACCGAATTCTCCGAACCATAGTTCTTCTCACGTTTGGACTTATTTGCGCTTACCACTTAATAGCATTGTACAAATCATCATCATAGTCATCTTTGTTATCCATCAACTTTTCTTTATTAATAAAGTGTTCGTGCCGTGTACTGATTATTAAACGTGTCGTGTTGTGGTTTCGAACTCTATTGCCGTACCATCTTCAACCCGCCTTCGGACGAGTGTAGCATTTCTCATCGCGCCCTGCGCTGGGCGATCTGTACGAGAGTCGTATCGTTCATCAAATTCACACGTTTTCTTATTAACGTTAACAGAGGGTGTCTTAGTTTTCATTAATTTCTGAGTCTAAAAGTGCATATTCTTCTTGCAGTGTGTTACTAAACGAACTCAATTATCCTCGTAAAAGCCTTAGTTTATAAATTCAGTTTAAGTGAGACACAGACTCAGTTTTTCTTTAATTTAGCGGAAGTGCGAAGGTGTGCGCGTTACGTTTTGCACGTGGCCGACAAATTGCGTCGGACACGTTAGCTTAAGTTTCCTTTTCCATTTCATTTACATTACTCTTTTCTTTATTATTTAACTTGAACAGAGCGCGAAAGGTTGTTCCTCGCTCGTGTGGCGATTGAAGTCGGAATTAGTTTATCGAAATATCTGAGTAGAAGCACTATCTTCCTGACTTGCCGAACCTTGTAACGGACTAGTTCCCGGCTCAATCATTCAGACCATAGGCAAATCAAGGAAGCTCAAATTACTAAAATTATCATTCGATTCGAAGGTATTATCATCGTTTTCCACCAAAACCTACGAGATTCCAACCGACCTACCGCCAGAGAGAGCGAGAGCGAGAGAGAGAGAAAGAGAGATAGCGCAGAAAGGAGGAGAAAGAGCGAAGGAGACAGAGAGAGAGAGAGAGAGAGAGAGAGAGAGAGAGAAGGAGAGCGTGCGAAAAGCGAGAAATCCGAGCGTAACCGAAGACCAGCGACACGGTAGGAACCTCCAGTCGCGATTCACGACGAAATGTTATTCCATTTTATTATATGATCATGCCCGAGCTCAGGCCACGGCGGGATCCCACGGGGGCGGTCATTTGACCGCGCAAGATTCCTAGTTAACTTGTCGATTGTAAGGGCATAACCGTGAATTACCGAGAGCGCTCGAATTAAGGCGCATCATTGTCGCGCACCATTCATGAACAATCTTCAATACTGCGAATAATATCTCTTGCAGTAATTCTTTCATAGTTTAGCGAATTCGTAACACATCTGTTCTACTTTTCTCTATATATTCTATCTTTTCTTTATATGATTATTTTCAATTGAATATAACTACTTTTGTTTTCCCCTTATATTACTCTCTTTGATTTAATCTGTGTTGTGACGTCACACCTCGTATACCATAGCATTGTACACCGGCCGAAAACATAACCTCGCGCGAACAATTGGGGACCTGTACGGGTCTTATGAAGACACACGAATCCTATTAGTTCTGCAAACAACTAAACGCGATATTAGATTTTAACTTAACTTCTCCGTCTAGCTTGTACCGAATAAACTAGAAAATCCCTCCTCTTCCAGGAAGGGATTAGAATACCGCAATGATGATCTTCAGTTGGATTGCCGTTGATTTATTGTAATTAAATTAACAAAAATATTCAAGCGTTACGACCGGTCGCACGGCAGGCTGCTCGCGGATTTCTCATCGACCGTCTTGACAAACATCAAAGTCGTGATAAGCCTCGCCCGGACGTAACACAGCAAGCACAGGCAGCACAGCAAGCACAGGCAGCAAGCACAGGCAGCACAGCAAGCACAGGCAGCAAGCACAGGCAACACAGTAAGCACAGGCAGCACAGCAAGTACAGGCAGCAAGCACAGGCATGTTAGAAACCCGCAAAATAGCTCTACGAGATGTGTTCGTTTTAGCGATTCTGGGGGAAGTGCAGACGGGTCAAGCTCCGTCCTCTTTCCAACAGGCAAAGCCTGCTCCGATCTTCGGCGAGATTCACTCTCGCATTTGTTTACAATGCTTACTCTTACTGAGACGCAGGTCAATGCACCGGCCGCCGAGGTAAACATATGATCCGCGACTCTCCGCGCCTCCAAAAGCAGGTGACACAGCAACGCACTGTCGTGTGCCACTGTCGAATTACCGCGTGTTATGGGCGAAATCAAATGCATCGCTGACAGGCAGCACAGCAAGCACAGGCAGCACAGCAAGCAGAGGCAACAAGCACAGGCAGCACAGGCAGCAGGCACAAGCAGCACAGCAAGCACAGGCAGCACAGCAAGCACAAACAGCAAGCACAGGCAGCACAGCAAGCACAGGCAGCAAGCACAGGCAGCACAGCAAGCACAGGCAGCAAGCACAGGCAGCACAGCAAGCACAGGCAGCAAGCACAGGCAGCACAGCAAGCACAGGCAGCAAGCACAGGCAGCACAGCAAGCACAGGCAGCAAGCACAGGCAGCACAGCAAGCACAGGCAGCAAGCACAGGCAACACAGTAAGCACAGGGAGCAAGCACAGGCAGCTTGCACAGGCAGCATAGTAAGCACAGGCAGCACAGCAAGCACAGACAGGAAGCACAGGCAGCACAGCAAGCACAGGCAGCAAGCACAGGCAGCAAGCACAGGCAGCAAGCACAGGCAGCACAGCAAGCACAGGCAGCAAGCACATGCAACACAGTAAGCACAGGCAGTAAGCACAGGCAGCTTGCACAGGCAGCATAGCAAGCACAGGCAGCACAGCAAGCACAGGCAGCAAGCACAGGCAGCAAGCGCAGGCAGCACAGCAGGCACAGGCAGCACAGCAAGCACAGCAAGCACAGGCAGCAAGCACAGGCAGCAGAGCAAGCACAGGCAGCAAGCACAGGCAGCACAGCAAGCACAGGCAGCAAGAACAGGCAGCAAGCACAGGCAGCACAGCAAGCACAGGCAGCAAGCACAGGCAGCAAGCGCAGGCAGCACGGTAGGCACAGGCAGCACAGCAAGCACAGCAAGCACAGGCAGCACAGCAAGCACAGGCAGCAAGAACAGGCAGCAAGCACAGGCAGCACAGCAAGCACAGGCAGCAAGCACAGGCAGCTTGCACAGGCAGCATAGCAAGCACAGGCAGCACAGCAAACACAGGCAGCAAGCACAGGCAGCAAGCACAGGCAGCACAGGCAGCAAGCACAGGCAGCACAGCAAGCACAGGCAGCAAGCACAGGCAGCACAGCAAGCACAGGCAGCAAGCACAGGCAGCACAGCAAGCACAGGCAGCAAGCACAGGCAGCACAGCAAGTACAGCAAGCACAGGCAGCAAGCACAGGCAGCACAGCAAGCACAGGCAGCAAGCACAGGCAGCACAGCAAGCACAGGCAGCAAGAACAGGCTGCAAGCACAGGCAGCAAGCACAGGCAGCACAGCAAGTACAGCAAGCACAGGCAGCAAGCACAGGCAGCACAGCAAGCACAGGCAGCACAGCATGCACAGGCAGCACAGAAGCACAGGCAGCAAGCACAGGCAGCACAGCAAGCACAGGCAGCAAGCACAGGCAACACAGTAAGCACAGGCAGCAAGCACAGGCAGCTTGCACAGGCAGCATAGCAAGCACAGGCAGCACAGCAAGCACAGGCAGCAAGCACAGGCAGCAAGCGCAGGAAGCACAGCAGGCACAGGCAGCACAGCAAGCACAGGCAGCAAACACAGGCAGCACAGCAAGCACAGGCAGCAAGAACAGGCAGCAAGCACAGGCAGCACAGCAAGCACAGGCAGCAAGCACAGGCAGCACAGCAAGCACAGGCAGCAAGCACAGGCAGCAAGCACAGGCAGCACAGGCAGCAATCACAGGCAGCACAGCAAGCACAGACAGCAAGCACAGGCAGCACAGCAAGCACAGGCAGCAAGCACAGGCAGCACAGCAAGCACAGGCAGCAAGCACAGGCAGCACAGCAAGCACAGGCAGCAAGCACAGGCAGCACAGCAAGCACAGTCAGCAAGCACAGGCAACACAGTAAGTTCAGGCAGCGCAGCAAGCACAGGCAGCACAGCAAGCACAGGCATGTTAGAAACCCGCAAAATAGCTCGACGAGATGTGTTCGTTTTAGCGATTCTGGGGGAAGTGCAGAGGGGTCAAGCTCCGTCCTCTTTCCAACAGGCAAAGCCTGCTCCGATCTTCGGCGAGATTCACTCTCGCATTTGTTTACAATGCTTACTCTTACTGAGACGCAGGTCAATGCCCCGGCGGCCGAGGTAAACATATGATCCGCGACTCTCGGCGCCTGCAAAAACGGGTGACACAGCAACGCACTGTCGTGTGCCACTGTCGAATTACCGCGTGTTATGGGCGAAATCAAATGCATCGCTAACAGGGAGCACAGCAAGCACAGGCAGCAAGCACAGGCAGCACAGCAAGTACAGGCAGCAAGCACAGCGAGCACAGCAAGCACAGGCAGGAAGCACAGGCAGCAAGCACAGGCAGCAAGCACAGGCAGCACAGCAAGCACAGGCAGCAAGCACAGGCAGCACAGCAAGCACAGGCAGCAAGCACAGGCAGCAAGCGCAGGCAGCACAGCAGGCACAGGCAGCACAGCAAGCACAGCAAGCACAGGCAGCAAGCACAGGCAGCACAGCAAGCACAGGCAGCAAGAACAGGCAGCACAGCAAGCACAGGCAGCACAGCAAGCACAGGCAGCAAGCACAGGCAACACAGTAAGCACAGGCAGCACAGCAAGCACAGGCAGCAAGCACAGGCATGTTAGAAACCCGCAAAATAGCTCTACGAGATGTGTTCGTTTTAGCGATTCTGGGGGAAGTGCAGACGGGTCAAGCTCCGTCCTCTTTCCAACAGGCAAAGCCTGCTCCGATCTTCGGCGAGATTCACTCTCGCATTTGTTTACAATGCTTACTCTTACTGAGACACAGGTCAATGCACCGGCCGCCGAGGTAAACATATGATCCGCGACTCTCGGCGCCTCCAAAAACAGGTGACACAGCAACGCACTGTCGTGTGCCACTGTCGAATTACCGCGTGTTATGGGCGAAATCAAATGCATCGCTGACAGGCAGCACAGCAAGCACAGGCAGCACAGGCAGCAGGCACAAGCAGCACAGCAAGCACAGGCAGCACAGCAAGCACAGGCAGCAAGCACAGGCAGCACAGCAAGCACAGGCAGCAAGCACAGGCAGCAAGCACAGGCAGCAAGCACAGGCAGCACAGCAAGCACAGGCAGCAAGCACAGGCAGCACAGCAAGCACAGGCAGCAAGCACAGGCAGCACAGCAAGCACAGGCAGCAAGCACAGGCAGCACAGCAAGCACAGGCAGCACAGCATGCACAGGCAGCACAGCAAGCACAGGCAGCAAGCACAGGCAGCATAGCAAGCACAGGCAGCACAGCATGCACAGGCAGCACAGCAAGCACAGGCAGCAAGCACAGGCAGCAAGCGCAGGCAGCACAGCAGGCACAGGCAGCACAGCAAGCACAGGCGGCAAGCACAGGCAGCACAGCAAGCACAGGCAGCAAGAACAGGCAGCAAGCACAGGCAGCACAGCAAGCACAGGCAGCAAGCACAGGCAGCAAGCACAGGCAGCACAGCAAGCACAGGCAGCAAGCACAGGCAGCACAGCAAGCACAGGCAGCAAGCACAGGCAGCACAGCAAGCACAGGCAGCACAGGCAGCAAGCACAGGCAGCACAGCATGCACAGGCAGCACAGCAAGCGCGGGCAGCAAGCACAGGCAGCACAGCAAGCACAGGCAGCACAGCATGCACAGGCAGCACTGCAAACACAGGCAGCACAGCAAGCACAGGCAGCAAGCACAGGCAGCAAGCACAGGCAGCACAGCAAGCACAGGCAGCAAGCACAGGCAGCACAGCATGCACAGGCAGCACAGCAAGCACAGGCAGCAAGCACAGGCAGCACAGGCAGCACAGGCAGCACAGCATGCACAGGCAGCACAGCAAACACAGGCAGCAAGCACAGGCAGCACAGCAAGCACAGGCAGCAAGCACAGGCAGCAAGCACAGGCAGCACAGCAAGCACAGGCAGCAAGCACAGGCAACACAGTAAGCACAGGCAGCACAGCAAGCAGAGGCAACAAGCACAGGCAGCACAGCAAGCACAGGCAGCAGGCACAGGCAGCACAGCAAGCACAAACAGCAAGCACAGGCAGCACAGCAAGCACAGGCAGCAAGCACAGGCAGCACAGCAAGCACAGGCAGCAAGCACAGGCAGCAAGCACAGGCAGCACAGGCAGCACAGCAAGTACAGCAAGCACAGGCAGCACAGCAAGCACAGGCAGCAAGCACAGGCAGCACAGCAAGCACAGGCAGCAAGCACAGGCAGCACAGCAAGCACAGGTAGCAAGCACAGGCAGCACAGCAAGCACAGGCAGCACAGCAAGCACAAACAGCAAGCACAGGCAGCACAGCAAGCACAGGCAGCAAGCACAGGCAGCACAGCAAGTACAGCAAGCACAGGTAGCAAGCACAGGCAGCACAGCAAGCACAGGCAGCAAGCACAGGCAGCACAGCAAGCACAGGCAGCACAGCAAGCACAGGCAGCAAGCACAGGCAGCACAGCAAGTACAGCAAGCACAGGTAGCAAGCACAGGCAGCACAGCAAGCACAGGCAGCAAGCACAGGCAGCACAGGCAGCACAGCAAGCACAGGCAGCATGCACAGGTATGCTAGAAACCCGCAAAATAGCTCGACGAGATGTGTTCGTTTTAGCGATTCTGGGGGAAGTGCAGAGGGGTCAAGCTCCGTCCTCTTTCCAACAGGCAAAGCCTGCTCCGATCTTCGGCGAGATTCACTCTCGCATTTGTTTACAATGCTTACTCTTACTGAGACGCAGGTCAATGCACCGGCCGCCGAGGTAAACATATGATCCGCGACTATCGGCGCCTCCAAAAACAGGTGACACAGCAACGCACTGTCGTGTGCCACTGTCGAATTACCGCGTGCTATGGGCGAAATCAAATGCATCGCTAACAGGCAGCACAGCAAGCACAGTCAGCATAGCAAGCACAGGCAGCAAGCACAGCAAGTACAGCAAGCACAGGCAGCAAGCACAGGCAGCACAGCAAGCACAGGCAGCACAGCAAGCAGAGGCAACAAGCACAGGCAGCACAGCAAGCACAGGCAGCAAGCACAGGCAACACAGCAAGCACAAACAGCAAGCACAGGCAGCAAGCACAGGCAGCACAGCAAGCACAGGCAGCAAGCACAGGCAGCACAGCAAGCACAGGCAGCAAGCACAGGCAGCACAGCAAACACAGACAGCACAGCAAGTACAGCAAGCACAGGCAGCAAGCACAGGCAGCACAGCAAGCACAGGCAGCAAGCACAGACAGCACAGCAAGCACAGGCAACACAGTAAGCACAGGCAGCACAGGCAGCACAGCAAGTACAGCAAGCACAGGCAGCAAGCACAGGCAGCACAGCAAGCACAGGCAGCAAGCACAGGCAGCACAGCAAGCACAGGCAGCAAGCACAGGCAGCAAGCACAGGCAGCACAGCAAGCACAGGCAGCAAGCACAGGCAGCACAGCAAGCACAGGCAGCAAGCACAGGCAGCACAGCAAGCACAGGCAGCAAGCACAGGCAGCACAGCAAGCACAGGCAGCAAGCACAGGCAGCACAGCAAGCACAAGCAGCAAGCACAGGCAGCACAGGCAGCACAGCAAGTACAGCAAGCACAGGCAGCAAGCACAGGCAGCAAGCACAGGCAGCACAGCAAGCACAGGCAGCAAGCACAGGCAACACAGTAAGAACAGGCAGCACAGCAAGCACAGGCAGCAAGCACAGGCATGTTAGAAACCCGCAAAATAGCTCGACGATATGTGTTCGTTTTAGCGATTCTGGGGGAAGTGCAGAGGGGTCAAGCTCCGTCCTCTTTCCAACAGGCAAAGCCTGCTCCGATCTTCGGCGAGATTCACTCTCGCATTTGTTTACAATGCTTACTCTTACTGAGACGCAGGTCAATGCACCGGCCGCCGAGGTAAACATATGATCCGCGACTATCGGCGCCTCCAAAAACAGGTGACACAGCAACGCACTGTCGTGTGCCACTGTCGAATTACCGCGTGTTATGGGCGAAATCAAATGCATCGCTAACCGGCAGCACAGCAAGCACAGGCAGCACAGCAAGCACAGGCAGAAAGCACAGGCAGCACAGCAAGCACAGGCATGTTAGAAACCCGCAAAATAGCTCTACGAGATGTGTTCGTTTTTGCGATTCTGGGGGAAGTGCAGAGGGGTCAAGCTCCGTCCTTTTTCCAACAGGCAAAGCCTGCTCCGATCTTCGGCGAGATTCACTCTCGGATTTGTTTACAATGCTTACTCTTACTGAGACGCAGGTCAATGCACCGGCCGCCGAGGTAAACATATGATCCGCGACTCTCGGCGCCTCCAAAAACAGGTGACACAGCAACGCACTGTCGTGTGCCACTGTCGAATTACCGCGTGTTATGGGCGAAATCAAATGCATCGCTAACAGGCAGCACAGCAAGCACAGGCAGCACAGCAAGCACAGGCAGCAAGCACAGGCAGCAAGCACAGGCAGCACAGCAAGCACAGGCAGCACAGCAAGCACAAACAGCAAGCACCGGCAGCACAGCAGGCACAGGCAGCAAGCACAGGCAGCACAGGAAGCACAGGCAGCAAGCACAGGCAGCACAGCAAGCACAGGCAGCAAGCACAGGCAGCACAGCAAGCACAGGCAGCAAGCACAGGCAGCAAGCACAGGCAGCACAGCAAGCCCAGGCAGCAAGCACAGGCAGCACAGCAAGCACAGGCAGCACAGCAAGCACAGGCAGCAAGCACAGGCAACACAGCAAGCACAGGCAGCAAGCACAGGCAGCAAGCACAGGCATGTTAGAAACCCGCAAAATAGCTCGACGAGATGTGTTCGTTTTAGCGATTCTGGGGGAAGTGCAGAGGGGTCGAGCTCCGTCCTCTTTCCAACAGGCAAAGCCTGCTCCGATCTTCGGCGAGATTCACTCTCGCATTTGTTTACAATGCTTACTCTTACTGAGACGCAGGTCAATGCACCGGCCGCCGAGGTAAACATATGATCCGCGGCTCTCGGCGCCTCCAAAAACAGGTGACACAGCAACGCACTGTCGTGTGCCACTGTCGAATTACCGCGTGCTATGGGCGAAATCAAATGCATCGCTAACACGGCCAAACTGACCTGCTTCGCGTTCTCGAGAAGCATCATTACCCTTTGAGCAAAACTCTTATTCTCTCAGGCATAACAGCTTTCAATACAACAGTATTTTCCAATGTAATACAGCAATCACTCATTGCAAACTTGCCAACAGACCCAAAGCGTCACTTCGGCCCCGTGGTCTCAAACACAAAGCTAAACCACGTCACACAACAATATGCGACAGTGCCTTCTAGCACCTTACCCAAAAACCCAGACAACACTCACAAGTGTGTCGGCAGATGGACCGTGCACGCGCACTTCCATCACACAGCGTCTTCCAGAGATAGTAACGTCTACAGCTACGCGCAGCAACCTGCATCGTGCTATCGTTACTCTCAAACGCAACCAACTTCCATCTTCCAACATACGTTTTCAATCATGCAGCCTCATTCATGGATAGGAAAGTTTTTATATGTGAGAACAAAGAAAAAGGCAATGACAAAAACGTACTTTTTATAGTCATTTAATTTTTTTTTTTTTTATTTATTTATTTTCTATTTTCCATGCAAGAGGAACAAAACAACTCAGCTACAAAAGATCTCACACAGTATTAATAAAATATAAGCAAACATAACAAACATAGACAAACATATACAAACATAAGCAAACATAAACATACAACGCTAACATGGCTCATCCGTGTTGTCTCGCTCACTATCAGTGGCATCGTTATCAGCCATCCATTCGCCCTTCCAAGGACGCAATCGGTCCTTAGGCACAATTTGTGGCCTACCACTTTTGCCCAATATCTCATAACGATCATTTGCCAGGGTTTTCAAAATTACAAATGGACCCTCAAACTTACGGTCTGTTTTCGCCCTTCTTGTATCGGCGGGTTTTACAAAAACAGAGTCGCCGTCTATATACAATATTTGTTCTGCGCGTTTTATCGAAACGATGCTTCTGCTTTTCAGCATTTTTACAAAGCCGTTCAAACGCTATCGCCCTATCTTGATTTAGATTTATATGTTCACCGCCGTATAGTTAGCAGACAACTATCACCGATTTCGCTTATTTTGGTCTCAATCGTTTACGAATAGTTTACGCAAGTTTACGCAATCGATTTCAGAGTTTACGAAATCGTAGTTTGCCCGTAATTAACAATTTTTAGGTGGGTGTATAGTTAGCAGACGACTATCACCGATTTCGCTTATTTTGGTCTCAATCGTTTACGAATAGTTTACGCAAGTTTGCGCAATCGATTTCAGAGTTTACGAAATCGTAGTTTGCCCGTAATTAACAATTTTAATATCTAGTAATTATCGTCTGCTACCGCGCAGCGCCACAGTGGCCGGGGAGCGAAGCTGTCCAGATGTAGAACGTGGCGAAATAATTTTGACGTATCTCGTGTGTAACGGTCTCAATCGTTTACGAATAGTTTTCGCAAGCTGCTGTATCGATTTCGGAGTTTACGAAATCGTATTTTGCTCGTTATTAACAATTTCAGGAACGGCTAACGTGCAGCTCGCAAGCGCCGCCGTTGGCCGAGGCGAGAATCGCTCTTTGGACATAGAGTAACGAAATAATTTTGACGTATCTCATCTCTAACGGTCTCAATCGTTTACGAATAGTTTACGCAAGCCACTGTAACGATTTCAGAGTTTACGAAGTCGTAGTTTGCCTGTAATTAACAATTTCATAATCGGCTATCGTGCAGCGTTGATTTGCTCGCAAGCGCCGCCGTTGGCGAAAGGAGATGCAGAAAGTGGCGAAATAACTTTGACGTATTTCGTGTATAACGGTCTCAATCGTTTACGAATAGTTTTCGCAAGCTACTGTATCGATTTCGGAGTTTACGAAATCGTATTTTGCTCGTTATTAACAATTTCAGGATCGGCTAACGTGCAGCTCGCAAGCGCCGCCGTTGGCCGAGGCGAGAATCGCTCTTCGGACATAGAGTAACGAAATAATTTTGACGTAACTCATCTCTAACGGTCTCAATCATTTACGAATGGTTTTCGCAAGCCACTGTATCGATTTCGGAGTTTACGACATCGTAGTTTGCCTGTAATTAACAATTTCATAATCGGCTATCGTGCAGCGTTGATTTGCTCGCAAGCGCCGCCGTTGGCGAAAGGAGATGCAGAAAGTGGCGAAATAACTTTGACGTATCTCGTGTATAACGGTCCCAATCGTTTACGAATAGTTTTCGCAAGCTACTGTATCGATTTCGCAGTTTACGAAATCGTAGTTAGGCCGTAATTAACAATTTCGGTTTCGGCTATCGTGCAGCTCGCAAACGCCGCCATTGGCCAAAGGGAGAAGCTGCATGATAGCCGATTCTGAGGCCCGTATTCAAATACTGCGCTTCGACCTTGGCTTGAGTCGGGATTACGTAAACCTGGCTCAGATGCGTAATCCGTGTTCAGATTTTTCGTGTATTCACAAACGCGGTTTAGACGTCGCGTGGAAGGGAGATCCTGGCAGTCATTGGATAATGGGCGTGGCCAAGGCGTGCCATGCGGCCAGTGCCAGCATATCGAGCTCTAAACACCATGCGTGTTGCAGTGTACGTGCTCGCCTCTGTGCGATGCTAAGGCCCTGATTGGGCCTAAGCTGCGCGCATCGCACACCGACACGCACATACCTGCGACACGAATGGTGTTCAGAGTCGATATGCTGACACTGCATGCGGCTTGCTTCGCTTGCGGGAAACTTCGGAATTATCCGATTTAGGACCACGAATGAGAGAAGAGTGTTGTATTATCGTCAGACATGAGCCACAGGAACTTACTTATATAATATTCCGCATGCTGCGTAACAGTCTTGTATCAACACCATTGGCCAAATCACCCATGGGCCGCACGGAGCGCTGAGGTGTAATGCCACCAAAAAGGCGGAACATTCGAGATAGTTTTCACGGCCACCCAATTCCAATTTTAACAAGATGTGCGTTGAAATCGATGCCTTGCCGATTGATTAATTATACCAATTATGGCGAACAATCCGTCTCGGAACTGCAAGTTTCAAATTCTCCTCCTCAATATTTACTTCTTGCTGGTTGTCCATGGCTGAACATTACCTGAACACTACTGAACAGTCGTGTGGACGCTTTTGGTTGTTTTTACAGATTTTGCATTAGAACTAATGAAAAGCAGCATTTATTCACTCGCTCATGTACCGTTCTTCTTGTCTGAATCTCGGCTACCCAGACAGCAAGGAATATTGTTGGAAGGTTGTATAAATATTACTTTACAATGCGAAACCTTGCAGGTGTCTTCGCCGGATTATTGCAAGAATGTTGCAGCGATATTACTATGTCCGCCTCTTCGTAACTTGTGGGAATATTGCATGAATATGACACGGAATATTGCCTCAAAGTTCCAAGAATATTTATTCAATATTACACTCTCCATATGATTCTGTTTAACATTGTAAATAATTCAAGCCAATTTATGTTATAGAATATATTATTTTGATTAATCCTCAATTATCAAGTTCTACTATAAATGTAATAATAAATAATAAATAACCTTAACTTATAAGTCTGTATTGTAATTACTATTATATTTTTGAGACTGCGACGTAACTATTGATCGAAAGGTCATTTTTGTAGTATGTTTTACACGAAAGATGTTATTAAAAAATAATTACCGATTTTTGTAAAAATGCAGAAGTTTTAAGTTTTCTTTCATAAATTTGCAAATCCTCTACACTTTGTACTACTGGAACACCCTGAATGAGCTCATCATCGCGAACAATCTGTCTATTTCGAAACTGCAGTTCTCTATTCTTCTCCTCAATTTACTTCTTGCTGATTGTCCATGGGTGAACATTACCTTAACCAACCTTAACACTGCTGAACTGCTAAACAGTCGTGTAAACGTTTGGTTATATTTTTACAGATTTGGCGCGAAAAACGGCCGTAATCCCGGCTCAAGAGGCCTTTCCAAGGCGTCTCAGGCCAGGCTTACATTTCTCGACCCCCACTCCGACCGACCTCTACACTTTTATGCGAGAAGCCTGTGTACCCGTGTAACAACACGGTGGGCGGGGCTTAATCGGAGTGGGGGCACGCAAATGTAATCCTGGTTTGAGAATCTGATCCAAGCCAGGTTTCTGAACCCGGATTACGCGTCTGAGCCAGGTTTACGTAATCCCGACTCAAGCCGAGGCCTAAGCGCAGTATTTGAATACGGGCCTATGACTTCTGCCGTTCGCATACGCAGAGGGCGCTCCAACTTGCCTCGTTTTCTGCTCCGTCGGTATTTCTAGACGTGTGACACGAAGGTCCATAAGATGCGGTGTCTATTCTATACCTCGTCTGTGTCAGAACTCAGAACGGTTGAGAATGGTCCAGACAAACTGACGTTGTATAGGATAAAGTTGGATACAGATTAACCCGGTTCACAGGAGGCTGGCGACGCAACTTTGTCGCGCCGACCAATTGCCGCCACGTGTTGCGGACATGGACATAGGAATAAGGGGACGGAGCACTGATCTCTATACAATGGATGCGAAATCAGGATCTGGGGAATGAAGTCAATATGAACGGTGGAGTCGCAAGCGGTCTTGCAGGGTACTACGTATAGTGAAGGGCCTATTATTCGGCAAAGTGGGTACCTTATAGGGTGCCGCGCTCTGAAAATTGTTCTGCAACATTTTTTTTTCTTCGGTGCGCCCCCGTTTCCTTATGAAAAATTGCTATCTGTGGGGTTGAAACGTTTAATGCCGGCCCTTCACTCTGCTAAAGGTAAACATACCGACACCACAAACACTTCATGGGAGACATCGAGTCATTTACTTTAACATAAATATATTCATCCGTAAGTATGTGTTGTATTAGAAAGCATCCAAAATATTGTTCAAACGTGAAACGAAACGATCCTAATCCAATCAGCGATTGGCGAAGACCGGTGAGATTGGTTAATATTACAAAATTAAAATGCAGAAATGTGTCAATACTTGGAGAGTTAAAATTTTACAATGTGAGAAATGTTGAAAATTATGTGAGCTTTGCATATTTCTGGCCATGGTTTCTTCAACGCACTGATTTGCTTTCAGACACTGTGCAATGTGAAAAAATTGAATGAATCACATAGGAAAAATTGGTTAAATTTTCAAACATACCATCTCAATACTGCATCCTATATCAATTTACGTGAGTACCACCACAATAGGTTACATCCGCTAGATCTACAACTAAAATGTAATAGACATTTACATTAGTTCACTTTTGTATGTTATAGACTCCTAATGAGGAAACTAATTGTTTTGAAACATGTAAGGGTTGAAATACATTGATTCATTCCATTCTCAACCCAGAAGAGGGCAATCCTACATTATACATTATGTATAAGATTCTTTTCCTGATTCCGCTGTTCAACTTGGTGTTGGAAACAAATGTAAAATGTTGTTGCTTCTATGGTGGGTTGGTCCCTGTTCAGGGCATTGGATTTGGTATGAAGTTTCAATGTAATAAATGTCTTCATTTTACAGGTTCATTGCCTATATTATATTATCAAGAATGACCTGAGCACTAAATTGTTCTGGCCCCATATTGGTGACTGGAAGTAACATGGACTGCAAAAGTCATGTACATTATGAGACAATTGATCTGAGGTACGTGTACATTTATATTTTTAGCTATTGACTGTCAATATAAATTTCATCAGTTCTTCACATTATTAAAACAATTTTGTATGAACCCACTTAGCATGATGACATCTTCGGAAAATCGTAAGGACAATCAATACCGACATAACGAATATCCGGGGGAAATACACATATGCTATTCCGACATGTGGCCTGGATATCGTGAGGAAGAGGAATTCAGAGGTGAATACAACTTCGCCATACATACAGGCGAGATCACGTTAGGCAGCTTTTGAATGTCTGTCAGTTTATATGGATAGGATACGTTTTATTGATTTGACGACGCGAATAATACCATTGTTTGTAAACCAAAATGTACTTCACATATGTCACTGATATTTGATGTATATTTAGGTGAATTATAATAGGATTAATAAATTGATTACAGTGTTATTATGAATTTACTTTAATGTAACCCTTCAAATATAATAAAAATATCGTATTACATATACTATTACTTATATATATATATATACACACTATATTATGTTACACTATTACTTTAATTTCATATAAATAATTCATTTTAAACCTGCGTTATTGTGTATAATGTGCACGTCGCGAGTCCAATGATTTGGAAACCCACGTATATATATTCCTAGTAACTTTTGTAGTTCCGTGCAAGACCGCTTGCGACTCCACCATTCAATTGGCTACATTGAACTATAGAATACCCGGAATGTGCACGGGTGCAGGAACAGCCGCGCCTCGCTGTTAGAGAGAGAAGAAAGATATTTTGGTATTCTGTCTCACTCTTACCACTAGACCTTTGGGACATACAGTCGATTTGCGCCGTTCGACGTAAGTTCCACAGAGATTTGACTAGATATGACCGGTTCGAAAAGAGTTGCTCTCTTCTATTTAGATATTTCAGTAGGTGATGTCAGTATGTCACAGAAATTAATGTATATGATCACAAAATAAAGTAAAAAATATTATCAAACGCATTCAAATTACACATGATTTTTTGTTTTAGAAGTAGTGAAGGTTAATTGTTAATACATATCGAAATTGCTTTCCTTTGGGAATTGTTCATGGTGGATGTAAAAATATAATACTTGCTCATTTTTTGTTTTTTTCCAAATAGACATAGACCATAAATAAAATAAATATTACAATAATTTTGATTGATATTATTAATTTTGTTTGAGAAAGTATCCTATTTAACAGACTTCAAAAATTCACTGAACAATATAAAATAATGTTCGATTTTTGAAGTCGGTGTTACTTTTTTTTTATTTTTCTATACGTTTGAAAGTAGTGTTTCCTCGTTCAGGTTCACCCATTAACATTTATTTAGGAATAAAATAATATATATACTGGTAATTAACAAGTTTCACATGCTATTGCCACAGTCAGAAATTGTAATAGATGCCTGAATGATTATACACATTTGGAATTATCTCTCTGTATACAAATTGCAAATTATGAAACATATATAGTCTATATTTCTTGTATGGGAACAGTTTTTCTTCAAACACATTCTGTTTTTATTACGACTTACCATTAACCCTTTTGTCATAGAAGCAACAAAAGGGTAGTACAGCAAAGATAGTTCAGTTCCGTATATTTTAACGGCGTACACAACATTATTGAAAGGGTAGTACAGGTAACAAAGGACAGAATAGTATTAAATGCCGAACCAAGTCTTCCATCGTTTTTAATCTATTGTTGCGTCGCTGCAACCGCTTCTGTAGCACTCTTACTTTTTTACGCAAAGTTACCATTTTATCCTGTCTGCTTAAAATCCGGGATGATGTTTGTGTGCCAATGTCCTGTGATCTTCTGTTGATTGCAGGTCCTGACTGTAAAGATAAATTCTACCTTGAATATGACACACTTGATACTATTAACATTTTACAAAATATGAATGAAAGATCATAAAACAAAACATAATAACATACATGTAACTTTTCAGCATGCAACACATCATCATTAGAAGAGCAGTTCTGGTGAAGTGTGACATTTGTATCACAGCTGGTATTTGCAGCTTCTATTATCTATAATATAATATAAATTTATAACAGTTTCTCAATTTACACTTATAAACACACATGCCTTATATTACTGGCGCGGTCCTATTTAGTATGTCATACAACCTACCATTTCGTTATCGGTATCCTCAATATTTGTTGAATATTTGCTGGGCCCTGCATGCAAATTTTGTATGATCCCTGTACTCGTTGAAGGTTGAACCTAAATCAATCTTGGTGCCTTGTGATTAAAGTAATAATACAATTGTACTTACATCGTTAACATATTTGAAACACTTTAACTCTCGGACACCCGACTGAAAAAAGGAGACACGCAATCCCACGTCATTCTGACCCATCCTGCAGGACGGCAACCCGACATTTTATTTGTATAAATTTATGTGAGACGAGAACCGCAAAGTAAATTCAACGCGTTATAAAATACTAACGACCATGTCGCAGAAAATTTTATAAATTTTGCTCGAAAGAAGTTGTGAACAATTTATAAACAAATTATCAACATTCGTAAAATATATTACAACGTCGCTATAATGGACGGAAGCAAAAATTTTAATTTTGTAAAAAATTGTATAAACAATTTATAAACAAATTGTCAACGTTTAAAATATATTGCAACGTCGCGTAAATGTACGTAGGCGAACATTTTTATTTTGCTCTAAAAATGGGTTGACAATCTTCAGGCTTCGGGTCAAATTGACCCATAGTCGGTATCCGAGGCGATAAGTTCCACTAGAATGTTTAAGTAATATGCACGATATAGATATTTACATACCACATTTGTTGAACTACCTGCTATTGAATAATCCACATCGTAGTCAAACAATGTGGGTATTGCTCTCTACTTTAGGCGGTTCTGTCCAGATGGTGTTACCTGAAATGAATCATATATAAAATGTTTACTGCAAATGGTGGTGTACTTCGTAATTTTTTTTACGAATGTCGGCCGTATTGCCGTTACAAATTCTGCAAATGATGCCGGATCCTTGGGAAAGCTGTAAATAAAGACAATTTGGATATAATTAATTGGGAATAAAAAATGCTTTTCCTCATCAGTGTCAGCATATGGAGCTCTGAACACCATTTGTGTCACAGTGTACGTGCGCGTCTGTCAGTCTGTGTGCGATGCGCACAGCTTAGGTCCAATCAGGGCCGACACGAATGGTGTTCAGAACTCCATATGCTGACACTATTCCTCATATATGCTACGCAGTTTTACTTTTATTCCTAATTACCTGTGAAAATTAATATCCCCATTCTTCGTCCACACGCTTTTGCAATTTTTAATACAACACGACATAACCTAGTTTCTGCCGCTTGGATAAAGTGCCTTGATTCAATTGGTTTGCACGTTTGCACTTGTTTGTAATCCACCGATTTACGCGGTTTAATTTCTTGACTGGGCTCTCGTCTGCTACACCGATATTTTTGAAACGGATCGTACAGTTAACAAAGGACAGGTATCCCTGGAATCATACTCTCTCTCTCTCTCTCTGTCCCGCTTTTCGGCGACTTTACATATGGATGTTTGTAACGCTAGACCTACCCCCACCCCTTAGGTCTGAGGATTAGGGTCCGCGCCCGTAGTATTTAAGAAATGCCCTTTTCACCCAAAAGTCAGTTAGCCAGAAACCACCGAGTCTGGAGTTACCAAGTGCGTTTAACAAAGTGTAAAATTATCCACGAATAAGCAACAATAAAAACCTGTTTTTCTTAAAACAACCAAACGTAGAGTTATTTATACTCAAGGAAGACCTTTACCACCGACAGTCCCGTAACAAATTGGCGATCCTGCCAGGATTGTCTCTCACGACGTTATTCCGGAAGAAGAAATCGTCTCTGAACGCGTTGCGTTATACGAAGATCAACACGGACACTGAACGATCAACGGGAACAATCCTTGACCACGAACCATTGGAACGTGTTTGAAAATTTAAAAGTGAGGAAATCATCGCTGAGCCATTTCAAGGAGGAGCTTGGAACATCCAGAAAAGGAAATAAAGGTAACCTAACTCCGTGAGACTGAGCTTGCGAGCCCATATCTCTCGTTAACAAAAATAAAAAATTTACCTGTACATCCAGACAAGTTTGTAGCAACTTGCGAGGATTGCACGGTATTAATACCACGTGACCATAAATAAAAAAGAAGAGAAAGGGGAAAGAAAGTTCACTTATTACTGAACTCTGGCGTTCATCAAATACCGCACTATACGAGGCTATTCCACGGAAAGCCCCAGCAGTTCGGACAGTGACGTAATTGAACGTATCCAGAACCCGCTTAACTCAAACTCGAGGATGTCGAAGGCACAGTCCCCGACAACAACGCCTCAGGAGACGGACCCCATGGCACTTCTGCTCCAAAAATTGGAGCAACTAGAAACGAAATTGGACGTGTCCACTGCAGCTATACGTACACTGGGAGAAGGAAACGTAAAGCGATATAAAGAAAATAAGGATATTTGGTGACACCTGGGAACAGATTTCACCGAAGATGAGGCCAGCGGACCATCGACGAACTCACGAAAG
Source organism: Priocnemis perturbator (assembly GCA_963942575.1). Taxonomy (NCBI): domain Eukaryota; kingdom Metazoa; phylum Arthropoda; class Insecta; order Hymenoptera; family Pompilidae; genus Priocnemis; species Priocnemis perturbator. Next base: position 912,936 of record CAWWDK010000127.1, read on the forward strand.
GAGCAACCCACGGGACGCCACGATCACGGGAGTTCCCCAGAAAATAGTCCGCCCAGACATACCGGTTCCCAGGGCGATCGCAACAGAGAACTCGCGCCAGCCAGCGAAATAATCCGCACTGTGCGCACTATAAAAGGACACGATGACGCAGGGGTCGAGGATTTCATACAATCCGTGAGGAAAGCTCGAATACAGTGCAAAGAGCCCGACCGCCTGCTCGACTTCATCCTCGACGAGAAAATAATCGGCAATGCCGAACGTGCTATTCGTTTTACCCAAACGAATACATACGAAGAGCTGTACCTGGCCCTTCGGCAAAATCTAAGCGGTACGACGTCCTATGAACTCGCCCGCTCCAAGCTCTTACAAACAAGACAGCTGCACAGTGAAAGCGTACAGTCATACAGTCAACGATTCCGCGAAAAATTAAACGAACTAAAATACGCTATACAAAATGAGACAAATGCGACCGAGCAACGCATAGCCATAAAAACAGAGGAGAGGAACGCGGTAAAATCATACATAATGGGTCTACGCGACGACATAGGTACCCAAGTTCGGAGCCTAAGACCCACTGACCTGAACGAAGCACAAACAGATGCAATGGAAACCGAGGTATGGATCCGGGAAAAGGCAAACCGTATTCGATCCTCGGCACCACCCCCACGTCCTGCAGGTACCAACCATTTCCAGTACCGACGGACAAATGAACAAAGGCCACCTTCCCAGAATCGACCTGCCTCTGCTAATCCACCAACCTACAGTAGGCCCTTCGAAGAATGTGCAAAGTTGACCTGCAATTTTTGCAAGAAACTTGGGCACAGCGAGGCTCAGTGCTTCCGCAAAAATTTTCGGGGAGACCCAGGTCTAAGGCGCCCGCCTCAACAAGTGAACCGAATCCAGGACAATTGGGACGACGAGATAAGCGACGAACTGATAGACCAGCTTCAGGAGCAGTACTTGACCGAGTCAGTGCTATCTCCGCCCGACTACAGTCATGCCAATGGACATTGGGACGAACCGGCAGAACAGGACGATACCTCATCGACTCCGGATCCTCAATAAACATTGTGAAAGAAACTCTGATTCCACCAACAACCGACCGAGAACCAACAAAAAAAGAGTTTTTGATGGGCAACGACAAGCACATATCACCATATTCCGTGACCCTCATGCTACATAGAAAGAAACACACATTTCATGCAGTACCGTCAGAATTCCCAATACCTGAGGACGGGATTATAGGACAACCCTTGCTACAATCATTCAGGTATAATCTTAAAAACAACACGCTGACGCTCGACGGCATTAGTCACCGTCTTTATGACGATGGCTATTATGTCCCCGCACAAACAACACGCGTTCTTAACGTGCAATGCGGACTCAAGAAAGGGCATGTAAGCATTTTTGACCATCCGGAAATACCAGATTCGGTATACACAATAAATAACCATAGGGTACGCGTACCCATCTACAACAACGCCACAAATGATATTAATATCAAACACCAGGAAATAAACATGCAGCCTATCCGAATTCAGAGAAATAGAGTAAATCAGATTTCACCAATGGAATTTAGTAGCAGAGTACAACTGCTACTGGAAAACACCCGACTCGACCACGCCGAAGATTCAGATCGGAACAACATATGGAAGATTATCTCCAACTACCATGACGTGTTTACAGTACCAGGTGACCCGCTACCCTCTTCTAAAGTAGCTGAACATACCATCAAACTTACAGACAATAAGCCGATCAACAACGCCTCGTACAGACCACCAGAGTGCCATAGACAGGAGATATCCAAACAAATAAGGGATATGTTGAACAAACGAATCGTCGCGCATTCGATATCTCCGTACAACTCACCCATATGGGTTGTACCGAAGAAAATCGATGCATCAGGTGAAAAAAAGTGGAGAATAGTGATCGACTTCAGGAAGCTAAACGAGAAAACAGAACAAGACGCTTACCCTTTACCCGTGATCGACGACATACTCGACCACTTAGGAAAGGCAAAGTTCTTTTCGGCCTTTGACCTTAGCTCAGGGTTCCACCAGATTCCTATGGAGGAAGAATCGAAAAAATTCACGGCATTCTCCACTCCTGAAGGACACTTCGAATACAACCGTATGCCCTTCGGATTAAAAAATGCCCCAGCCACATTCCAACGCATGATGGACATGGCGTTGAAAGGACTAATTGGCAAAATATGTTTCGCCTACCTAGACGATATAGTAGTATTTGGCTCAACGATGCAAGAGCATAACGAGAACCTGATAATACTACTGGATCGACTTCGACAAGCAGGGCTGAAACTTCAGCCTGACAAATGTGAGTACCTCAGACCAGAACTCGAGTATTTAGGCCATATCATAACCAAGGACGGAGTAAAGCCAAATCCTGCAAAACTTGATGCAGTGAACGAATATAAGCAGCCACGAACACCGAAGGAAATAAAATCCTTCCTGGGACTTGCAGGTTATTACCGTAAATTCATCAAGAATTTTGCGACTATTGGAAAGCCTCTTACGGAACTCACAAAAAAAGACGTAGACTTCAAGTGGACGAGTGAATGCCAAGCCAGTTTTGAGGCGTTAAAAGCAAAACTCTGTATGTCCCCGGTTTTGAAGTATCCAGACTACGGGCAGGAATTTACATTGACGACTGACGCATCAAACGTAGGACTCGGAGCAGTGCTTTCACAAAACGGGCACCCGTGTTGCTACATATCACGAGTACTAAACGCACCTGAAAGAAATTACAGCACAACTGAAAAGGAACTGCTTGGTATAGTTTGGAGTGTAAAAAGACTCAGATAATACCTACTAGGCAGAAAGTTTAAAATTCAGACAGACCATCGAGCCTTAGTATGGCTATTCAATGTAAAGGACCCGTCATCACGACTACTTCATTGGAGACTAAAACTTGAGGAATATGACTACACCATCGAATACGTCAAAGGAAAGGAGAATCCAGCCGCAGATGCTCTTTCGAGAGTTTTACCCACACGAGATGTACCTGAAGCTGACGAACCACCGACAAGAATCGACCAGGGAGAAGACGAAGCCAACGATGAAATTGACGCATTACAAACAACTAATTGGTATAATGAATACACTTTATGGAACCAGAGCGTACATCCGGAAGACAAAATAAGAATACTCCAGTCAACCAACAAAGGACATTGGATGAAAGTTTCCAAGGACACCACCGAAGACGAGGACATCGCGTCACTAGGACCGTATAACGAGGCCAAATGGATAGAGGAACTCGGGTTGGCAATCGCCTTCCTCAAAAAGGGCAACATTAAGATGTACCAGTTCCGAATTACCGATCCAATCATCACCACTTGGGAAAGAGAAGTCCTCAAAGATATGTTTAACTTCCTGGGTAACAAACTGCAGAGCGTCATTAAGATTTGCTTCACTTCACAGAACAAACTGACACACGAACAAAAACAACAGTTACTAGCAGAATGCCCTGGAAAAACCGCCACGCAACATTTTGGAGAGAACCGTTCGATTAAAAGACTCAAGGAACAACACGATTGGGTCAATATGGACCAAGACATGGTAGAATACATCAGGAAATGCCAACAATGCCAGAAGGAAAAATTGGTGCGAATCAGGCAAAAGGCGCCTGCGATAATACCTGATACACTTACTGCACCGAATGACAAAATCGCACTTGATATATTCGGCCCACTACCTCTCTCCCAAAAGAGGAATCGATACGTTCTCACCATACAAGACGTTCTGACGAAATATATCTTACTGTGTCCACTAAAAGGAATAACATCCGAAGAAGTATTCACCGCCCTGCTGGAACATTACATTTATACGTTCTCTACACCAAAGAACATTCTAACCGACCAAGGTTCGAATTTCATATCCGACACGATGAAGGAATTCGAACGAGTATTCCAAATCGACGACATTAAAACCACCGCTTACCATCCACAAGGAAATGGAAGTTTAGAACGCGCACATGCAGTAATACGGGATCTAATTAAAACCAATCTCGAATGTGCGCAAAGAAACCAGTATTGGGACGAGACTCTACAGTCTATCGCGTTTGCGTATAATACCTCAGTCCACGAAAGCCACGAATTTACACCTTTCGAATTAACCTTCGGTAGAAAGGCAACCATACCATCAGCACTAGCCGGAACATCAAGTGTCTCCTACAATCAACTGCTGGAAAAATGGCGTCAGAGGCACGAGTCTGGCATCAACCTTGCCAGACAAAGAATCCAACAAGCAAAGGAACGATCAAGGAAATACCAAGATTCCAAAATTACCAGGAAACATCCACTTTATGAAGTTGGAGACTTAATATTACTCCATAATGAGCGCAGACTCAAAAAACTTGACAGTGAATGGCTTGGACCATACGCCGTGACAGAAGCCCACGACAATAACAATCTCACCATACTCCAAAACAACAAACACATTAGAGTGCACATTGATAGAACTAAACCTTATTACCAATCTGTTACAGATGACGACAATATTAATAGTGTTCCTACTGGCAACGGTAATACAGACGTCACAAGGGGAGCTTCGACTGACACCGTTGAGTAAATTAGCCACAACTGGATCACTGGTTGAAACAACCAGGCGGCTCGAACCACGTCTTCCAGGAGCAAGACGAATCCAACCAAGGGGGTGTAACGGTAGACCTACCCCCAACCCTTAGGTCTGAGGGTTAGGGTCCGCGCCCGTAGTACTTAAGAAAGGCCCTTTTCACCCAAAAGTCAGTTAGCCAGAAACCACCGAGTCTGGAGTTACCAAGTGCGTTTAACAAAGTGTAAAATTATCCACGAATAAGCAACAATAAAAACCTGTTTTTCTTAAAACAACCAAACGTAGAGTTATTTATACTCAAGGAAGACCTTTACCACCGACGGTCCCGTAACAATGTTCTGATTGCAGGTGTATATAGTTCAATGGTTCGGACCACTTGGAGATAGTAGACACGGTTTTCCAGCCACGCGACCCGCCTTTGTAGTTCGCTGAACGAAAAAAAGGACAGCGAACAAAAGAGAGTAAAAAAGCACAGTCGAGGCAACTGAGCCGTTTAAAACTCAGCGTACCAAATGCTATATTAAAAACGATTCTTATCGCTTTTTATTATTAAATTTTCCTGTATGAAAAATTGTATAACGTAATCATGAAATTATTGGGATAAAAATGAGATCAAACATGGTGTAATTGAGATCACATTTACTGATCGTAGTATACTCTCTCACATTGTCAGTGAGCTGAAAACCGTAGTATGACAATGTGACAGAGAAGGACATGCTTTTCGCGCCTCGCGTCCTTCTCTCTCACGTTGTCGTACTACGGATCTCAGCTCACTGGCAATGTAAAAGAGTATGCGAGTAAGAGTAGAGCCGAGTAGCGATAAGGACTAAGCCCTATATTTTAAATGTATTAATGTTATATCTCCACGACCGGGATAGAATATTATAAATAAGTGTGACGCGGAACATGTGAAACTGAGATTTTAGATATGTATTTTAAATTGTGACTGGTCCTATCGTCCAGGATTTATATTATTAGGAAGATAAGCAGACAAGCCCGGTAAATAAATTAGGAAATGTTCGTAGATTTATTTATTTTATTTGTTGTTGTTTTTTATTATTTTTAACTCGTCCTCGTCATCGATTTATGTCTTTTTATTCGATTCTTTTTTATTTATTATTCGTACAAATTTAATAATGTATATATGCAGCGTATATGAAAATAGAACGTCACAGTAATAAATAAGTAAATATGGTCCGATTAATATCATGTTTGATTTCATTTTACGCGGAAAAATCTCATCAATATATTAATCACTATTTTAGATAAAACAAAAAGCAAAATGTGAAAAATTATGTGATTGTATTATAAAAAACCAAACCGCCAACTCTCGACAAAGGAGCCGCGTCGCTTCACGCCTCATAAACATCACACGCTTGACTGACTCCGCTCGAGGTAACATAGGCGTAGGAATGACGCATACATGGGCGCAGACGCAGCCCATGTACGATTTGTGTCACGATCCACTCGGATTCATTCTTTTAAAAGAAACAATTGGCTCCTGCTGTTCCCCAACGCAACCATCTTGCATTCGCTTAGTCCGGGATACAGCATTCTTTTGTGTCCTGTAAATTCAGATTTCCATTGGGGCAATGGATATATTGAGGACGTAAATACGTTATTACTTTGTAAAATATTAATGTATTCTCTGGTAGCAGTCTTCTCTGTAATCTTATTATTAATATCTTTATGTTACTATTTTCCAAATTTGTAGTGCGGAATCGGAATTGCTTCAAACATCTCTATCCTCGTCCAGGACTTCATTATGATCAGAAGGTGTCTTGGCTTCAACCGGCAGTGAATGGTCGTTTCTATAATCCATAACAGGATATATATTTTGAGACATAATTCTATTATAAGTAAAATAAAAAAAATAAAGTTGAAATTATACATTTCATTTCACATGTTATTGCATACACACCCTTTAAGTCTATTCTTATTAGTTGCTTACACATGATGTATTCAGAGCAATTTGTCACCCTAAATTTGGCCCCTGCCATTCACCACCCCATTAATCTTGAATGTCCTTAGAACTGCATTCTTTTGCGTCCTGTAGACTCAAAGACGTTATAGCTTCTGTAACCATCTCTATAATCCAGTCTCCAAGTTCACTTGCATAAAACCTTAAAGTAACTATTAGCTAATGCAGTGTTGATACAGTATGATATCTGAAATAAAAAGATTTATATTCATTAATGACGAGCCTCTTTACTTATAAAAATAACATAGCCATTTCATAAAATAACCGGAAAACAAACTAATTCGATCCATACATACCTTTCAATCGTGCTCCTTAGTTTCTTTTGAATGAGTTAGAACCATGTCAAAGATGATTTTCGAAGAAATTGTGCCTTGTTCCGAACGACGGACGATTTAGGCCACCTTGGATCCGGTTATGCTCCCACGTGTCACATGTATTTTCAAACTTTACAAGTCGATTTCACGAGTGATTCTCTATATGAATGGTTCAGACTGGCGCGGGAACGATTCTGCAGATATTCCACGCGCCCCGCACTGTAACTCTGCACTATTTATGTTACATTTAACGTCCATGAACGTCACGCCGTTGACACGTAGCCCGCAATGTAAATACGCACTGTCCATCCACTATTTTATTGGCACTTTACTATGCAACTCGCCCGTGTGCAATTGATCCGGGTTGCAGCCGGCCCGTATGCAATCGTCGTGTGCAATGAGTCTTGTGCGCAAACAGTCCGTGTGCAATCGCAACGTGAGTAAACGGCCTTGTGCGCAAAAGGGACGTGCGCAATAGTGCTTGTGTGCAAACGGGACATCGGCTTCAGGACGTGCGCAATCGGCTCGTGTGCAATCGGAACGTGAGCAATCGGTCTTGTGCGCAAAAGGAACGTGCGCAATAGGTCTTGTGTGCAAACGGAACGTGTGCAATCGGGACATGTGCAATCGGGACGTGCGCAATTGGAACGTGTGCAATCGGCACGTGCGCAATCGGTCTTGTGCGCAATTGGGCTACACTCGAAATCTTGCTAGTTCTCACATTTTGCAAGCGAAACGCACGATGCACCGCGTTTCGTTCAATTCGTTCAAGAACTCTCGTATCTCAGACATCCGCGAGTGTTTCGCGTCGAAAACGTGGTCCCCGTCTGTTTTAGACGCTAAAGATGCGTATGATACTTGATTCGCACGAATCCGTTGAGAAATGGCCGAGATACGCCGTGTTGCACTTCCGGACGATGAATACGTTCAATTCATTCAAGAACTCTCCTATCTCGGACATCCGCGAGTGTTTCGCGTCGAAAACGTGGTCCCCGTCTGTTTTAGACCTTAAAAACGCGTATGACACTTGATTCGCACGAATCCGTTGAGAAATGGCCGAGATACGCCGTGTTACACTTCCGGACGATGAAATCTTGCTAGTTCTCACGTTTTGCAAGGAAAACGCATGATGCACCGCGTTTCGTTCAATTCGTTCAACAACTCTCGTATCTCGGACATCCGCGAGTGTTTCGCGTCGAAGACGTGGTCCCCGTCTGTTTTAGACGCTAGAAACGCGTATGACACTTGATAAGCACGAATACGTTGAGAAATGGCCGAGATACGCCGTGTTACACTTCCGGACGATGAAATCTTGCTAGTTCTCACGTTTTGCAAGCAAAACGCATGATGCACCGCGTTTCGTTCAATTCGTTCAACAACTCTCGTATCTCGGACATCCGCGAGTGTTTCGCGTCGAAAACGTGGTCCCCGTCTGTTTTAGACGCTAAAAACGCGTATGACACTTGATTCGCACGAATCCGTTGAGAAATGGCCGATATACGCCGTGTTACACTTCCGGACGATGAATTCGTTCAATTCGTTCAAGAACTTTCGTATCTCGGACATCCGCGAGTGTATCGCGTCGAAAACGTGGTCCCCGTCTGTTTTAGACGCTACAAACGCGTATGACACTTGATTCGCACGAATCCGTTGAGAAATGGCCGAGATACGCGGTGTTACACTTCCGGACGATGAAATCTTGCTAGTTCTCACGATTTGCAAGCGAAACGCACGATGCACCGCGTTTCGTTCAATTCGTTCAAGAACTCTCGTATCTCGGACATCCGCGAGTGTTTCGCGTCGAAAACGTGGTCCCCGTCTGTTTTAGACGCTAAAAACGCGTATGACACTTGATTCGCACGAATCCGTTGAGAAATGGCCGAGATACGCCGTGTTACACTTCCGGACGATGAATTCGTTCAATTCGTTCAAGAACTCTCGTATCTCGGACATCCGCGAGTGTTTCGCGTCGAAAACGTGGTCCCCGTCTGTTTTAGACGCTACAAACGCGTATGAAACTTGATTCGCACGAATCCGTTGAGAAATGGCCGAGATACGCCGTGTTACACTTCCGGACGATGAATACGTTCAATTCGTTCAAGAACTCTCGTATCTCGGACATCCGCGAGTGTTTCGCGTCGAAAACGTGGTCCCCGTCTGTTTTAGACGCTACAAACGCGTATGACACTTGATTCGCACGAATCCGTTGAGAAATGGTCGAGATACGCCGTGTTACACTTCCGGACGATGAAATCTTGCTAGTTCTCACGATTTGCAAGCGAAACGCACGATGCACCGCGTTTCGTTCAATTCGTTCAAGAACTCTCGTATCTCGGACATCCGCGAGTGTTTCGCGTCGAAAACGTGGTCCCCGTCTGTTTTAGACGCTAAAAACGCGTATGACACTTGATTCGCACGAATCCGTTGAGAAATGGCCGAGATACGCCGTGTTACACTTCCGGACGATGAATTCGTTCAATTCGTTCAAGAACTCTCGTATCTCGGACATCCGCGAGTGTTTCGCGTCGAAAACGTGGTCCCCGTCTGTTTTAGACGCTACAAACGCGTATGAAACTTGATTCGCACGAATCCGTTGAGAAATGGCCGAGATACGCCGTGTTACACTTCCGGACGATGAATACGTTCAATTCGTTCAAGAACTCTCGTATCTCGGACATCCGCGAGTGTTTCGCGTCGAAAACGTGGTCCCCGTCTGTTTTAGACGCTACAAACGCGTATGACACTTGATTCGCACGAATCCGTTGAGAAATGGTCGAGATACGCCGTGTTACACTTCCGGACGATGAAATCTTGCAAGTTCTCACGATTTGCAAGCGAAACGCACGATGCACCGCGTTTCGTTCAATTCGTTCAAGAACTCTCGTATCTCGGACATCCGCGAGTGTTTCGCGTCGAAAACGTGGTCCCCGTCTGTTTTAGACGCTACAAACGCGTATGACACTTGATTCGCACGAATCCGTTGAGAAATGGCCGAGATACGCCGTGTTACACTTCCGGACGATGAATACGTTCAATTCGTTCAAGAACTCTCGTATCTCGGACATCCGCGAGTGTTTCGCGTCGAAAACGTGGTCCCCGTCTGTTTTAGACGTTAAAAACGCGTATGACACTTGATTCGCACGAATCCGTTGAGAAATGGCCGAGATACGCCGAGTTACACTTCCGGACGATGAATTCGTTCAATTCGTTCAAGAACTCTCGTATCTCGGACATCCGCGAGTTTTTCTCGTCGAAGACGTGGTCCCCGTCTGTTTTAGACGCTAAAAACGCGTATGACACTTGATTCGCACGAATCCGTTGAGAAATGGCCGAGATACGCCGTGTTACACTTCCGGACGATGAAATCTTGCTAGTTCTCACGTTTTGCAAGCGAAACACACGATGCACCGCGTTTCGTTCAATTCGTTCAAGAACTCTCGTATCTCGGACATCCGCGAGTGTTTCGCGTCGAAAACGTGGTCCCCGTCTGTTTTAGACGCTAAAAACGTACATGACACTTGATTCGCACGAATCCGTTGAGAAATGGCCGAGATACGCCGTGTTACACTTCCGGACGATGAATACGTTCAATTCGTTCAAGAGCTCTCGTATCTCGGACATCCGCGAGTGTTTCGCGTCGAAAACGTGGTCGCCGTCTGTTTTAGACGCTACAAACGCGTATGACACTTGATTCGCACGAATCCGTTGAGAAATGGCCGAGATACGCCGTGTTACACTTCCGGACGATGAAATCTTGCTAGGTCTCACGTTTTGCAAGCGAAAGGCACGATGCACCGCGTTTCGTTCAATTCGTTCAAGAACTCTCGTATCTTGGACATCCGCGAGTGTTTCACGTCGAAAACGTTGTCCCCGTCTGTTTTAGACGCTAAAGACGCGTATGACACTTGATTCGCACGAATCCGTTGAGAAATGGCCGAGATACACCGTGTTACACTTCCGGACGATGAATTCGTTCAATTCGTTCAAGAACTCTCGTATCTCGGACATCCGCGAGTGTTTCGCGTCGAAAACATGGTCCCCGTCTGTTTTAGACGCTAAAAACGCGTATGACACTTGATTAGCACGAATCCGTTGAGAAATGGCCAAGATACGCCGTGTTACACTTCCGGACGATGAAATCTTGGTAGTTCTCACGTTTTGCAAGCGAAACGCACGATGCACCGCGTTTCGTTCAATTCGTTCAAGAACTCTCGTATCTCGGACATCCGCGAGTGTTTCGCGTCGAAAATGTGGTCCCCGTCTGTTTTAGACGCTAAAAACGCGTATGACACTTGATTCGCACGAATCCGTTGAGAAATGGCCGAGATACGCCGTGTTACACTTCCGGACGATGAAATCTTGCTAGTTCTCACGTTTTGCAAGCGAAACGCACGATGCACCGCGTTTCGTTCAATTCGTTCAAGAACTCTCGTATCTCGGACAACCGCGAGTGTTTCGCGTCGAAAACGTGATCCCCGTCTGTTATAGACGCTAAAAACGCGTATGACACTTGATTCGCACGAATCCGTAGAGAAATGGCCGAGATACGCCGTGTTACACTTCCGGACGATGAAATCTTGCTAGTTCTCACGTTTTGCAAGCGAAAGGCACGATGCACCGCGTTTCGTTCAATTCGTTCAAGAACTCTCGTATCTCGGACATCCGCGAGTGTTTCGCGTCGAAAACGTGATCCCCGTCTGTTATAGACGCTAAAAACGCGTATGACACTTGATTCGCACGAATCCGTAGAGAAATGGCCGAGATACGCCGTGTTACACTTCCGGACGATGAATACGTTCAATTCGTTCAAGAACTCTCGTATCTCGGACATCCGCGGGTGTTTCGCGTCGAAAACGTGGTCCCCGTCTGTTTTAGACGCTAAAAACGCGTATGACACTTGATTCGCACGAATCCGTTGAGAAATCGCCGAGATACGCCGTGTTACACTTCCGGACGATGAAATCTTGCTAGTTCTCTCGTTTTGCAAGCGAAACGCACGATGCACCGCGTTTCGTTCAATTCGTTCAAGAACTCTCGTATCTCGGACATCCGCGGGTGTTTCGCGTCGAAAACGTGGTCCCCGTCTGTTTTAGACGCTAAAAACGCGTATGACACTTGATTCGCACGAATCCGTTGAGAAATCGCCGAGATACGCCGTGTTACACTTCCGGACGATGAAATCTTGCTAGTTCTCTCGTTTTGCAAGCGAAACGCACGATGCACCGCGTTTCGTTCAATTCGTTCAAGAACTCTCGTATCTCGGACATCCGCGAGTGTTTCGCGTCGAAAATGTGGTCCCCGTCTGTTTTAGACGCTATAAACGCGTATGACACTTGATTCGCACGAATCCGTTGAGAAATGGCCGAGATACGCCGTGTTACACTTCCGGACGATGAAATCTTGCTAGTTCTCACGTTTTGCAAGCGAAACGCACGATGCACCGCGTTTCGTTCAATTCGTTCAAGAACTCTCGTATCTCGGACATCAGCGAGTGTTTCGCGTCGAAAACGTGATCCCCGTCTGTTATAGACGCTAAAAACGCGTATGACACTTGATTCGCACGAATCCGTAGAGAAATGGCCGAGATACGCCGTGTTACACTTCCGGACGATGAATACGTTCAATTCGTTCAAGAACTCTCGTATCTCGGACATCCGCGAGTGTTTCGCGTCGAAAACGTGGTCCCCGTCTGTTTTAGACGCTAAAAACGCGTATGACACTTGATTCGCACGAATCCGTTGAGAAATGGCCGAGATACACCGTGTTACACTTCCGGACGATGAATTCGTTCAATTCGTTCAAGAATTCTCGTATCTCGGACATCCGCGAGTGTTTCGCGTCGAAAACATGGTCCCCGTCTGTTTTAGACGCTAAAAACGCGTATGACACTTGATTAGCACGAATCCGTTGAGAAATCGCCGAGATACGCCGTGTTACACTTCCGGACGATGAAATCTTGCTAGTTCTCTCGTTTTGCAAGCGAAACGCACGATGCACCGCGTTTCGTTCAATTCGTTCAAGAACTCTCGTATCTCGGACATCCGCGAGTGTTTCGCGTCGAAAACGTGGTCGCCGTCTGTTTTAGACGCTACAAACGCGTATGACACTTGATTCGCACGAATCCGTTGAGAAATGGTCGAGATACGCCGTGTTACACTTCCGGACGATGAAATCTTGCTAGTTCTCACGATTTGCAAGCGAAACGCACGATGCACCGCGTTTCGTTCAATTCGTTCAAGAACTCTCGTATCTCGGACATCCGCGAGTGTTTCGCGTCGAAAACGTGGTCCCCGTCTGTTTTAGACGCTAAAAACGTGTATGACACTTGATTCGCACGAATCCGTTGAGAAATGGCCGAGATACGCCGTGTTACACTTCCGGACGATGAAATCTTGCTAGGTCTCACGTTTTGCAAGCGAAAGGCACGATGCACCGCGTTTCGTTCAATTCGTTCAAGAACTCTCGTATCTTGGACATCCGCGAGTGTTTCACGTCGAAAACGTTGTCCCCGTCTGTTTTAGACGCTAAAGAAGCGTATGACACTTGATTCGCACGAATCCGTTGAGAAATGGCCGAGATACACCGTGTTACACTTCCGGACGATGAATTCGTTCAATTCGTTCAAGAATTCTCGTATCTCGGACATCCGCGAGTGTTTCGCGTCGAATACATGGTCCCCGTCTGTTTTAGACGCTAAAAACGCGTATGACACTTGATTAGCACGAATCCGTTGAGAAATGGCCAAGATACGCCGTGTTACACTTCCGGACGATGAAATCTTGGTAGTTCTCACGTTTTGCAAGCGAAACGCACGATGCACCGCGTTTCGTTCAATTCGTTCAAGAACTCTCGTATCTCGGACATCCGCGAGTGTTTCGCGTCGAAAACGTGGTCCCCGTCTGTTATAGACGCTAAAAACGTGTATGACACTTGATTCGCAAGAATCCGTTGAGAAATGGCCGAGATACGCCGTGTTACACTTCCGGACGATGAAATCTTGCTAGGTCTCACGTTTTGCAAGCGAAAGGCACGATGCACCGCGTTTCGTTCAATTCGTTCAAGAACTCTCGTATCTTGGACATCCGCGAGTGTTTCGCGTCGAAAACGTGGTGCCCGACTGTTTTAGACGCTAAAAACGCGTATGACACTTGATTCGCACGAATCCGTTGAGAAATGGCCGAGATACGCCGTGTTACACTTCCGGACGATGAATTCGTTCAATTCGTTCAAGAACTCTCGTATCTCGGACATCCGCGAGTGTTTCGCGTCGAAAACGTGGTCCCCGTCTGTTTTAGACGCTAAAAACGCGTATGAAACTTGATTCGCACGAATCCATTGAGAAATGGCCGAGATACGCCGTGTTACACTTTCGGACGATGAAATCTTGCTAGTTCTCACGATTTGCAAGCGAAACGCACGATGCACCGCGTTTCGTTCAATTCGTTCAAGAACTCTCGTATCTCGGACATCCGCGAGTGTTTCGCGTCGAAAACGTGGTCCCCGTCTGTTTTAGACGCTAAAGATGCGTATGATACTTGATTCGCACGAATCCGTTGAGAAATGGCCGAGATACGCCGTGTTACACTTCCGGACGATGAATACGTTCAATTCGTTCAAGAACTCTCCTATCTCGGACATCCGCGAGTGTTTCGCGTCGAAAACGTGGTCCCCGTCTGTTTTAGACCTTAAAAACGCGTATGACACTTGATTCGCACGAATCCGTTGAGAAATGGCCGAGATACGCCGTGTTACACTTCCGGACGATGAAATCTTGCTAGTTCTCACGTTTTGCAAGGAAAACGCATGATGCACCGCGTTTCGTTCAAATCGTTCAACAACTCTCGTATCTCAGACATCCGCGAGTGTGTCGCGTCGAAGACGTGGTCCCCGTCTGTTTTAGACGCTAGAAACGCGTATGACACTTGATAAGCACGAATACGTTGAGAAATGGCCGAGATACGCCGTGTTACACTTCCGGACGATGAAATCTTGCTAGTTCTCACGTTTTGCAAGCAAAACGCATGATGCACCGCGTTTCGTCCAATTCGTTCAACAACTCTCGTATCTCAGACATCCGCGAGTGTTTCGCGTCGAAAACGTGGTCCCCGTCTGTTTTAGACGCTAAAAACGCGTATGACACTTGATTCGCACGAATCCGTTGAGAAATGGCCGAGATACGCCGTGTTACACTTCCGGACGATGAATTCGTTCAATTCGTTCAAGACTTTCGTATCTCGGACATCCGCGAGTGTATCGCGTCGAAAACGTGGTCCCCGTCTGTTTTAGACGCTACAAACGCGTATGACACTTGATTCGCACGAATCCGTTGAGAAATGGCCGAGATACGCGGTGTTACACTTCCGGACGATGAAATCTTGGTAGTTCTCACGTTTTGCAAGCGAAACGCACGATGCACCGCGTTTCGTTCAATTCGTTCAAGAACTCTCGTATCTCGGACATCCGCGGGTGTTTCGCGTCGAAAACGTGGTCCCCGTCTGTTTTAGACGCTAAAAACGTGTATGACACTTGATTCGCACGAATCCGTTGAGAAATCGCCGAGATACGCCGTGTTACACTTCCGGGACGATGAAATCTTGCAGTTCTCTCGTTTTGCAAGCGAAACGCACGATGCACCGCGTTTCGTTCAATTCGTTCAAGAACTCTCGTATCTCGGACATCCGCGAGTGTTTCGCGTCGAAAACGTGGTCGCCGTCTGTTTTAGACGCTACAAACGCGTATGACACTTGATTCGCACGAATCCGTTGAGAAATGGTCGAGATACGCCGTATTACACTTCCGGACGATGAAATCTTGCTAGTTCTCACGATTTGCAAGCGAAACGCACGATGCACCGCGTTTCGTTCAATTCGTTCAAGAACTCTCGTATCTCGGACATCCGCGAGTGTTTCGCGTCGAAAACGTGGTCCCCGTCTGTTATAGACGCTAAAAACGTGTATGACACTTGATTCGCAAGAATCCGTTGAGAAATGGCCGAGATACGCCGTGTTACACTTCCGGACGATGAAATCTTGCTAGGTCTCACGTTTTGCAAGCGAAAGGCACGAAGCACCGCGTTTCGTTCAATTCGTTCAAGAACTCTCGTATCTTGGACATCCGCGAGTGTTTCGCGTCGAAAACGTGGTGCCCGACTGTTTTAGACGCTAAAACGCGTATGACACTTGATTCGCACGAATCCGTTGAGAAATGGCCGAGATACGCCGTGTTACACTTCCGGACGATGAATTCGTTCAATTCGTTCAAGAACTCTCGTATCTCGGACATCCGCGAGTGTTTCGCGTCGAAAACGTGGTCCCCGTCTGTTTTAGACGCTAAAAACGCGTATGACACTTGATTCGCACGAATCCGTTGAGAAATGGCCGAGATACACCGTGTTACACTTCCGGACGATGAATTCGTTCAATTCGTTCAAGAATTCTCGTATCTCGGACATCCGCGAGTGTTTCGCGTCGAAAACATGGTCCCCGTCTGTTTTAGACGCTAAAAACGCGTATGACACTTGATTAGCACGAATCCGTTGAGAAATCGCCGAGATACGCCGTGTTACACTTCCGGACGATGAAATCTTGCTAGTTCTCTCGTTTTGCAAGCGAAACGCACGATGCACCGCGTTTCGTTCAATTCGTTCAAGAACTCTCGTATCTCGGACATCCGCGAGTGTTCGCGTCGAAAACGTGGTTCGCCGTCTGTTTTAGACGCTACAAACGCGTATGACACTTGATTCGCACGAATCCGTTGAGAAATGGTCGAGATACGCCGTGTTACACTTCCGGACGATGAAATCTTGCTAGTTCTCACGATTTGCAAGCGAAACGCACGATGCACCGCGTTTCGTTCAATTCGTTCAAGAACTCTCGTATCTCGGACATCCGCGAGTGTTTCGCGTCGAAAACGTGGTCCCCGTCTGTTTAGACGCTAAAAACGTGTATGACACTTGATTCGCACGAATCCGTTGAGAAATGGCCGAGATAACGCCGTGTTACACTTCCGGACGATGAAATCTTGCTAGGTCTCACGTTTTGCAAGCGAAAGGCACGATGCACCGCGTTTCGTTCAATTCGTTCAAGAACTCTCGTATCTTGGACATCCGCGAGTGTTTCACGTCGAAAACGTTGTCCCCGTCTGTTTTAGACGCTAAAGAAGCGTATGACACTTGATTCGCACGAATCCGTTGAGAAATGGCCGAGATACACCGTGTTACACTTCCGGACGATGAATTCGTTCAATTCGTTCAAGAATTCTCGTATCTCGGACATCCGCGAGTGTTTCGCGTCGAATACATGGTCCCCGTCTGTTTTAGACGCTAAAAACGCGTATGACACTTGATTAGCACGAATCCGTTGAGAAATGGCCAAGATACGCCGTGTTACACTTCCGGACGATGAAATCTTGGTAGTTCTCACGTTTTGCAAGCGAAACGCACGATGCACCGCGTTTCGTTCAATTCGTTCAAGAACTCTCGTATCTCGGACATCCGCGAGTGTTTCGCGTCGAAAACGTGGTCCCCGTCTGTTATAGACGCTAAAAACGTGTATGACACTTGATTCGCAAGAATCCGTTGAGAAATGGCCGAGATACGCCGTGTTACACTTCCGGACGATGAAATCTTGCTAGGTCTCACGTTTTGCAAGCGAAAGGCACGATGCACCGCGTTTCGTTCAATTCGTTCAAGAACTCTCGTATCTTGGACATCCGCGAGTGTTTCGCGTCGAAAACGTGGTGCCCGACTGTTTTAGACGCTAAAACGCGTATGACACTTGATTCGCACGAATCCGTTGAGAAATGGCCGAGATACGCCGTGTTACACTTCCGGACGATGAATTCGTTCAATTCGTTCAAGAACTCTCGTATCTCGGACATCCGCGAGTGTTTCGCGTCGAAAACGTGGTCCCCGTTTGTTTTAGACGCTAAAAACGCGTATGAAACTTGATTCGCACGAATCCATTGAGAAATGGCCGAGATACGCCGTGTTACACTTTCGGACGATGAAATCTTGCTAGTTCTCACGATTTGCAAGCGAAACGCACGATGCACCGCGTTTCGTTCAATTCGTTCAAGAACTCTCGTATCTCGGACATCCGCGAGTGTTTCGCGTCGAAAACGTGGTCCCCGTCTGTTTTAGACGCTAAAGATGCGTATGATACTTGATTCGCACGAATCCGTTGAGAAATGGCCGAGATACGCCGTGTTACACTTCCGGACGATGAATACGTTCAATTCGTTCAAGAACTCTCCTATCTCGGACATCCGCGAGTGTTTCGCGTCGAAAACGTGGTCCCCGTCTGTTTTAGACCTTAAAAACGCGTATGACACTTGATTCGCACGAATCCGTTGAGAAATGGCCGAGATACGCGTGTTACACTTCCGGACGATGAAATCTTGCTAGTTCTCACGTTTTGCGAGAAAACGCATGATGCACCGCGTTTCGTTCAAATCGTTCAACAACTCTCGTATCTCAGACATCCGCGAGTGTGTCGCGTCGAAGACGTGGTCCCCGTCTGTTTTAGACGCTAGAAACGCGTATGACACTTGATAAGCACGAATACGTTGAGAAATGGCCGAGATACGCCGTGTTACACTTCCGGACGATGAAATCTTGCTAGTTCTCACGTTTTGCAAGCAAAACGCATGATGCACCGCGTTTCGTCCAATCGTTCAACAACTCTCGTATCTCGGACATCCGCGAGTGTTTCGCGTCGAAAACGTGGTCCCCGTCTGTTTTAGACGCTAAAAACGCGTATGACACTTGATTCGCACGAATCCGTTGAGAAATGGCCGAGATACGCCGTGTTACACTTCCGGACGATGAATTCGTTCAATTCGTTCAAGAACTTTCGTATCTCGGACATCCGCGAGTGTATCGCGTCGAAAACGTGGTCCCCGTCTGTTTTAGACGCTACAAACGCGTATGACACTTGATTCGCACGAATCCGTTGAGAAATGGCCGAGATACGCGGTGTTACACTTCCGGACGATGAAATCTTGGTAGTTCTCACGTTTTGCAAGCGAAACGCACGATGCACCGCGTTTCGTTCAATTCGTTCAAGAACTCTCGTATCTCGGACATCCGCGGTGTTTCGCGTCGAAAACGTGGTCCCCGTCTGTTTTAGACGCTAAAAACGTGTATGACACTTGATTCGCACGAATCCGTTGAGAAATCGCCGAGATACGCCGTGTTACACTTCCGGACGATGAAATCTTGCCAGTTCTCTCGTTTTGCAAGCGAAACGCACGATGCACCGCGTTTCGTTCAATTCGTTCAAGAACTCTCGTATCTCGGACATCCGCGAGTGTTTCGCGTCGAAAACGTGGTCGCCGTCTGTTTTAGACGCTACAAACGCGTATGACACTTGATTCGCACGAATCCGTTGAGAAATGGTCGAGATACGCCGTATTACACTTCCGGACGATGAAATCTTGCTAGTTCTCACGATTTGCAAGCGAAACGCACGATGCACCGCGTTTCGTTCAATTCGTTCAAGAACTCTCGTATCTCGGACATCCGCGAGTGTTTCGCGTCGAAACGTGGTCCCCGTCTGTTATAGACGCTAAAAACGTGTATGACACTTGATTCGCAAGAATCCGTTGAGAAATGGCCGAGATACGCCGTGTTACACTTCCGGACGATGAAATCTTGCTAGGTCTCACGTTTTGCAAGCGAAAGGCACGAAGCACCGCGTTTCGTTCAATTCGTTCAAGAACTCTCGTATCTTGGACATCCGCGAGTGTTTCGCGTCGAAAACGTGGTGCCCGACTGTTTTAGACGCTAAAAACGCGTATGACACTTGATTCGCACGAATCCGTTGAGAAATGGCCGAGATACGCCGTGTTACACTTCCGGACGATGAATTCGTTCAATTCGTTCAAGAACTCTCGTATCTCGGACATCCGCGAGTGTTTCGCGTCGAAAACGTGGTCCCCGTCTGTTTTAGACGCTAAAAACGCGTATGAAACTTGATTCGCACGAATCCATTAAGAAATGGCCGAGATACGCCGTGTTACACTTTCGGACGATGAAATCTTGCTAGTTCTCACGATTTGCAAGCGAAACGCACGATGCACCGCGTTTCGTTCAATTCGTTCAAGAACTCTCGTATCTCGGACATCCGCGAGTGTTTCGCGTCGAAAACGTGGTCCCCGTCTGTTTTAGACGCTAAAGATGCGTATGATACTTGATTCGCACGAATCCGTTGAGAAATGGCCGAGATACGCCGTGTTACACTTCCGGACGATGAATACGTTCAATTCGTTCAAGAACTCTCCTATCTCGGACATCCGCGAGTGTTTCGCGTCGAAAACGTGGTCCCCGTCTGTTTTAGACCTTAAAAACGCGTATGACACTTGATTCGCACGAATCCGTTGAGAAATGGCCAAGATACGCCGTGTTACACTTCCGGACGATGAAATCTTGGTAGTTCTCACGTTTTACAAGCGAAACGCACGATGCACCGCGTTTCGTTCAATTCGTTCAAGAACTCTCGTATCTCGGACATCCGCGAGTGTGTCGCGTCGAAGACGTGGTCCCCGTCTGTTTTAGACGCTAGAAACGCGTATGACACTTGATAAGCACGAATACGTTGAGAAATGGCCGAGATACGCCGTGTTACACTTCCGGACGATGAAATCTTGCTAGTTCTCACGTTTTGCAAGCGAAACGCACGATGCACCGCGTTTCGTTCAATTCGTTCAAGAACTCTCGTATCTCGGACATCAGCGAGTGTTTCGCGTCGAAAACGTGATCCCCGTCTGTTATAGACGCTAAAAACGCGTATGACACTTGATTCGCACGAATCCGTAGAGAAATGGCCGAGATACGCCGTGTTACACTTCCGGACGATGAATACGTTCAATTCGTTCAAGAACTCTCGTATCTCGGACATCCGCGAGTGTTTCGCGTCGAAAACGTGGTCCCCGTCTGTTTTAGACGCTAAAAACGCGTATGACACTTGATTCGCACGAATCCGTTGAGAAATGCCGAGATACACCGTGTTACACTTCCGGACGATGAATTCGTTCAATTCGTTCAAGAATTCTCGTATCTCGGACATCCGCGAGTGTTTCGCGTCGAAAACATGGTCCCCGTCTGTTTAGACGCTAAAAACGCGTATGACACTTGATTAGCACGAATCCGTTGAGAATGGCAAGATACGCCGTGTTACACTTCCGGACGTTGAAATCTTGGTAGTTCTCACGTTTTGCAAGCGAAACGCACGATGCACCGCGTTTCGTTCAATTCGTTCAAGAACTCTCGTATCTCGGACATCCGCGAGTGTTTTTCGCGTCGAAAACGTGATCCCCGTCTGTTATAGACGCTAAAAACGCGTATGACACTTGATTCGCACGAATCCGTAGAGAAATGGCCGAGATACGCCGTGTTACACTTCCGGACGATGAATACGTTCAATTCGTTCAAGAACTCTCGTATCTCGGACATCCGCGGGTGTTTCGCGTCGAAAACGTGGTCCCCGTCTGTTTTAGACGCTAAAAACACGTATGAAACTTGATTCGCACGAATCCGTTGAGAAATCGCCGAGATACGCCGTGTTACACTTCCGGACGATGAAATCTTGCTAGTTCTCTCGTTTTGCAAGCGAAACGCACGATGCACCGCGTTTCGTTCAATTCGTTCAAGAACTCTCGTATCTCGGACATCCGCGAGTGTTTCGCGTCGAAAACGTGGTCGCCGTCTGTTTTAGACGCTACAAACGCGTATGACACTTGATTCGCACGAATCCGTTGAGAAATGGTCGAGATACGCCGTGTTACACTTCCGGACAATGAAATCTTGCTAGTTCTCACGATTAGCAAGCGAAACGCACGATGCACCGCGTTTCGTTCAATTCGTTCAAGAACTCTCGTATCTCGGACATCCGCGAGTGTTTCGCGTCGAAAACGTGGTCCCCGTCTGTTTTAGACGCTAAAAACGTGTATGACACTTGATTCGCACGAATCCGTTGAGAAATGGCCGAGATACGCCGTGTTACACTTCCGGACGATGAAATCTTGCTAGGTCTCACGTTTTGCAAGCGAAAGGCACGATGCACCGCGTTTCGTTCAATTCGTTCAAGAACTCTCGTATCTTGGACATCCGCGAGTGTTTCACGTCGAAAACGTTGTCCCCGTCTGTTTTAGACGCTAAAGAAGCGTATGACACTTGATTCGCACGAATCCGTTGAGAAATGGCCGAGATACACCGTGTTACACTTCCGGACGATGAATTCGTTCAATTCGTTCAAGAATTCTCGTATCTCGGACATCCGCGAATGTTTCGCGTCGAATACATGGTCCCCGTCTGTTTTAGACGCTAAAAACGCGTATGACACTTGATTAGCACGAATCCGTTGAGAAATGGCCAAGATACGCCGTGTTACACTTCCGGACGATGAAATCTTGGTAGTTCTCACGTTTTGCAAGCGAAACGCACGATGCACCGCGTTTCGTTCAATTCGTTCAAGAACTCTCGTATCTCGGACATCCGCGAGTGTTTCGCGTCGAAAACGTGGTGCCCGACTGTTTTAGACGCTAAAAACGCGTATGACACTTGATTCGCACGAATCCGTTGAGAAATGGCCGAGATACGCCGTGTTACACTTCCGGACGATGAATTCGTTCAATTCGTTCAAGAACTCTCGTATCTCGGACATCCGCGAGTGTTTCGCGTCGAAAACGTGGTCCCCGTCTGTTTTAGACGCTAAAAACGCGTATGAAACTTGATTCGCACGAATCCATTGAGAAATGGCCGAGATACGCCGTGTTACACTTTCGGACGATGAAATCTTGCTAGTTCTCACGATTTGCAAGCGAAACGCACGATGCACCGCGTTTCGTTCAATTCGTTCAAGAACTCTCGTATCTCGGACATCCGCGAGTGTTTCGCGTCGAAAACGTGGTCCCCGTCTGTTTTAGACGCTAAAGATGCGTATGATACTTGATTCGCACGAATCCGTTGAGAAATGGCCGAGATACGCCGTGTTACACTTCCGGACGATGAATACGTTCAATTCGTTCAAGAACTCTCCTATCTCGGACATCCGCGAGTGTTTCGCGTCGAAAACGTGGTCCCCGTCTGTTTTAGACCTTAAAAACGCGTATGACACTTGATTCGCACGAATCCGTTGAGAAATGGCCGAGATACGCCGTGTTACACTTCCGGACGATGAAATCTTGCTAGTTCTCACGTTTTGCAAGGAAAACGCATGATGCACCGCGTTTCGTTCAAATCGTTCAACAACTCTCGTATCTCAGACATCCGCGAGTGTGTCGCGTCGAAGACGTGGTCCCCGTCTGTTTTAGACGCTAGAAACGCGTATGACACTTGATAAGCACGAATACGTTGAGAAATGGCCGAGATACGCCGTGTTACACTTCCGGACGATGAAATCTTGCTAGTTCTCACGTTTTGCAAGCAAAACGCATGATGCACCGCGTTTCGTCCAATTCGTTCAACAACTCTCGTATCTCGGACATCCGCGAGTGTTTCGCGTCGAAAACGTGGTCCCCGTCTGTTTTAGACGCTAAAAACGCGTATGACACTTGATTCGCACGAATCCGTTGAGAAATGGCCGAGATACGCCGTGTTACACTTCCGGACGATGAATTCGTTCAATTCGTTCAAGAACTTTCGTATCTCGGACATCCGCGAGTGTATCGCGTCGAAAACGTGGTCCCCGTCTGTTTTAGACGCTACAAACGCGTATGACACTTGATTCGCACGAATCCGTTGAGAAATGGCCGAGATACGCGGTGTTACACTTCCGGACGATGAAATCTTGGTAGTTCTCACGTTTTGCAAGCGAAACGCACGATGCACCGCGTTTCGTTCAATTCGTTCAAGAACTCTCGTATCTCGGACATCCGCGGGTGTTTCGCGTCGAAAACATGGTCCCCGTCTGTTTTAGACGCTAAAAACGTGTATGACACTTGATTCGCACGAATCCGTTGAGAAATCGCCGAGATACGCCGTGTTACACTTCCGGACGATGAAATCTTGCCAGTTCTCTCGTTTTGCAAGCGAAACGCACGATGCACCGCGTTTCGTTCAATTCGTTCAAGAACTCTCGTATCTCGGACATCCCGCGAGTGTTTCGCGTCGAAAACGTGGTCGCCGTCTGTTTTAGACGCTACAAACGCGTATGACACTTGATTCGCACGAATCCGTTGAGAAATGGTCGAGATACGCCGTATTACACTTCCGGACGATGAAATCTTGCTAGTTCTCACGATTTGCAAGCGAAACGCACGATGCACCGCGTTTCGTTCAATTCGTTCAAGAACTCTCGTATCTCGGACATCCGCGAGTGTTTCGCGTCGAAAACGTGGTCCCCGTCTGTTATAGACGCTAAAAACGTGTATGACACTTGATTCGCAAGAATCCGTTGAGAAATGGCCGAGATACGCCGTGTTACACTTCCGGACGATGAAATCTTGCTAGGTCTCACGTTTTGCAAGCGAAAGGCACGATGCACCGCGTTTCGTTCAATTCGTTCAAGAACTCTCGTATCTTGGACATCCGCGAGTGTTTCGCGTCGAAAACGTGGTGCCCGACTGTTTTAGACGCTAAAAACGCGTATGACACTTGATTCGCACGAATCCGTTGAGAAATGGCCGAGATACGCCGTGTTACACTTCCGGACGATGAATTCGTTCAATTCGTTCAAGAACTCTCGTATCTCGGACATCCGCGAGTGTTTCGCGTCGAAAACGTGGTCCCCGTCTGTTTTAGACGCTAAAAACGCGTATGAAACTTGATTCGCACGAATCCATTGAGAAATGGCCGAGATACGCCGTGTTACACTTTCGGACGATGAAATCTTGCTAGTTCTCACGATTTGCAAGCGAAACGCACGATGCACCGCGTTTCGTTCAATTCGTTCAAGAACTCTCGTATCTCGGACATCCGCGAGTGTTTCGCGTCGAAAACGTGGTCCCCGTCTGTTTTAGACGCTAAAGATGCGTATGATACTTGATTCGCACGAATCCGTTGAGAAATGGCCGAGATACGCCGTGTTACACTTCCGGACGATGAATACGTTCAATTCGTTCAAGAACTCTCCTATCTCGGACATCCGCGAGTGTTTCGCGTCGAAAACGTGGTCCCCGTCTGTTTTAGACCTTAAAAACGCGTATGACACTTGATTCGCACGAATCCGTTGATAAATGGCCAAGATACGCCGTGTTACACTTCCGGACGATGAAATCTTGGTAGTTCTCACGTTTTACAAGCGAAACGCACGATGCACCGCGTTTCGTTCAATTCGTTCAAGAACTCTCGTATCTCGGACATCCGCGAGTGTGTCGCGTCGAAGACGTGGTCCCCGTCTGTTTTAGACGCTAGAAACGCGTATGACACTTGATAAGCACGAATACGTTGAGAAATGGCCGAGATACGCCGTGTTACACTTCCGGACGATGAAATCTTGCTAGTTCTCACGTTTTGCAAGCAAAACGCATGATGCACCGCGTTTCGTCCAATTCGTTCAACAACTCTCGTATCTCGGACATCCGCGAGTGTTTCGCGTCGAAAACGTGGTCCCCGTCTGTTTTAGACGCTAAAAACGCGTATGACACTTGATTCGCACGAATCCGTTGAGAAATGGCCGAGATACGCCGTGTTACACTTCCGGACGATGAATTCGTTCAATTCGTTCAAGAACTTTCGTATCTCGGACATCCGCGAGTGTATCGCGTCGAAAACGTGGTCCCCGTCTGTTTTAGACGCTACAAACGCGTATGACACTTGATTCGCACGAATCCGTTGAGAAATGGCCGAGATACGCGGTGTTACACTTCCGGACGATGAAATCTTGCTAGTTCTCACGATTTGCAAGCGAAACGCACGATGCACCGCGTTTCGTTCAATTCGTTCAAGAACTCTCGTATCTCGGACATCCGCGAGTGTTTCGCGTCGAAAACGTGGTCCCCGTCTGTTTTAGACGCTACAAACGCGTATGACACTTGATTCGCACGAATCCGTTGAGAAATGGCCGAGATACGCCGTGTTACACTTCCGGACGATGAATACGTTCAATTCGTTCAAGAACTCTCGTATTTCGGACATCCGCGAGTGTTTCGCGTCGAAAACGTGGTCCCCGTCTGTTTTAGACGTTAAAAACGCGTATGACACATGATTCGCACGAATCCGTTGAGAAATGGCCGAGATACGCCGAGTTACACTTCCGGACGATGAATTCGTTCAATTCGTTCAAGAACTCTCGTATCTCGGACATCCGCGAGTTTTTCTCGTCGAAGACGTGGTCCCCGTCTGTTTTAGACGCTAAAAACGCGTATGACACTTGATTCGCACGAATCCGTTGAGAAATGGCCGAGATACGCCGTGTTACACTTCCGGACGATGAAATCTTGCTAGTTCTCACGTTTTGCAAGCGAAACGCACGATGCACCGCGTTTCGTTCAATTCGTTCAAGAACTCTCGTATCTCGGACATCCGCGAGTGTTTCGCGTCGAAAACGTGGTCCCCGTCCGTTTTAGACGCTAGAAACGCGTATGACACTTGATAAGCACGAATACGTTGAGAAATGGCCGAGATACGCCGTGTTACACTTCCGGACGATGAAATCTTGCTAGTTCTCTCGTTTTGCAAGCGAAACGCACGATGCACCGCGTTTCGTTCAATTCGTTCAAGAACTCTCGTATCTCGGACATCCGCGAGTGTTTCGCGTCGAAAACGTGGTCCCCGTCTGTTTTAGACGCTAAAAACGCGTATGACACTTGATTCGCACGAATCCGTTGAGAAATGGTCGAGATACGCCGTGTTACACTTCCGGACGATGAAATCTTGCTAGTTCTCACGTTTTGCAACCGAAACGCACGATGCACCGCGTTTCGTTCAATTGGTTCAAAAACTCTCGTATCTCAGACATACGCGAGTATTTCGCGTCGAAAACGCGGTCCCCGTCCGTTTTAGACGCTACAAACGCGTATGACACTTGATTCGCACGAATCCGTTGAGAAATGGCCGAGATACGCCGTGTTACACTTCCGGACGATGAATACGTTCAATTCGTTCAAGAACTCTCGTATCTCGGACATCCGCGAGTGTTTCGCGTCGAAAACGTGGTCCCCGTCTGTTTTAGACGTTAAAAACGCGTATGACACTTGATTCGCACGAATCCGTTGAGAAATGGCCGAGATACGCCGAGTTGACCTTCCGCACGATGAATTCGTTCAATTCGTTCAAGAACTCTCGTATCTCGGACATCCGCGAGTTTTTCTCGTCGAAGACGTGGTCCCCGTCTGTTTTAGACGCTAAAAACGCGTATGACACTTGATTCGCACGAATCCGTTGAGAAATGGCCGAGATACGCCGTGTTACACTTCCGGACGATGAAATCTTGCTAGTTCTCACGTTTTGCAAGCGAAACTCACGATGCAACGCGTTTCGTTCAATTCGTTCAAGAACTCTCGTATCTCGGACATCCGCGAGTGTTTCGCGTCGAAAACGTGGTCCCCGTCTGTTTTAGACTCTAAAAACGTACATGACACTTGATTCGCACGAATCCGTTGAGAAATGGCCGAGATACACCGTGTTACACTTCCGGACGATGAATTCGTTCAATTCGTTCAAGAATTCTCGTATCTCGGACATCCGCGAGTGTTTCGCGTCGAAAACGTGATCCCCGTCTGTTATAGACGCTAAAAACGCGTATGACACTTGATTCGCACGAATCCGTAGAGAAATGGCCGAGATACGCCGTGTTACACTTCCGGACGATGAATACGTTCAATTCGTTCAAGAACTCTCGTATCTCGGACATCCGCGGGTGTTTCGCGTCGAAAACGTGGTCCCCGTCTGTTTTAGACGCTAAAAACGCGTATGACACTTGATTCGCACGAATCCGTTGAGAAATCGCCGAGATACGCCGTGTTACACTTCCGGACGATGAAATCTTGCTAGTTCTCTCGTTTTGCAAGCGAAACGCACGATGCACCGCGTTTCGTTCAATTCGTTCAAGAACTCTCGTATCTCGGACATCCGCGAGTGTTTCGCGTCGAAAACGTGGTCGCCGTCTGTTTTAGACGCTACAAACGCGTATGACACTTGATTCGCACGAATCCGTTGAGAAATGGTCGAGATACGCCGTGTTACACTTCCGGACGATGAAATCTTGCTAGTTCTCACGATTTGCAAGCGAAACGCACGATGCACCGCGTTTCGTTCAATTCGTTCAAGAACTCTCGTATCTCGGACATCCGCGAGTGTTTCGCGTCGAAAACGTGGTCCCCGTCTGTTTTAGACGCTACAAACGCGTATGACACTTGATTCGCACGAATCCGTTGAGAAATGGCCGAGATACGCCGTGTTACACTTCCGGACGATGAATACGTTCAATTCGTTCAAGAACTCTCGTATTTCGGACATCCGCGAGTGTTTCGCGTCGAAAACGTGGTCCCCGTCTGTTTTAGACGTTAAAAACGCGTATGACACATGATTCGCACGAATCCGTTGAGAAATGGCCGAGATACGCCGAGTTACACTTCCGGACGATGAATTCGTTCAATTCGTTCAAGAACTCTCGTATCTCGGACATCCGCGAGTTTTTCTCGTCGAAGACGTGGTCCCCGTCTGTTTTAGACGCTAAAAACGCGTATGACACTTGATTCGCACGAATCCGTTGAGAAATGGCCGAGATACGCCGTGTTACTCTTCCGGACGATGAAATCTTGCTAGTTCTCACGTTTTGCAAGCGAAACGCACGATGCACCGCGTTTCGTTCAATTCGTTCAAGAACTCTCGTATCTCGGACATCCGCGAGTGTTTCGCGTCGAAAACGTGGTCCCCGTCCGTTTTAGACGCTAGAAACGCGTATGACACTTGATAAGCACGAATACGTTGAGAAATGGCCGAGATACGCCGTGTTACACTTCCGGACGATGAAATCTTGCTAGTTCTCTCGTTTTGCAAGCGAAACGCACGATGCACCGCGTTTCGTTCAATTCGTTCAAGAACTCTCGTATCTCGGACATCCGCGAGTGTTTCGCGTCGAAAACGTGGTCCCCGTCTGTTTTAGACGCTAAAAACGCGTATGACACTTGATTCGCACGAATCCGTTGAGAAATGGTCGAGATACGCCGTGTTACACTTCCGGACGATGAAATCTTGCTAGTTCTCACGTTTTGCAACCGAAACGCACGATGCACCGCGTTTCGTTCAATTGGTTCAAAAACTCTCGTATCTCAGACATACGCGAGTATTTCGCGTCGAAAACGCGGTCCCCGTCCGTTTTAGACGCTACAAACGCGTATGACACTTGATTCGCACGAATCCGTTGAGAAATGGCCGAGATACGCCGTGTTACACTTCCGGACGATGAATACGTTCAATTCGTTCAAGAACTCTCGTATCTCGGACATCCGCGAGTGTTTCGCGTCGAAAACGTGGTCCCCGTCTGTTTTAGACGTTAAAAACGCGTATGACACTTGATTCGCACGAATCCGTTGAGAAATGGCCGAGATACGCCGAGTTGACCTTCCGCACGATGAATTCGTTCAATTCGTTCAAGAACTCTCGTATCTCGGACATCCGCGAGTTTTTCTCGTCGAAGACGTGGTCCCCGTCTGTTTTAGACGCTAAAAACGCGTATGACACTTGATTCGCACGAATCCGTTGAGAAATGGCCGAGATACGCCGTGTTACACTTCCGGACGATGAAATCTTGCTAGTTCTCACGTTTTGCAAGCGAAACTCACGATGCAACGCGTTTCGTTCAATTCGTTCAAGAACTCTCGTATCTCGGACATCCGCGAGTGTTTCGCGTCGAAAACGTGGTCCCCGTCTGTTTTAGACTCTAAAAACGTACATGACACTTGATTCGCACGAATCCGTTGAGAAATGGCCGAGATACGCCGTGTTACACTTCCGGACGATGAATACGTTCAATTCGTTCAAGAGCTCTCGTATCTCGGACATCCGCGAGTGTTTCGCGTCGAAAACGTGGTCGCCGTCTGTTTTAGACGCTACAAACGCGTATGACACTTGATTCGCACGAATCCGTTGAGAAATGGCCGAGATACGCCGTGTTACACTTCCGGACGATGAAATCTTGCTAGGTCTCACGTTTTGCAAGCGAAAGGCACGATGCACCGCGTTTCGTTCAATTCGTTCAAGAACTCTCGTATCTTGGACATCCGCGAGTGTTTCACGTCAAAAACGTTGTCCCCGTCTGTTTTAGACGCTAAAGACGCGTATGACACTTGATTCGCACGAATCCGTTGAGAAATGGCCGAGATACACCGTGTTACACTTCCGGACGATGAATTCGTTCAATTCGTTCAAGAACTCTCGTATCTCGGACATCCGCGAGTGTTTCGCGTCGAAAACATGGTCCCCGTCTGTTTTAGACGCTAAAAACGCGTATGACACTTGATTAGCACGAATCCGTTGAGAAATGGCCAAGATACGCCGTGTTACACTTCCGGACGATGAAATCTTGGTAGTTCTCACGTTTTGCAAGCGAAACGCACGATGCACCGCGTTTCGTTCAATTCGTTCAAGAACTCTCGTATCTCGGACATCCGCGAGTGTTTCGCGTCGAAAATGTGGTCCCCGTCTGTTTTAGACGCTAAAAACGCGTATGACACTTGATTCGCACGAATCCATTGAGAAATGGCCGAGATACGCCGTGTTACACTTGAGAAACGATGAAATCTTGCTAGTTCTCACGTTTTGCAAGCGAAACGCACGATGCACCGCGTTTCGTTCAATTCGTTCAAGAACTCTCGTATCTCGGACATCCGCGAGTGTTTCGCGTCGAAAACGTGGTCCCCGTCTGTTTTAGACGCTAAAAACGCGTATGACACTTGATTCGCACGAATCCGTTGAGAAATGGCCGAGATACGCCGTGTTACACTTCCGGACGATGAATTCGTTCAATTCGTTCAAGAACTTTCGTATCTCGGACATCCGCGAGTGTTTCGCGTCGAAAACGTGGTCCCCGTCTGTTTTAGACGCTAAAAACGCGTATGACCGTTGATTCGCACGAATCCGTTGAGAAATGGCCGAGATACGCCGTGTTACACTTCCGGATGATGAAATCTTGCTAGTTCTCACGTTTTGCAAGCGAAACGCACGATGCACAGCGTTTCGTTCAATTCGTTCAAGAACTCTCGCATCTCGGACATCCGCGAGTGTTTCGCGTCGAAAACGTGGTCCACGTCTGTTTTAGACGCTAAAGACGCGTATGACACTTGATTCGCACGAATCCGTTGAGAAATGGCCGAGATACGCCGTGTTACAGTTCCGGACGATGAATTCGTTCAATTCGTTGAAGAACTTTCGTATCTCGGACATCCGCGAGTGTTTGGCGTCGAAAACGTGGTCCCCGTCTGTTTTAGACGCTATAAACGCGTATGACACTTGATTCGCACGAATCCGTTGAGAAATGGCCGAGATACGCCGTGTTACACTTCCGGACGATGAAATCTTGCTAGTTCTCACGTTTTGCAAGCGAAACGCACGATGCACCGCGTTTCGTTCAATTCGTTCAAGAACTCTCGTATCTCGGACATCCGCGAGTGTTTCGCGTCGAAAACGTGGTCCCCGTCCGTTTTAGACGCTAGAAACGCGTATGACACTTGATAAGCACGAATACGTTGAGAAATGGCCGAGATACGCCGTGTTACACTTCCGGACGATGAAATCTTGCTAGTTCTCTCGTTTTGCAAGCGAAACGCACGATGCACCGCGTTTCGTTCAATTCGTTCAAGAACTCTCGTATCTCGGACATCCGCGAGTGTTTCGCGTCGAAAACGTGGTCCCCGTCTGTTTTAGACGCTAAAAACGCGTATGACACTTGATTCGCACGAATCCGTTGAGAAATGGTCGAGATACGCCGTGTTACACTTCCGGACGATGAAATCTTGCTAGTTCTCACGTTTTGCAACCGAAACGCACGATGCACCGCGTTTCGTTCAATTGGTTCAAAAACTCTCGTATCTCAGACATACGCGAGTATTTCGCGTCGAAAACGCGGTCCCCGTCCGTTTTAGACGCTAAAAGCGCGTATGACACTTGATTCACACGAATCCGTGGAGAAATGGCCGAGATACGCCGTGTTACACTTCCGGACGATGAATTCGTTCAATTCGTTCAAGTACTCTCGTATCTCGGACATCCACGAGTGTTTCGCGTCGAAAACGTCGTCCCCGTCTGTTTTTGACGCTAAAAACGCGCATGACACTTATTCGCACGAATCCGTTTAGAAATGGCCGAGATACGACGTGTTACACTTCCGGACGATGAATTCGTTCAATTCGTTCAAGAACTCTCGTATCTCGGACATCCGCGAGTGTTTCGCGTCGAAAACGTGGTCCCCGTCCGTTTTAGACGCTAAAAACGCGTATGACACTTGATAAGCACGAATACGTTGAGAAATGGCCGAAATACGCCGTGTTACACTTCCGGACGATGAAATCTTGCTACTTCTCACGTTTTGCAAGCAAAACGCATGATGCACCGCGTTTCGTTCAATTCGTTCAACAACTCTCGTATCTCGGACATCCGCGAGTGTTTCGCGTCGAAAACGTGGTCCCCGTCTGTTTTAGACGCTAAAAACGCGTATGACACTTGATTCGCACGAATCCGTTGAGAAATGGCCGAGATACGCCGTGTTACACTTCCGGACGATGAATTCGTTCAATTCGTTCAAGAACTTTCGTATCTCGGACATCCGCGAGTGTATCGCGTCGAAAACGTGGTCCCCGTCTGTTTTAGACGCTACAAACGCGTATGACACTTGATTCGCACGAATCCGTTGAGAAATGGCCGAGATACGCCGTGTTACACTTCCGGACGATGAAATCTTGCTAGTTCTCACGTTTTGCAAGCGAAACTCACGATGCACCGCGTTTCGTTCAATTCGTTCAAGAACTCTCGTATCTCGGACATCCGCGAGTGTTTCGCGTCGAAAACGTGGTCCCCGTCTGTTTTAGACGCTAAAAACGTATATGACACTTGATTCGCACGAATCCGTTGAGAAATGGCCGAGAAACGCCGTGTTACACTTCCGGACGATGAATACGTTCAATTCGTTCAAGAACTCTCGTATCTCGGACATCCGCGAGTGTTTCGCGTCGAAAACGTGGTCACCGTCTGTTTTAGACGCTACAAACGCGTATGACACTTGATTCGCACGAATCCGTTGAGAAATGGTCGAGATACGCCGTGTTACACTTCCGGACGATGAAATCTTGCTAGTTCTCACGATTTGCAAGCGAAACGCACGATGCACCGCGTTTCGTTCAATTCGTTCAAGAACTCTCGTATCTCGGACATCCGCGAGTGTTTCGCGTCGAAAACGTGGTCCCCGTCTGTTTTAGACGCTAAAAACGTGTATGACACTTGATTCGCACGAATCCGTTGAGAAATGGTCGAGAGACGCCGTGTTACACTTCCGGACGATGAAATCTTGCTAGTTCTCACGATTTGCAAGCGAAACGCACGATGCACCGCGTTTCGTTCAATTCGTTCAAGAACTCTCGTATCTCGGACATCCGCGAGTGTTTCGCGTCGAAAACGTGGTCCCCGTCTGTTTTAGACGCTAAAAACGTGTATGACACTTGATTCGCACGAATCCGTTGAGAAATGGCCGAGATTCGCCGTGTTACACTTCCGGACGATGAAATCTTGCTAGGTCTCACGTTTTGCAAGCGAAAGGCACGATGCACCGCGTTTCGTTCAATTCGTTCAAGAACTCTCGTATCTTGGACATCCGCGAGTGTTTCACGTCGAAAACGTTGTCCCCGTCTGTTTTAGACGCTAAAGACGCGTATGACACTTGATTCGCACGAATCCGTTGAGAAATGGCCGAGATACACCGTGTTACACTTCCGGACGATGAATTCGTTCAATTCGTTCAAGAATTCTCGTATCTCGGACATCCGCGAGTGTTTCGCGTCGAAAACATGGTCCCCGTCTGTTTTAGACGCTAAAAACGCGTATGACACTTGATTAGCACGAATCCGTTGAGAAATGGCCAAGATACGCCGTGTTACACTTCCGGACGATGAAATCTTGGTAGTTCTCACGTTTTACAAGCGAAACGCACGATGCACCGCGTTTCGTTCAATTCGTTCAAGAACTCTCGTATCTCGGACATCCGCGAGTGTTTCGCGTCGAAAATGTGGTCCCCGTCTGTTTTAGACGCTAAAAACGCGTATGACACTTGATTCGCACGAATCCGTTGAGAAACGGCCGAGATACACCGTGTTACACTTCCGGACGATGAATTCGTTCAATTCGTTCAAGAACTCTCGTATCTCGGACATCCGCGAGTGTTTCGCGTCGAAAACATGGTCCCCGTCTGTTTTAGACGCTAAAAACGCGTATGACACTTGATTAGCACGAATCCGTTGAGAAATGGCCAAGATACGCCGTGTTACACTTCCGGACGATGAAATCTTGGTAGTTCTCACGTTTTGCAAGCGAAACGCACGATGCACCGCGTTTCGTTCAATTCGTTCAAGAACTCTCGTATCTCGGACATCCGCGAGTGTTTCGCGTCGAAAATGTGGTCCCCGTCTGTTTTAGACGCTAAAAACGCGTATGACACTTGATTCGCACGAATCCATTGAGAAATGGCCGAGATACGCCGTGTTACACTTGAGAAACGATGAAATCTTGCTAGTTCTCACGTTTTGCAAGCGAAACGCACGATGCACCGCGTTTCGTTCAATTCGTTCAAGAACTCTCGTATCTCGGACATCCGCGAGTGTTTCGCGTCGAAAACGTGGTCCCCGTCTGTTTTAGACGCTAAAAACGCGTATGACACTTGATTCGCACGAATCCGTTGAGAAATGGCCGAGATACGCCGTGTTACACTTCCGGACGATGAATTCGTTCAATTCGTTCAAGAACTTTCGTATCTCGGACATCCGCGAGTGTTTCGCGTCGAAAACGTGGTCCCCGTCTGTTTTAGACGCTAAAAACGCGTATGACCGTTGATTCGCACGAATCCGTTGAGAAATGGCCGAGATACGCCGTGTTACACTTCCGGACGATGAAATCTTGGTAGTTCTCACGTTTTGCAAGCGAAACGCACGATGCACCGCGTTTCGTTCAATTGGTTCAAAAACTCCCGTATCTCAGACTTACGCGAGTATTTCGCGTCGAAAACGCGGTCCCCGTCCGTTTTAGACGCTAAAAACGCGTATGACACTTGATTCACACGAATCCGTGGAGAAATGGCCGAGATACGCCGTGTTACACTTCCGGACGATGAATTCGTTCAATTCGTTCAAGTACTCTCGTATCTCGGACATCCACGAGTGTTTCGCGTCGAAAACGTCGTCCCCGTCTGTTTTTGACGCTAAAAACGCGCATGACACTTATTCGCACGAATCCGTTTAGAAATGGCCGAGATACGACGTGTTACACTTCCGGACGATGAATTCGTTCAATTCGTTCAAGAACTCTCGTATCTCGGACATCCGCGAGTGTTTCGCGTCGAAAACGTGGTCCCCGTCCGTTTTAGACGCTAAAAACGCGTATGACACTTGATAAGCACGAATACGTTGAGAAATGGCCGAAATACGCCGTGTTACACTTCCGGACGATGAAATCTTGCTACTTCTCACGTTTTGCAAGCAAAACGCATGATGCACCGCGTTTCGTTCAATTCGTTCAACAACTCTCGTATCTCGGACATCCGCGAGTGTTTCGCGTCGAAAACGTGGTCCCCGTCTGTTTTAGACGCTAAAAACGCGTATGACACTTGATTCGCACGAATCCGTTGAGAAATGGCCGAGATACGCCGTGTTACACTTCCGGACGATGAATTCGTTCAATTCGTTCAAGAACTTTCGTATCTCGGACATCCGCGAGTGTATCGCGTCGAAAACGTGGTCCCCGTCTGTTTTAGACGCTACAAACGCGTATGACACTTGATTCGCACGAATCCGTTGAGAAATGGCCGAGATACGCCGTGTTACACTTCCGGACGATGAAATCTTGCTAGTTCTCACGTTTTGCAAGCGAAACTCACGATGCACCGCGTTTCGTTCAATTCGTTCAAGAACTCTCGTATCTCGGACATCCGCGAGTGTTTCGCGTCGAAAACGTGGTCCCCGTCTGTTTTAGACGCTAAAAACGTATATGACACTTGATTCGCACGAATCCGTTGAGAAATGGCCGAGAAACGCCGTGTTACACTTCCGGACGATGAATACGTTCAATTCGTTCAAGAACTCTCGTATCTCGGACATCCGCGAGTGTTTCGCGTCGAAAACGTGGTCGCCGTCTGTTTTAGACGCTACAAACGCGTATGACACTTGATTCGCACGAATCCGTTGAGAAATGGTCGAGATACGCCGTGTTACACTTCCGGACGATGAAATCTTGCTAGTTCTCACGATTTGCAAGCGAAACGCACGATGCACCGCGTTACGTTCAATTCGTTCAAGAACTCTCGTATCTCGGACATCCGCGAGTGTTTCGCGTCGAAAACGTGGTCCCCGTCTGTTTTAGACGCTAAAAACGTGTATGACACTTGATTCGCACGAATCCGTTGAGAAATGGTCGAGATACGCCGTGTTACACTTCCGGACGATGAAATCTTGCTAGTTCTCACGATTTGCAAGCGAAACGCACGATGCACCGCGTTTCGTTCAATTCGTTCAAGAACTCTCGTATCTCGGATATCCGCGAGTGTTTCGCGTCGAAAACGTGGTCCCCGTCCGTTTTAGACGCTAGAAACGCGTATGACACTTGATAAGCACGAATACGTTGAGAAATGGCCGAGATACGCCGTGTTACACTTCCGGACGATGAAATCTTGCTAGTTCTCTCGTTTTGCAAGCGAAACGCACGATGCACCGCGTTTCGTTCAATTCGTTCAAGAACTCTCGTATCTCGGACATCCGCGAGTGTTTCGCGTCGAAAACGTGGTCCCCGTCTGTTTTAGACGCTAAAAACGCGTATGACACTTGATTCGCACGAATCCGTTGAGAAATGGTCGAGATACGCCGTGTTACACTTCCGGACGATGAAATCTTGCTAGTTCTCACGTTTTGCAACCGAAACGCACGATGCACCGCGTTTCGTTCAATTGGTTCAAAAACTCTCGTATCTCAGACATACGCGAGTATTTCGCGTCGAAAACGCGGTCCCCGTCCGTTTTAGACGCTAAAAACGCGTATGACACTTGATTCACACGAATCCGTGGAGAAATGGCCGAGATACAACGTGTTACACTTCCGGACGATGAATTCGTTCAATTCGTTCAAGAACTCTCGTATCTCGGACATCCGCGAGTGTTTCGCGTCGAAAACGTGGTCCCCGTCCGTTTTAGACGCTAAAAACGCGTATGACACTTGATAAGCACGAATACGTTGAGAAATGGCCGAAATACGCCGTGTTACACTTCCGGACGATGAAATCCTGCTACTTCTCACGTTTTGCAAGCAAAACGCATGATGCACCGCGTTTCGTTCAATTCGTTCAACAACTCTCGTATCTCGGACATCCGCGAGTGTTTCGCGTTGAAAACGTGGTCCCCGTCTGTTTTAGACGCTAAAAACGCGTATGACTGTTGATTCGCACGAATCCGTTGAGAAATGGCCGAGATACGCCGTGTTACACTTCCGGACGATGAATTCGTTCAATTCGTTCAAGAACTTTCGTATCTCGGACATCCGCGAGTGTATCGCGTCGAAAACGTGGTCCCCGTCTGTTTTAGACGCTACAAACGCGTATGACACTTGATTCGCACGAATCCGTTGAGAAATGGCCGAGATACGCCGTGTTACACTTCCGGACGATGAATTCGTTCAATTCGTTCAAGAACTTTCGTATCTCGGACATCCGCGAGTGTATCGCGTCGAAAACGTGGTCCCCGTCTGTTTTAGACGCTACAAACGCGTATGACACTTGATTCGCACGAATCCGTTGAGAAATGGCCGAGATACGCCGTGTTACACTTCCGGACGATGAAATCTTGCTAGTTCTCACGTTTTGCAAGCGAAACTCACGATGCACCGCGTTTCGTTCAATTCGTTCAAGAACTCTCGTATCTCGGACATCCGCGAGTGTTTCGCGTCGAAAACGTGGTCCCCGTCTGTTTTAGACGCTAAAAACGTATATGACACTTGATTCGCACGAATCCGTTGAGAAATGGCCGAGAAACGCCGTGTTACACTTCCGGACGATGAATACGTTCAATTCGTTCAAGAACTCTCGTATCTCGGACATCCGCGAGTGTTTCGCGTCGAAAACGTGGTCGCCGTCTGTTTTAGACGCTACAAACGCGTATGACACTTGATTCGCACGAATCCGTTGAGAAATGGTCGAGATACGCCGTGTTACACTTCCGGACGATGAAATCTTGCTAGTTCTCACGATTTGCAAGCGAAACGCACGATGCACCGCGTTTCGTTCAATTCGTTCAAGAACTCTCGTATCTCGGACATCCGCGAGTGTTTCGCGTCGAAAACGTGGTCCCCGTCTGTTTTAGACGCTAAAAACGTGTATGACACTTGATTCGCACGAATCCGTTGAGAAATGGTCGAGATACGCCGTGTTACACTTCCGGACGATGAAATCTTGCTAGTTCTCACGATTTGCAAGCGAAACGCACGATGCACCGCGTTTCGTTCAATTCGTTCAAGAACTCTCGTATCTCGGACATCCGCGAGTGTTTCGCGTCGAAAACGTGGTCGCCGTCTGTTTTAGACGCTACAAACGCGTATGACACTTGATTCGCACGAATCCGTTGAGAAATGGTCGAGATACGCGGTGTTACACTTCCGGACGATGAAATCTTGCTAGTTTTCACGATTTGCAAGCGAAACGCACGATGCACCGCGTTTCGTTCAATTCGTTCAAGAACTCTCGTATCTCGGACATCCGCGAGTGTTTCGCGTCGAAAACGTGGTCCCCGTCTGTTTTAGACGCTAAAAACGTGTATGACACTTGATTCGCACGAATCCGTTGAGAAATGGCCGAGATACGCCGTGTTACACTTCCGGACGATGAAATCTTGCTAGGTCTCACGTTTTGCAAGCGAAAGGCACGATGCACCGCGTTTCGTTCAATTCGTTTAAGAACTCTCGTATCTTGGACATCCGCGAGTGTTTCACGTCGAAAACGTTGTCCCCGTCTGTTTTAGACGCTAAAGACGCGTATGACACTTGATTCGCACGAATCCGTTGAGAAATGGCCGAGATACACCGTGTTACACTTCCGGACGATGAATTCGTTCAATTCGTTCAAGAATTCTCGTATCTCGGACATCCGCGAGTGTTTCGCGTCGAAAACATGGTCCCCGTCTGTTTTAGACGCTAAAAACGCGTATGACACTTGATTAGCACGAATCCGTTGAGAAATGGCCGAGATACGCCGTGTTACACTTCCGGACGATGAAATCTTGCTAGTTCTCACGTTTTGCAAGCGAAACGCACGATGCACCGCGTTTCGTTCAATTCGTTCAAGAACTCTTGTATCTCGGACATCCGCGAGTGTTTCGCGTCGAAAACGTGATCCCCGTCTGTTATAGACGCTAAAAACGCGTATGACACTTGATTCGCACGAATCCGTAGAGAAATGGCCGAGATACGCCGTGTTACACTTCCGGACGATGAATACGTTCAATTCGGTCAAGAACTCTCGTATCTCGGACATCCGCGGGTGTTTCGCGTCGAAAACGTGGTCCCCGTCTGTTTTAGACTCTAAAAACGTACATGACACTTGATTCGCACGAATCCGTTGAGAAATGGCCGAGATACGCCGTGTTACACTTCCGGACGATGAATACGTTCAATTCGTTCAAGAGCTCTCGTATCTCGGACATCCGCGAGTGTTTCGCGTCGAAAACGTGGTCGCCGTCTGTTTTAGACGCTACAAACGCGTATGACACTTGATTCGCACGAATCCGTTGAGAAATGGCCGAGATACGCCGTGTTACACTTCCGGACGATGAAATCTTGCTAGGTCTCACGTTTTGCAAGCGAAAGGCACGATGCACCGCGTTTCGTTCAATTCGTTCAAGAACTCTCGTATCTTGGACATCCGCGAGTGTTTCACGTCGAAAACGTTGTCCCCGTCTGTTTTAGACGCTAAAGACGCGTATGACACTTGATTCGCACGAATCCGTTGAGAAATGGCCGAGATACACCGTGTTACACTTCCGGACGATGAATTCGTTCAATTCGTTCAAGAACTCTCGTATCTCGGACATCCGCGAGTGTTTCGCGTCGAAAACGTGGTCCCCGTCTGTTTTTGACGCTAAAGACGCGTATGACACTTGATTCGCACGAATCCGTTGAGAAATGGCCGAGATACGCCGTGTTACACTTGAGAAACGATGAAATCTTGCTAGTTCTCACGTTTTGCAAGCGAAACGCACGATGCACCGCGTTTCGTTCAATTCGTTCAAGAACTCTCGTATCTCGGACATCCGCGAGTGTTCCGCGTCGAAAACATGGTCCCCGTCTGTTTTAGACGCTAAAAACGCGTATGACACTTGATTAGCACGAATCCGTTGAGAAATGGCCAAGATACGCCGTGTTACACTTCCGGACGATGAAATCTTGGTAGTTCTCACGTTTTGCAAGCGAAACGCACGATGCACCGCGTTTCGTTCAATTCGTTCAAGAACTCTCGTATCTCGGACATCCGCGAGTGTTTCGCGTCGAAAATGTGGTCCCCGTCTGTTTTAGACGCTAAAAACGCGTATGACACTTGATTCGCACGAATCCATTGAGAAATGGCCGAGATACGCCGTGTTACACTTGAGAAACGTAGAAATCTTGCTAGTTCTGACGTTTTGCAAGCGAAACGCACGATGCACCGCGTTTCGTTCAATTCGTTCAAGAACTCTCGTATCTCGGACATCCGCGAGTGTTTCGCGTCGAAAACGTGGTCCCCGTCTGTTTTAGACGCTAAAAACGCGTATGACACTTGATTCGCACGAATCCGTTGAGAAATGGCCGAGATACGCCGTGTTACACTTCCGGACGATGAATTCGTTCAATTCGTTCAAGAACTTTCGTATCTCGGACATCCGCGAATGTTTCGCGTCGAAAACGTGGTCCCCGTCTGTTTTAGACGCTAAAAACGCGTATGACCGTTGATTCGCACGAATCCGTTGAGAAATGGCC
This sequence comes from Priocnemis perturbator, assembly GCA_963942575.1. Lineage (NCBI taxonomy): Eukaryota > Metazoa > Arthropoda > Insecta > Hymenoptera > Pompilidae > Priocnemis > Priocnemis perturbator. The sequence goes on from CAWWDK010000127.1 coordinate 953,945, forward strand.
GAGATACGCCGTGTTACACTTCCGGACGATGAAATCTTGGTAGTTCTCACGTTTTGCAAGCGAAACGCACGATGCACCGCGTTTCGTTCAATTGGTTCAAAAACTCCCGTATCTCAGACTTACGCGAGTATTTCGCGTCGAAAACGCGGTCCCCGTCCGTTTTAGACGCTAAAAACGCGTATGACACTTGATTCACACGAATCCGTGGAGAAATGGCCGAGATACGCCGTGTTACACTTCCGGACGATGAATTCGTTCAATTCGTTCAAGTACTCTCGTATCTCGGACATCCACGAGTGTTTCGCGTCGAAAACGTCGTCCCCGTCTGTTTTTGACGCTAAAAACGCGCATGACACTTATTCGCACGAATCCGTTTAGAAATGGCCGAGATACGACGTGTTACACTTCCGGACGATGAATTCGTTCAATTCGTTCAAGAACTCTCGTATCTCGGACATCCGCGAGTGTTTCGCGTCGAAAACGTGGTCCCCGTCCGTTTTAGACGCTAAAAACGCGTATGACACTTGATAAGCACGAATACGTTGAGAAATGGCCGAAATACGCCGTGTTACACTTCCGGACGATGAAATCTTGCTACTTCTCACGTTTTGCAAGCAAAACGCATGATGCACCGCGTTTCGTTCAATTCGTTCAACAACTCTCGTATCTCGGACATCCGCGAGTTTTTCGCGTCGAAAACGTGGTCCCCGTCTGTTTTAGACGCTAAAAACGCGTATGACACTTGATTCGCACGAATCCGTTGAGAAATGGCCGAGATACGCCGTGTTACACTTCCGGACGATGAATTCGTTCAATTCGTTCAAGAACTTTCGTATCTCGGACATCCGCGAGTGTATCGCGTCGAAAACGTGGTCCCCGTCTGTTTTAGACGCTACAAACGCGTATGACACTTGATTCGCACGAATCCGTTGAGAAATGGCCGAGATACGCCGTGTTACACTTCCGGACGATGAAATCTTGCTAGTTCTCACGTTTTGCAAGCGAAACTCACGATGCACCGCGTTTCGTTCAATTCGTTCAAGAACTCTCGTATCTCGGACATCCGCGAGTGTTTCGCGTCGAAAACGTGGTCCCCGTCTGTTTTAGACGCTAAAAACGTATATGACACTTGATTCGCACGAATCCGTTGAGAAATGGCCGAGAAACGCCGTGTTACACTTCCGGACGATGAATACGTTCAATTCGTTCAAGAACTCTCGTATCTCGGACATCCGCGAGTTTTTCGCGTCGAAAACGTGGTCGCCGTCTGTTTTAGACGCTACAAACGCGTATGACACTTAATTCGCACGAATCCGTTGAGAAATGGTCGAGATACGCCGTGTTACACTTCCGGACGATGAAATCTTGCTAGTTCTCACGATTTGCAAGCGAAACGCACGATGCACCGCGTTTCGTTCAATTCGTTCAAGAACTCTCGTATCTCGGACATCCGCGAGTGTTTCGCGTCGAAAACGTGGTCCCCGTCTGTTTTAGACGCTAAAAACGTGTATGACACTTGATTCGCACGAATCCGTTGAGAAATGGTCGAGATACGCCGTGTTACACTTCCGGACGATGAAATCTTGCTAGTTCTCACGATTTGCAAGCGAAACGCACGATGCACCGCGTTTCGTTCAATTCGTTCAAGAACTCTCGTATCTCGGATATCCGCGAGTGTTTCGCGTCGAAAACGTGGTCCCCGTCCGTTTTAGACGCTAGAAACGCGTATGACACTTGATAAGCACGAATACGTTGAGAAATGGCCGAGATACGCCGTGTTACACTTCCGGACGATGAATTCTTGCTAGTTCTCTCGTTTTGCAAGCGAAACGCACGATGCACCGCGTTTCGTTCAATTCGTTCAAGAACTCTCGTATCTCGGACATCCGCGAGTGTTTCGCGTCGAAAACGTGGTCCCCGTCTGTTTTAGACGCTAAAAACGCGTATGACACTTGATTCGCACGAATCCGTTGAGAAATGGTCGAGATACGCCGTGTTACACTTCCGGACGATGAAATCTTGCTAGTTCTCACGTTTTGCAACCGAAACGCACGATGCACCGCGTTTCGTTCAATTGGTTCAAAAACTCTCGTATCTCAGACATACGCGAGTATTTCGCGTCGAAAACGCGGTCCCCGTCCGTTTTAGACGCTAAAAACGCGTATGACACTTGATTCACACGAATCCGTGGAGAAATGGCCGAGATACGCCGTGTTACACTTCCGGACGATGAATTCGTTCAATTCGTTCAAGAACTCTCGTATCTCGGACATCCGCGAGTGTTTCGCGTCGAAAACGTGGTCCCCGTCCGTTTTAGACGCTAAAAACGCGTATGACACTTGATAAGCACGAATACGTTGAGAAATGGCCGAAATACGCCGTGTTACACTTCCGGACGATGAAATCCTGCTACTTCTCATGTTTTGCAAGCAAAACGCATGATGCACTGCGTTTCGTTCAATTCGTTCAACAACTCTCGTATCTCGGACATCCGCGAGTGTTTCGCGTTGAAAACGTGGTCCCCGTCTGTTTTAGACGCTAAAAACGCGTATGACTGTTGATTCGCACGAATCCGTTGAGAAATGGCCGAGATACGCCGTGTTACACTTCCGGACGATGAATTCGTTCAATTCGTTCAAGAACTTTCGTATCTCGGACATCCGCGAGTGTATCGCGTCGAAAACGTGGTCCCCGTCTGTTTTAGACGCTACAAACGCGTATGACACTTGATTCGCACGAATCCGTTGAGAAATGGCCGAGATACGCCGTGTTACACTTCCGGACGATGAATTCGTTCAATTCGTTCAAGAACTTTCGTATCTCGGACATCCGCGAGTGTATCGCGTCGAAAACGTGGTCCCCGTCTGTTTTAGACGCTACAAACGCGTATGACACTTGATTCGCACGAATCCGTTGAGAAATGGCCGAGATACGCCGTGTTACACTTCCGGACGATGAAATCTTGCTAGTTCTCACGTTTTGCAAGCGAAACTCACGATGCACCGCGTTTCGTTCAATTCGTTCAAGAACTCTCGTATCTCGGACATCCGCGAGTGTTTCGCGTCGAAAACGTGGTCCCCGTCTGTTTTAGACGCTAAAAACGTATATGACACTTGATTCGCACGAATCCGTTGAGAAATGGCCGAGAAACGCCGTGTTACACTTCCGGACGATGAATACGTTCAATTCGTTCAAGAACTCTCGTATCTCGGACATCCGCGAGTGTTTCGCGTCGAAAACGTGGTCGCCGTCTGTTTTAGACGCTACAAACGCGTATGACACTTGATTCGCACGAATCCGTTGAGAAATGGTCGAGATACGCCGTGTTACACTTCCGGACGATGAAATCTTGCTAGTTCTCACGATTTGCAAGCGAAACGCACGATGCACCGCGTTTCGTTCAATTCGTTCAAGAACTCTCGTATCTCGGACATCCGCGAGTGTTTCGCGTCGAAAACGTGGTCCCCGTCTGTTTTAGACGCTAAAAACGTGTATGACACTTGATTCGCACGAATCCGTTGAGAAATGGTCGAGATACGCCGTGTTACACTTCCGGACGATGAAATCTTGCTAGTTCTCACGATTTGCAAGCGAAACGCACGATGCACCGCGTTTCGTTCAATTCGTTCAAGAACTCTCGTATCTCGGACATCCGCGAGTGTTTCGCGTCGAAAACGTGGTCGCCGTCTGTTTTAGACGCTACAAACGCGTATGACACTTGATTCGCACGAATCCGTTGAGAAATGGTCGAGATACGCGGTGTTACACTTCCGGACGATGAAATCTTGCTAGTTATCACGATTTGCAAGCGAAACGCACGATGCACCGCGTTTCGTTCAATTCGTTCAAGAACTCTCGTATCTCGGACATCCGCGAGTGTTTCGCGTCGAAAACGTGGTCCCCGTCTGTTTTAGACGCTAAAAACGTGTATGACACTTGATTCGCACGAATCCGTTGAGAAATGGCCGAGATACGCCGTGTTACACTTCCGGACGATGAAATCTTGCTAGGTCTCACGTTTTGCAAGCGAAAGGCACGATGCACCGCGTTTCGTTCAATTCGTTTAAGAACTCTCGTATCTTGGACATCCGCGAGTGTTTCACGTCGAAAACGTTGTCCCCGTCTGTTTTAGACGCTAAAGACGCGTATGACACTTGATTCGCACGAATCCGTTGAGAAATGGCCGAGATACACCGTGTTACACTTCCGGACGATGAATTCGTTCAATTCGTTCAAGAATTCTCGTATCTCGGACATCCGCGAGTGTTTCGCGTCGAAAACATGGTCCCCGTCTGTTTTAGACGCTAAAAACGCGTATGACACTTGATTAGCACGAATCCGTTGAGAAATGGCCGAGATACGCCGTGTTACACTTCCGGACGATGAAATCTTGCTAGTTCTCACGTTTTGCAAGCGAAACGCACGATGCACCGCGTTTCGTTCAATTCGTTCAAGAACTCTTGTATCTCGGACATCCGCGAGTGTTTCGCGTCGAAAACGTGATCCCCGTCTGTTATAGACGCTAAAAACGCGTATGACACTTGATTCGCACGAATCCGTAGAGAAATGGCCGAGATACGCCGTGTTACACTTCCGGACGATGAATACGTTCAATTCGGTCAAGAACTCTCGTATCTCGGACATCCGCGGGTGTTTCGCGTCGAAAACGTGGTCCCCGTCTGTTTTAGACTCTAAAAACGTACATGACACTTGATTCGCACGAATCCGTTGAGAAATGGCCGAGATACGCCGTGTTACACTTCCGGACGATGAATACGTTCAATTCGTTCAAGAGCTCTCGTATCTCGGACATCCGCGAGTGTTTCGCGTCGAAAACGTGGTCGCCGTCTGTTTTAGACGCTACAAACGCGTATGACACTTGATTCGCACGAATCCGTTGAGAAATGGCCGAGATACGCCGTGTTACACTTCCGGACGATGAAATCTTGCTAGGTCTCACGTTTTGCAAGCGAAAGGCACGATGCACCGCGTTTCGTTCAATTCGTTCAAGAACTCTCGTATCTTGGACATCCGCGAGTGTTTCACGTCGAAAACGTTGTCCCCGTCTGTTTTAGACGCTAAAGACGCGTATGACACTTGATTCGCACGAATCCGTTGAGAAATGGCCGAGATACACCGTGTTACACTTCCGGACGATGAATTCGTTCAATTCGTTCAAGAACTCTCGTATCTCGGACATCCGCGAGTGTTTCGCGTCGAAAACGTGGTCCCCGTCTGTTTTTGACGCTAAAGACGCGTATGACACTTGATTCGCACGAATCCGTTGAGAAATGGCCGAGATACGCCGTGTTACACTTGAGAAACGATGAAATCTTGCTAGTTCTCACGTTTTGCAAGCGAAACGCACGATGCACCGCGTTTCGTTCAATTCGTTCAAGAACTCTCGTATCTCGGACATCCGCGAGTGTTCCGCGTCGAAAACATGGTCCCCGTCTGTTTTAGACGCTAAAAACGCGTATGACACTTGATTAGCACGAATCCGTTGAGAAATGGCCAAGATACGCCGTGTTACACTTCCGGACGATGAAATCTTGGTAGTTCTCACGTTTTGCAAGCGAAACGCACGATGCACCGCGTTTCGTTCAATTCGTTCAAGAACTCTCGTATCTCGGACATCCGCGAGTGTTTCGCGTCGAAAATGTGGTCCCCGTCTGTTTTAGACGCTAAAAACGCGTATGACACTTGATTCGCACGAATCCATTGAGAAATGGCCGAGATACGCCGTGTTACACTTGAGAAACGTAGAAATCTTGCTAGTTCTCACGTTTTGCAAGCGAAACGCACGATGCACCGCGTTTCGTTCAATTCGTTCAAGAACTCTCGTATCTCGGACATCCGCGAGTGTTTCGCGTCGAAAACGTGGTCCCCGTCTGTTTTAGACGCTAAAAACGCGTATGACACTTGATTCGCACGAATCCGTTGAGAAATGGCCGAGATACGCCGTGTTACACTTCCGGACGATGAATTCGTTCAATTCGTTCAAGAACTTTCGTATCTCGGACATCCGCGAATGTTTCGCGTCGAAAACGTGGTCCCCGTCTGTTTTAGACGCTAAAAACGCGTATGACCGTTGATTCGCACGAATCCGTTGAGAAATGGCCGAGATACGCCGTGTTACACTTGAGAAACGATGAAATCTTGCTAGTTCTCACGTTTTGCAAGCGAAACGCACGATGCACCGCGTTTCGTTCAATTCGTTCAAGAACTCTCGTATCTCGGACATCCGCGAGTGTTCCGCGTCGAAAACATGGTCCCCGTCTGTTTTAGACGCTAAAAACGCGTATGACACTTGATTAGCACGAATCCGTTGAGAAATGGCCAAGATACGCCGTGTTACACTTCCGGACGATGAAATCTTGGTAGTTCTCACGTTTTGCAAGCGAAACGCACGATGCACCGCGTTTCGTTCAATTCGTTCAAGAACTCTCGTATCTCGGACATCCGCGAGTGTTTCGCGTCGAAAATGTGGTCCCCGTCTGTTTTAGAAGCTAAAAACGCGTATGACACTTGATTCGCACGAATCCATTGAGAAATGGCCGAGATACGCCGTGTTACACTTGAGAAACGTAGAAATCTTGCTAGTTCTCACGTTTTGCAAGCAAAACGCATGATGCACCGCGTTTCGTTCAATTGGTTCAAAAACTCCCGTATCTCAGACTTACGCGAGTATTTCGCGTCGAAAACGCGGTCCCCGTCCGTTTTAGACGCTAAAAACGCGTATGACACTTGATTCACACGAATCCGTGGAGAAATGGCCGAGATACGCCGTGTTACACTTCCGGACGATGAATTCGTTCAATTCGTTCAAGTACTCTCGTATCTCGGACATCCACGAGTGTTTCGCGTCGAAAACGTCGTCCCCGTCTGTTTTTGACGCTAAAAACGCGCATGACACTTATTCGCACGAATCCGTTTAGAAATGGCCGAGATACGACGTGTTACACTTCCGGACGATGAATTCGTTCAATTCGTTCAAGAACTCTCGTATCTCGGACATCCGCGAGTGTTTCGCGTCGAAAACGTGGTCCCCGTCTGTTTTAGACGCTAAAAACGTGTATGACACTTGATTCGCACGAATCCGTTGAGAAATGGTCGAGATACGCCGTGTTACACTTCCGGACGATGAAATCTTGCTAGTTCTCACGATTTGCAAGCGAAACGCACGATGCACCGCGTTTCGTTCAATTCGTTCAAGAACTCTCGTATCTCGGATATCCGCGAGTGTTTCGCGTCGAAAACGTGGTCCCCGTCCGTTTTAGACGCTAGAAACGCGTATGACACTTGATAAGCACGAATACGTTGAGAAATGGCCGAGATACGCCGTGTTACACTTCCGGACGATGAAATCTTGCTAGTTCTCTCGTTTTGCAAGCGAAACGCACGATGCACCGCGTTTCGTTCAATTCGTTCAAGAACTCTCGTATCTCGGACATCCGCGAGTGTTTCGCGTCGAAAACGTGGTCCCCGTCTGTTTTAGACGCTAAAAACGCGTATGACACTTGATTCGCACGAATCCGTTGAGAAATGGTCGAGATACGCCGTGTTACACTTCCGGACGATGAAATCTTGCTAGTTCTCACGTTTTGCAACCGAAACGCACGATGCACCGCGTTTCGTTCAATTGGTTCAAAAACTCTCGTATCTCAGACATACGCGAGTATTTCGCGTCGAAAACGCGGTCCCCGTCCGTTTTAGACGCTAAAAACGCGTATGACACTTGATTCACACGAATCCGTGGAGAAATGGCCGAGATACGCCGTGTTACACTTCCGGACGATGAATTCGTTCAATTCGTTCAAGAACTCTCGTATCTCGGACATCCGCGAGTGTTTCGCGTCGAAAACGTGGTCCCCGTCCGTTTTAGACGCTAAAAACGCGTATGACACTTGATAAGCACGAATACGTTGAGAAATGGCCGAAATACGCCGTGTTACACTTCCGGACGATGAAATCCTGCTACTTCTCACGTTTTGCAAGCAAAACGCATGATGCACTGCGTTTCGTTCAATTCGTTCAACAACTCTCGTATCTCGGACATCCGCGAGTGTTTCGCGTTGAAAACGTGGTCCCCGTCTGTTTTAGACGCTAAAAACGCGTATGACTGTTGATTCGCACGAATCCGTTGAGAAATGGCCGAGATACGCCGTGTTACACTTCCGGACGATGAATTCGTTCAATTCGTTCAAGAACTTTCGTATCTCGGACATCCGCGAGTGTATCGCGTCGAAAACGTGGTCCCCGTCTGTTTTAGACGCTACAAACGCGTATGACACTTGATTCGCACGAATCCGTTGAGAAATGGCCGAGATACGCCGTGTTACACTTCCGGACGATGAATTCGTTCAATTCGTTCAAGAACTTTCGTATCTCGGACATCCGCGAGTGTATCGCGTCGAAAACGCGGTCCCCGTCTGTTTTAGACGCTACAAACGCGTATGACACTTGATTCGCACGAATCCGTTGAGAAATGGCCGAGATACGCCGTGTTACACTTCCGGACGATGAAATCTTGCTAGTTCTGACGTTTTGCAAGCGAAACTCACGATGCACCGCGTTTCGTTCAATTCGTTCAAGAACTCTCGTATCTCGGACATCCGCGAGTGTTTCGCGTCGAAAACGTGGTCCCCGTCTGTTTTAGACGCTAAAAACGTATATGACACTTGATTCGCACGAATCCGTTGAGAAATGGCCGAGAAACGCCGTGTTACACTTCCGGACGATGAATACGTTCAATTCGTTCAAGAACTCTCGTATCTCGGACATCCGCGAGTGTTTCGCGTCGAAAACGTGGTCGCCGTCTGTTTTAGACGCTACAAACGCGTATGACACTTGATTCGCACGAATCCGTTGAGAAATGGTCGAGATACGCCGTGTTACACTTCCGGACGATGAAATCTTGCTAGTTCTCACGATTTGCAAGCGAAACGCACGATGCACCGCGTTTCGTTCGATTCGTTCAAGAACTCTCGTATCTCGGACATCCGCGAGTGTTTCGCGTCGAAAACGTGGTCCCCGTCTGTTTTAGACGCTAAAAACGTGTATGACACTTGATTCGCACGAATCCGTTGAGAAATGGTCGAGATACGCCGTGTTACACTTCCGGACGATGAAATCTTGCTAGTTCTCACGATTTGCAAGCGAAACGCACGATGCACCGCGTTTCGTTCAATTCGTTCAAGAACTCTCGTATCTCGGACATCCGCGAGTGTTTCGCGTCGAAAACGTGGTCGCCGTCTGTTTTAGACGCTACAAACGCGTATGACACTTGATTCGCACGAATCCGTTGAGAAATGGTCGAGATACGCCGTGTTACACTTCCGGACGATGAAATCTTGCTAGTTCTCACGATTTGCAAGCGAAACGCACGATGCACCGCGTTTCGTTCAATTCGTTCAAGAACTCTCGTATCTCGGACATCCGCGAGTGTTTCGCGTCGAAAACGTGGTCCCCGTCTGTTTTAGACGCTAAAAACGTGTATGACACTTGATTCGCACGAATCCGTTGAGAAATGGCCGAGATACGCCGTGTTACACTTCCGGACGATGAAATCTTGCTAGGTCTCACGTTTTGCAAGCGAAAGGCACGATGCACCGCGTTTCGTTCAATTCGTTTAAGAACTCTCGTATCTTGGACATCCGCGAGTGTTTCACGTCGAAAACGTTGTCCCCGTCTGTTTTAGACGCTAAAGACGCGTATGACACTTGATTCGCACGAATCCGTTGAGAAATGGCCGAGATACACCGTGTTACACTTCCGGACGATGAATTCGTTCAATTCGTTCAAGAATTCTCGTATCTCGGACATCCGCGAGTGTTTCGCGTCGAAAACATGGTCCCCGTCTGTTTTAGACGCTAAAAACGCGTATGACACTTGATTAGCACGAATCCGTTGAGAAATGGCCGAGATACGCCGTGTTACACTTCCGGACGATGAAATCTTGCTAGTTCTCACGTTTTGCAAGCGAAACGCACGATGCACCGCGTTTCGTTCAATTCGTTCAAGAACTCTTGTATCTCGGACATCCGCGAGTGTTTCGCGTCGAAAACGTGGTCCCCGTCTGTTTTAGACTCTAAAAACGTACATGACACTTGATTCGCACGAATCCGTTGAGAAATGGCCGAGATACGCCGTGTTACACTTCCGGACGATGAATACGTTCAATTCGTTCAAGAGCTCTCGTATCTCGGACATCCGCGAGTGTTTCGCGTCGAAAACGTGGTCGCCGTCTGTTTTAGACGCTACAAACGCGTATGACACTTGATTCGCACGAATCCGTTGAGAAATGGCCGAGATACGCCGTGTTACACTTCCGGACGATGAAATCTTGCTAGGTCTCACGTTTTGCAAGCGAAAGGCACGATGCACCGCGTTTCGTTCAATTCGTTCAAGAACTCTCGTATCTTGGACATCCGCGAGTGTTTCACGTCGAAAACGTTGTCCCCGTCTGTTTTAGACGCTAAAGACGCGTATGACACTTGATTCGCACGAATCCGTTGAGAAATGGCCGAGATACACCGTGTTACACTTCCGGACGATGAATTCGTTCAATTCGTTCAAGAACTCTCGTATCTCGGACATCCGCGAGTGTTTCGCGTCGAAAACGTGGTCCCCGTCTGTTTTTGACGCTAAAGACGCGTATGACACTTGATTCGCACGAATCCGTTGAGAAATGGCCGAGATACGCCGTGTTACACTTGAGAAACGATGAAATCTTGCTAGTTCTCACGTTTTGCAAGCGAAACGCACGATGCACCGCGTTTCGATCAATTCGTTCAAGAACTCTCGTATCTCGGACATCCGCGAGTGTTTCACGTCGAAAACGTTGTCCCCGTCTGTTTTAGACGCTAAAGACGCGTATGACACTTGATTCGCACGAATCCGTTGAGAAATGGCCGAGATACACCGTGTTACACTTCCGGACGATGAATTCGTTCAATTCGTTCAAGAATTCTCGTATCTCGGACATCCGCGAGTGTTTCGCGTCGAAAACATGGTCCCCGTCTGTTTTAGACGCTAAAAACGCGTATGACACTTGATTAGCACGAATCCGTTGAGAAATGGCCAAGATACGCCGTGTTACACTTCCGGACGATGAAATCTTGGTAGTTCTCACGTTTTACAAGCGAAACGCACGATGCACCGCGTTTCGTTCAATTCGTTCAAGAACTCTCGTATCTCGGACATCCGCGAGTGTTTCGCGTCGAAAATGTGGTCCCCGTCTGTTTTAGACGCTAAAAACGCGTATGACACTTGATTCGCACGAATCCGTAGAGAAATGGCCGAGATACGCCGTGTTACACTTCCGGACGATGAAATCTTGCTAGTTCTCACGTTTTGCAAGCGAAACGCACGATGCACCGCGTTTCGTTCAATTCGTTCAAGAACTCTCGTATCTCGGACATCCGCGAGTGTTTCGCGTCGAAAACGTGATCCCGTCTGTTATAGACGCTAAAAACGCGTATGACACTTGATTCGCACGAATCCGTAGAGAAATGGCCGAGATACGCCGTGTTACACTTCCGGACGATGAATACGTTCAATTCGTTCAAGAACTCTCGTATCTCGGACATCCGCGGGTGTTTCGCGTCGAAAACGTGGTCCCCGTCTGTTTTAGACGCTAAAAACTCGTATGACACTTGATTCGCACGAATCCGTTGAGAAATCGCCGAGATACGCCGTGTTACACTTCCGGACGATGAAATCTTGCTAGTTCTCTCGTTTGCAAGCGAAACGCACGATGCACCGCGTTTCGTTCAATTCGTTCAAGAACTCTCGTATCTCGGACATCCGCGAGTGTTTCGCGTCGAAAACATGGTCCCCGTCTGTTTTAGACGCTAAAAACGCGTATGACACTTGATTAGCACGAATCCGTTGAGAAATGCGCCAAGATACGCCGTGTTACACTTCCGGACGATGAAATCTTGGTAGTTCTCACGTTTTGCAAGCGAAACGCACGATGCACCGCGTTTCGTTCAATTCGTTCAAGAACTCTCGTATCTCGGACATCCGCGAGTGTTTCGCGTCGAAAATGTGGTCCCCGTCTGTTTTAGACGCTAAAAACGCGTATGACACATTGATTCGCACGAATCCATTGAGAAATGGCCGAGATACGCCGTGTTACACTTGAGAAACGATGAAATCTTGCTAGTTCTCACGTTTTGCAAGCGAAACGCACGATGCACCGCGTTTCGTTCAATTCGTTCAAGAACTCTCGTATCTCGGACATCCGCGAGTGTTTCGCGTCGAAAACGTGGTCCCCGTCTGTTTTAGACGCTAAAAACGCGTATGACACTTGATTCGCACGAATCCGTTGAGAAATGGCCGAGATACGCCGTGTTACACTTCCGGACGATGAATTCGTTCAATTCGTTCAAGAACTTTCGTATCTCGGACATCCGCGAATGTTTCGCGTCGAAAACGTGGTCCCCGTCTGTTTTAGACGCTAAAAACGCGTATGACCGTTGATTCGCACGAATCCGTTGAGAAATGGCCGAGATACGCCGTGTTACACTTCCGGACGATGAAATCTTGGTAGTTCTCACGTTTTGCAAGCGAAACGCACGATGCACCGCGTTTCGTTCAATTGGTTTCAAAAACTCCCGTATCTCAGACTTACGCGAGTATTTCGCGTCGAAAACGCGGTCCCCGTCCGTTTTAGACGCTAAAACGCGTATGACACTTGATTCACACCGAATCCGTGGAGAAATGGCCGAGATCCGCCGTGTTACACTTCCGGACGATGAATTCGTTCAATTCGTTCAAGTACTCTCGTATCTCGGACATCCACGAGTGTTTCGCGTCGAAAACGTCGTCCCCGTCTGTTTTTGACGCTAAAAACGCGCATGACACTTATTCGCACGAATCCGTTTAGAAATGGCCGAGATACGACGTGTTACACTTCGGACGATGAATTCGTTCAATTCGTTCAAGAACTCTCGTATCTCGGACATCCGCGAGTGTTTCGCGTCGAAAACGTGGTCCCCGTCCGTTTTAAACCGCTAAAAACGCGTATGACACTTGATAAGCACGAATACGTTGAGAAATGGGCCGAAATACGCCGTGTTACACTTCCGGACGATGAAATCTTGCTACTTCTCACGTTTTGCAAGCAAAACGCATGATGCACCGCGTTTCGTTCAATTCGTTCAACAACTCTCGTATCTCGGACATCCGCGAGTTTTTCGCGTCGAAAACGTGGTCCCCGTCTGTTTTAGACGCTAAAAACGCGTATGACACTTGATTCGCACGAATCCGTTGAGAAATGGCCGAGATACGCCGTGTTACACTTCCGGACGATGAATTCGTTCAATTCGTTCAAGAACTTTCGTATCTCGGACATCGCGAGTGTATCGCGTCGAAAACGTGGTCCCCGTCTGTTTTAGACGCTACAAACGCGTATGACACTTGATTCGCACGAATCCGTTGAGAAATGGCCGAGATACGCCGTGTTACACTTCGGACGATGAAATCTTGCTAGTTCTCACGTTTTGCAAGCGAATCTCACGATGCACCGCGTTTCGTTCAATTCGTTCAAGAACTCTCGTATCTCGGACATCCGCGAGTGTTTCGCGTCGAAAACGTGGTCCCCGTCTGTTTTAGACGCTAAAAACGTATATGACACTTGATTCGCACGAATCCGTTGAGAAATGGCCGAGAAACGCCGTGTTACACTTCCGGACGATGAATACGTTCAATTCGTTCAAGAACTCTCGTATCTCGGACATCCGCGAGTGTTTCGCGTCGAAAACGTGGTCGCCGTCTGTTTTAGACGCTACAAACGCGTATGACACTTGATTCGCACGAATCCGTTGAGAAATGGTCGAGATACGCCGTGTTACACTTCCGGACGATGAAATCTTGCTAGTTCTCACGATTTGCAAGCGAAACGCACGATGCACCGCGTTTCGTTCAATTCGTTCAAGAACTCTCGTATCTCGGATATCCGCGAGTGTTTCGCGTCGAAAACGTGGTCCCCGTCCGTTTTAGACGCTAGAAACGCGTATGACACTTGATAAGCACGAATACGTTGAGAAATGGCCGTGATACGCCGTGTTACACTTCCGGACGATGAAATCTTGCTAGTTCTCACGTTTTGCAACCGAAACGCACGATGCACCGCGTTTCGTTCAATTGGTTCAAAAACTCTCGTATCTCAGACATACGCGAGTATTTCGCGTCGAAAACGCGGTCCCCGTCCGTTTTAGACGCTAAAAACGCGTATGACACTTGATTCACACGAATCCGTGGAGAAATGGCCGAGATACGCCGTGTTACACTTCCGGACGATGAATTCGTTCAATTCGTTCAAGAACTCTCGTATCTCGGACATCCGCGAGTGTTTCGCGTCGAAAACGTGGTCCCCGTCCGTTTTAGACGCTAAAAACGCGTATGACACTTGATAAGCACGAATACGTTGAGAAATGGCCGAAATACGCCGTGTTACACTTCCGGACGATGAAATCCTGCTACTTCTCACGTTTTGCAAGCAAAACGCATGATGCACCGCGTTTCGTTCAATTCGTTCAACAACTCTCGTATCTCGGACATCCGCGAGTGTTTCGCGTTGAAAACGTGGTCCCCGTCTGTTTTAGACGCTAAAAACGCGTATGACTGTTGATTCGCACGAATCCGTTGAGAAATGGCCGAGATACGCCGTGTTACACTTCCGGACGATGAATTCGTTCAATTCGTTCAAGAACTTTCGTATCTCGGACATCCGCGAGTGTATCGCGTCGAAAACGTGGTCCCCGTCTGTTTTAGACGCTACAAACGCGTATGACACTTGATTCGCACGAATCCGTTGAGAAATGGCCGAGATACGCCGTGTTACACTTCCGGACGATGAATTCGTTCAATTCGTTCAAGAACTTTCGTATCTCGGACATCCGCGAGTGTATCGCGTCGAAAACGTGGTCCCCGTCTGTTTTAGACGCTACAAACGCGTATGACACTTGATTCGCACGAATCCGTTGAGAAATGGCCGAGATACGCCGTGTTACACTTCCGGACGATGAAATCTTGCTAGTTCTCACGTTTTGCAAGCGAAACTCACGATGCACCGCGTTTCGTTCAATTCGTTCAAGAACTCTCGTATCTCGGACATCCGCGAGTGTTTCGCGTCGAAAACGTGGTCCCCGTCTGTTTTAGACGCTAAAAACGTATATGACACTTGATTCGCACGAATCCGTTGAGAAATGGCCGAGAAACGCCGTGTTACACTTCCGGACGATGAATACGTTCAATTCGTTCAAGAACTCTCGTATCTCGGACATCCGCGAGTGTTTCGCGTCGAAAACGTGGTCGCCGTCTGTTTTAGACGCTACAAACGCGTATGACACTTGATTCGCACGAATCCGTTGAGAAATGGTCGAGATACGCCGTGTTACACTTCCGGACGATGAAATCTTGCTAGTTCTCACGATTTGCAAGCGAAACGCACGATGCACCGCGTTTCGTTCAATTCGTTCAAGAACTCTCGTATCTCGGACATCCGCGAGTGTTTCGCGTCGAAAACGTGGTCCCCGTCTGTTTTAGACGCTAAAAACGTGTATGACACTTGATTCGCACGAATCCGTTGAGAAATGGTCGAGATACGCCGTGTTACACTTCCGGACGATGAAATCTTGCTAGTTCTCACGATTTGCAAGCGAAACGCACGATGCACCGCGTTTCGTTCAATTCGTTCAAGAACTCTCGTATCTCGGACATCCGCGAGTGTTTCGCGTCGACAACGTGGTCGCCGTCTGTTTTAGACGCTACAAACGCGTATGACACTTGATTCGCACGAATCCGTTGAGAAATGGTCGAGATACGCCGTGTTACACTTCCGGACGATGAAATCTTGCTAGTTCTCACGATTTGCAAGCGAAACGCACGATGCACCGCGTTTCGTTCAATTCGTTCAAGAACTCTCGTATCTCGGACATCCGCGAGTGTTTCGCGTCGAAAACATGGTCCCCGTCTGTTTTAGACGCTAAAAACGCGTATGACACTTGATTAGCACGAATCCGTTGAGAAATGGCCGAGATACGCCGTGTTACACTTCCGGACGATGAAATCTTGCTAGTTCTCACGTTTTGCAAGCGAAACGCACGATGCACCGCGTTTCGTTCAATTCGTTCAAGAACTCTTGTATCTCGGACATCCGCGAGTGTTTCGCGTCGAAAACGTGATCCCCGTCTGTTATAGACGCTAAAAACGCGTATGACACTTGATTCGCACGAATCCGTAGAGAAATGGCCGAGATACGCCGTGTTACACTTCCGGACGATGAATACGTTCAATTCGGTCAAGAACTCTCGTATCTCGGACATCCGCGGGTGTTTCGCGTCGAAAACGTGGTCCCCGTCTGTTTTAGACTCTAAAAACGTACATGACACTTGATTCGCACGAATCCGTTGAGAAATGGCCGAGATACGCCGTGTTACACTTCAGGACGATGAATACGTTCAATTCGTTCAAGAGCTCTCGTATCTCGGACATCCGCGAGTGTTTCGCGTCGAAAACGTGGTCGCCGTCTGTTTTAGACGCTACAAACGCGTATGACACTTGATTCGCACGAATCCGTTGAGAAATGGCCGAGATACGCCGTGTTACACTTCCGGACGATGAAATCTTGCTAGGTCTCACGTTTTGCAAGCGAAAGGCACGATGCACCGCGTTTCGTTCAATTCGTTCAAGAACTCTCGTATCTTGGACATCCGCGAGTGTTTCACGTCGAAAACGTTGTCCCCGTCTGTTTTAGACGCTAAAGACGCGTATGACACTTGATTCGCACGAATCCGTTGAGAAATGGCCGAGATACACCGTGTTACACTTCCGGACGATGAATTCGTTCAATTCGTTCAAGAACTCTCGTATCTCGGACATCCGCGAGTGTTTCGCGTCGAAAACGTGGTCCCCGTCTGTTTTTGACGCTAAAGACGCGTATGACACTTGATTCGCACGAATCCGTTGAGAAATGGCCGAGATACGCCGTGTTACACTTGAGAAACGATGAAATCTTGCTAGTTCTCACGTTTTGCAAGCGAAACGCACGATGCACCGCGTTTCGTTCAATTCGTTCAAGAACTCTCGTATCTCGGACATCCGCGAGTGTTTCACGTCGAAAACGTTGTCCCCGTCTGTTTTAGACGCTAAAGACGCGTATGACACTTGATTCGCACGAATCCGTTGAGAAATGGCCGAGATACACCGTGTTACACTTCCGGACGATGAATTCGTTCAATTCGTTCAAGAATTCTCGTATCTCGGACATCCGCGAGTGTTTCGCGTCGAAAACGTGATCCCCGTCTGTTATAGACGCTAAAAACGCGTATGACACTTGATTCGCACGAATCCGTAGAGAAATGGCCGAGATACGCCGTGTTACACTTCCGGACGATGAATACGTTCAATTCGTTCAAGAACTCTCGTATCTCGGACATCCGCGGGTGTTTCGCGTCGAAAACGTGGTCCCCGTCTGTTTTAGACGCTAAAAACGCGTATGACACTTGATTCGCACGAATCCGTTGAGAAATCGCCGAGATACGCCGTGTTACACTTCCGGACGATGAAATCTTGCTAGTTCTCTCGTTTTGCAAGCGAAACGCACGATGCACCGCGTTTCGTTCAATTCGTTCAAGAACTCTCGTATCTCGGACATCCGCGAGTGTTTCGCGTCGAAAACGTGGTCGCCGTCTGTTTTAGACGCTACAAACGCGTATGACACTTGATTCGCACGAATCCGTTGAGAAATGGTCGAGATACGCCGTGTTACACTTCCGGACGATGAAATCTTGCTAGTTCTCACGATTTGCAAGCGAAACGCACGATGCACCGCGTTTCGTTCAATTCGTTCAAGAACTCTCGTATCTCGGACATCCGCGAGTGTTTCGCGTCGAAAACGTGGTCCCCGTCTGTTTTAGACGCTAAAAACGTGTATGACACTTGATTCGCACGAATCCGTTGAGAAATGGCCGAGATACGCCGTGTTACACTTCCGGACGATGAAATCTTGCTAGGTCTCACGTTTTGCAAGCGAAAGGCACGATGCACCGCGTTTCGTTCAATTCGTTCAAGAACTCTCGTATCTTGGACATCCGCGAGTGTTTCACGTCGAAAACGTTGTCCCCGTCTGTTTTAGACGCTAAAGACGCGTATGACACTTGATTCGCACGAATCCGTTGAGAAATGGCCGAGATACACCGTGTTACACTTCCGGACGATGAATTCGTTCAATTCGTTCAAGAATTCTCGTATCTCGGACATCCGCGAGTGTTTCGCGTCGAAAACATGGTCCCCGTCTGTTTTAGACGCTAAAAACGCGTATGACACTTGATTCGCACGAATCCGTTGAGAAATGGCCGAGATACGCGGTGTTACACTTCCGGACGATGAAATCTTGCTAGTTCTCACGATTTGCAAGCGAAACGCACGATGCACCGCGTTTCGTTCAATTCGTTCAAGAACTCTCGTATCTCGGACATCCGCGAGTGTTTCGCGTCGAAAACGTGGTCCCCGTCTGTTTTAGACGCTAAAAACGCGTATGACACTTGATTCGCACGAATCCGTTGAGAAATGGCCGAGATACGCCGTGTTACACTTCCGGACGATGAATTCGTTCAATTCGTTCAAGAACTCTCGTATCTCGGACATCCGCGAGTGTTTCGCGTCGAAAACGTGGTCCCCGTCTGTTTTAGACGCTACAAACGCGTATGAAACTTGATTCGCACGAATCCGTTGAGAAATGGCCGAGATACACCGTGTTACACTTCCGGACGATGAATTCGTTCAATTCGTTCAAGAATTCTCGTATCTCGGACATCCGCGAGTGTTTCGCGTCGAAAACATGGTCCCCGTCTGTTTTAGACGCTAAAAACGCGTATGACACTTGATTCGCACGAATCCGTTGAGAAATGGCCGAGATACGCGGTGTTACACTTCCGGACGATGAAATCTTGCTAGTTCTCACGATTTGCAAGCGAAACGCACGATGCACCGCGTTTCGTTCAATTCGTTCAAGAACTCTCGTATCTCGGACATCCGCGAGTGTTTCGCGTCGAAAACGTGGTCCCCGTCTGTTTTAGACGCTACAAACGCGTATGACACTTGATTCGCACGAATCCGTTGAGAAATGGTCGAGATACGCCGTGTTACACTTCCGGACGATGAAATCTTGCTAGTTCTCACGATTTGCAAGCGAAACGCACGATGCACCGCGTTTCGTTCAATTCGTTCAAGAACTCTCGTATCTCGGACATCCGCGAGTGTTTCGCGTCGAAAACGTGGTCCCCGTCTGTTTTAGACGCTAAAAACGTACATGACACTTGATTCGCACGAATCCGTTGAGAAATGGCCGAGATACGCCGTGTTACACTTCCGGACGATGAATACGTTCAATTCGTTCAAGAGCTCTCGTATCTCGGACATCCGCGAGTGTTTCGCGTCGAAAACGTGGTCGCCGTCTGTTTTAGACGCTACAAACGCGTATGACACTTGATTCGCACGAATCCGTTGAGAAATGGCCGAGATACGCCGTGTTACACTTCCGGACGATGAAATCTTGCTAGGTCTCACGTTTTGCAAGCGAAAGGCACGATTCACCGCGTTTCGTTCAATTCGTTCAAGAACTCTCGTATCTTGGACATCCGCGAGTGTTTCACGTCGAAAACCTTGTCCCCGTCTGTTTTAGACGCTAAAGACGCGTATGACACTTGATTCGCACGAATCCGTTGAGAAATGGCCGAGATACACCGTGTTACACTTCCGGACGATGAATTCGAACAATTCGTTCAAGAACTCTCGTATCTCGGACATCCGCGAGTGTTTCGCGTCGAAAACATGGTCCCCGTCTGTTTTAGACGCTAAAAACGCGTATGACACTTGATTAGCACGAATCCGTTGAGAAATGGCCAAGATACGCCGTGTTACACTTCCGGACGATGAAATCTTGGTAGTTCTCACGTTTTGCAAGCGAAACGCACGATGCACCGCGTTTCGTTCAATTCGTTCAAGAACTCTCGTATCTCGGACATCCGCGAGTGTTTCGCGTCGAAAACGTGGTCCCCGTCTGTTATAGACGCTAAAAACGTGTATGACACTTGATTCGCAAGAATCCGTTGAGAAATGGCCGAGATACGCCGTGTTACACTTCCGGACGATGAAATCTTGCTAGGTCTCACGTTTTGCAAGCGAAAGGCACGATGCACCGCGTTTCGTTCAATTCGTTCAAGAACTCTCGTATCTTGGACATCCGCGAGTGTTTCGCGTCGAAAACGTGGTGCCCGACTGTTTTAGACGCTAAAAACGCGTATGACACTTGATTCGCACGAATCCGTTGAGAAATGGCCGAGATACGCCGTGTTACACTTCCGGACGATGAATTCGTTCAATTCGTTCAAGAACTCTCGTATCTCGGACATCCGCGAGTGTTTCGCGTCGAAAACGTGGTCCCCGTTTGTTTTAGACGCTAAAAACGCGTATGAAACTTGATTCGCACGAATCCATTGAGAAATGGCCGAGATACGCCGTGTTACACTTTCGGACGATGAAATCTTGCTAGTTCTCACGATTTGCAAGCGAAACGCACGATGCACCGCGTTTCGTTCAATTCGTTCAAGAACTCTCGTATCTCGGACATCCGCGAGTGTTTCGCGTCGAAAACGTGGTCCCCGTCTGTTTTAGACGCTAAAGATGCGTATGATACTTGATTCGCACGAATCCGTTGAGAAATGGCCGAGATACGCCGTGTTACACTTCCGGACGATGAATACGTTCAATTCGTTCAAGAACTCTCCTATCTCGGACATCCGCGAGTGTTTCGCGTCGAAAACGTGGTCCCCGTCTGTTTTAGACCTTAAAAACGCGTATGACACTTGATTCGCACGAATCCGTTGAGAAATGGCCGAGATACGCCGTGTTACACTTCCGGACGATGAAATCTTGCTAGTTCTCACGTTTTGCGAGGAAAACGCATGATGCACCGCGTTTCGTTCAAATCGTTCAACAACTCTCGTATCTCAGACATCCGCGAGTGTGTCGCGTCGAAGACGTGGTCCCCGTCTGTTTTAGACGCTAGAAACGCGTATGACACTTGATAAGCACGAATACGTTGAGAAATGGCCGAGATACGCCGTGTTACACTTCCGGACGATGAAATCTTGCTAGTTCTCACGTTTTGCAAGCAAAACGCATGATGCACCGCGTTTCGTCCAATTCGTTCAACAACTCTCGTATCTCGGACATCCGCGAGTGTTTCGCGTCGAAAACGTGGTCCCCGTCTGTTTTAGACGCTAAAAACGCGTATGACACTTGATTCGCACGAATCCGTTGAGAAATGGCCGAGATACGCCGTGTTACACTTCCGGACGATGAATTCGTTCAATTCGTTCAAGAACTTTCGTATCTCGGACATCCGCGAGTGTATCGCGTCGAAAACGTGGTCCCCGTCTGTTTTAGACGCTACAAACGCGTATGACACTTGATTCGCACGAATCCGTTGAGAAATGGCCGAGATACGCGGTGTTACACTTCCGGACGATGAAATCTTGGTAGTTCTCACGTTTTGCAAGCGAAACGCACGATGCACCGCGTTTCGTTCAATTCGTTCAAGAACTCTCGTATCTCGGACATCCGCGGGTGTTTCGCGTCGAAAACGTGGTCCCCGTCTGTTTTAGACGCTAAAAACGTGTATGACACTTGATTCGCACGAATCCGTTGAGAAATCGCCGAGATACGCCGTGTTACACTTCCGGACGATGAAATCTTGCCAGTTCTCTCGTTTTGCAAGCGAAACGCACGATGCACCGCGTTTCGTTCAATTCGTTCAAGAACTCTCGTATCTCGGACATCCGCGAGTGTTTCGCGTCGAAAACGTGGTCGCCGTCTGTTTTAGACGCTACAAACGCGTATGACACTTGATTCGCACGAATCCGTTGAGAAATGGTCGAGATACGCCGTATTACACTTCCGGACGATGAAATCTTGCTAGTTCTCACGATTTGCAAGCGAAACGCACGATGCACCGCGTTTCGTTCAATTCGTTCAAGAACTCTCGTATCTCGGACATCCGCGAGTGTTTCGCGTCGAAAACGTGGTCCCCGTCTGTTATAGACGCTAAAAACGTGTATGACACTTGATTCGCAAGAATCCGTTGAGAAATGGCCGAGATACGCCGTGTTACACTTCCGGACGATGAAATCTTGCTAGGTCTCACGTTTTGCAAGCGAAAGGCACGAAGCACCGCGTTTCGTTCAATTCGTTCAAGAACTCTCGTATCTTGGACATCCGCGAGTGTTTCGCGTCGAAAACGTGGTGCCCGACTGTTTTAGACGCTAAAAACGCGTATGACACTTGATTCGCACGAATCCGTTGAGAAATGGCCGAGATACGCCGTGTTACACTTCCGGACGATGAATTCGTTCAATTCGTTCAAGAACTCTCGTATCTCGGACATCCGCGAGTGTTTCGCGTCGAAAACGTGGTCCCCGTCTGTTTTAGACGCTAAAAACGCGTATGAAACTTGATTCGCACGAATCCATTAAGAAATGGCCGAGATACGCCGTGTTACACTTTCGGACGATGAAATCTTGCTAGTTCTCACGATTTGCAAGCGAAACGCACGATGCACCGCGTTTCGTTCAATTCGTTCAAGAACTCTCGTATCTCGGACATCCGCGAGTGTTTCGCGTCGAAAACGTGGTCCCCGTCTGTTTTAGACGCTAAAGATGCGTATGATACTTGATTCGCACGAATCCGTTGAGAAATGGCCGAGATACGCCGTGTTACACTTCCGGACGATGAATACGTTCAATTCGTTCAAGAACTCTCCTATCTCGGACATCCGCGAGTGTTTCGCGTCGAAAACGTGGTCCCCGTCTGTTTTAGACCTTAAAAACGCGTATGACACTTGATTCGCACGAATCCGTTGAGAAATGGCCAAGATACGCCGTGTTACACTTCCGGACGATGAAATCTTGGTAGTTCTCACGTTTTACAAGCGAAACGCACGATGCACCGCGTTTCGTTCAATTCGTTCAAGAACTCTCGTATCTCGGACATCCGCGAGTGTGTCGCGTCGAAGACGTGGTCCCCGTCTGTTTTAGACGCTAGAAACGCGTATGACACTTGATAAGCACGAATACGTTGAGAAATGGCCGAGATACGCCGTGTTACACTTCCGGACGATGAAATCTTGCTAGTTCTCACGTTTTGCAAGCGAAACGCACGATGCACCGCGTTTCGTTCAATTCGTTCAAGAACTCTCGTATCTCGGACATCAGCGAGTGTTTCGCGTCGAAAACGTGATCCCCGTCTGTTATAGACGCTAAAAACGCGTATGACACTTGATTCGCACGAATCCGTAGAGAAATGGCCGAGATACGCCGTGTTACACTTCCGGACGATGAATACGTTCAATTCGTTCAAGAACTCTCGTATCTCGGACATCCGCGAGTGTTTCGCGTCGAAAACGTGGTCCCCGTCTGTTTTAGACGCTAAAAACGCGTATGACACTTGATTCGCACGAATCCGTTGAGAAATGGCCGAGATACACCGTGTTACACTTCCGGACGATGAATTCGTTCAATTCGTTCAAGAATTCTCGTATCTCGGACATCCGCGAGTGTTTCGCGTCGAAAACATGGTCCCCGTCTGTTTTAGACGCTAAAAACGCGTATGACACTTGATTAGCACGAATCCGTTGAGAAATGGCCAAGATACGCCGTGTTACACTTCCGGACGTTGAAATCTTGGTAGTTCTCACGTTTTGCAAGCGAAACGCACGATGCACCGCGTTTCGTTCAATTCGTTCAAGAACTCTCGTATCTCGGACATCCGCGAGTGTTTCGCGTCGAAAACGTGATCCCCGTCTGTTATAGACGCTAAAAACGCGTATGACACTTGATTCGCACGAATCCGTAGAGAAATGGCCGAGATACGCCGTGTTACACTTCCGGACGATGAATACGTTCAATTCGTTCAAGAACTCTCGTATCTCGGACATCCGCGGGTGTTTCGCGTCGAAAACGTGGTCCCCGTCTGTTTTAGACGCTAAAAACACGTATGAAACTTGATTCGCACGAATCCGTTGAGAAATCGCCGAGATACGCCGTGTTACACTTCCGGACGATGAAATCTTGCTAGTTCTCTCGTTTTGCAAGCGAAACGCACGATGCACCGCGTTTCGTTCAATTCGTTCAAGAACTCTCGTATCTCGGACATCCGCGAGTGTTTCGCGTCGAAAACGTGGTCGCCGTCTGTTTTAGACGCTACAAACGCGTA